>CM041646.1:5222834-5242445 GCA_023333625.1 Bothriochloa decipiens
GAGATGCGTGGGTTTTAAAGCACGCGACGTCACAACTTGCTTGAAACTTTCTCAGTTTTTTACCACAGCCTCCACATGCGATGACAACACACCTCGACAAGTTTCGTCATTTTCGGACTTCGTTTGCAATATAATTTAAAAATACTTTTTCCGCACGTAACTCGTCATGTTACGACACTAACATGGTCGTAACTTCATGCAAGGTCCTGGATACGGCCTCAACATACTCCTAATATTATGAATACAATCTTTTGAATGCCCAAATTCTATTATTTCATGTACCTACAGTTCAAATTTGGAGTTGTCAAAAAAATTTAAAGAAACAAAAGTAATTGAAGAAATATAGCAAAAAAGTCAAAATTGTCCCAACTTTTAAAGTTGTGATGTATTTACTGTATCAAGGCCCCACAAAAAAATCGTAAGAAAAAACAAAAAAAAATTATTCTTTGCCGAGAGCCAGAGCCGGCACTCGGCAAAGAGGCCTTTGCCGAGTGCTGGCCCACGCGGCACTCGGCAAAGAGGTCTTTGCCGAGTGCTGGCCGACGTGGCACTCGGCAAAGGATTTTATTAAAAAACATAAAAAAGATTTTATTAAAAAAACCTTTGCCGAGTGCTGGACATATCGGCACTCGGCAAAGGTGGCTCCTTTGCCGAGTGCCTAATGGCAGGGCGCTCGGCAAAGGGGACAGCCCCGGATGCCGTTTGTCTAGGCCCCACTTTGCCGAGTGGGCCTCTTTGCCGAGAGCCTGGCCCTCGGCAAAGAGCCCTTTTGCCGAGTGCTTTTCTTTGCCGAGTGCTTGACACTCAGTAAAGAAGTCTTTGCCGAGTGCTGTTTTTGACACTCGGCACAGAGCCTCTTTGCCGAGTGCCCGTGTTTCGGCTCTTGGCAAAGATTTCGGCACTCGGCAAAGATGGTGTTTTCGGTAGTGGATTTAGGCTAAAATCATGGATTCTTCCTTCATATAGAAATAGAAACATGTATCAAATATTTATAGGGCAGTCAAGAGCAGAGGCCATGGCAGCGTGTAGATTATTTTCGGGTCCATCTCACGAGAGGGATCATAGTCGGCCACGTTAGGCACCACCTGCAGCCGCATCGCGTCCACGTCGAGGGAGAAGAGCCAAGTCCTCCGACAGCCACGCCTCCGTGATAAGGATACTTTCAACACGGCCAATCTAGTGCCGCCTGCGATGATGTCCACCGCCCTCCACCGAGAGGGCTCCGGGTGACCATACAGCCCACGTGTGGCCTCTGACATCCAGGAGATGCTGTGCTCGAGCACCCACCTGCCACTGCTGGGGATCTGGCGGAACAGCTCCAGGTGCTGGCCGCGGACATGGACGATGGACGCTGTTGCCGCCGAGACGGTGGGTTCAGTGCTGGCACCATGGACGATGGCGAACGTCGAGTGCTCAGAACCTGACTTTCTCACACGTGTGGGCAGGTCGACCTCAGAGACCTCCATCCTGGTATTCGCGTTGCCATTATCAAGGACTATGACACTACCGGTCGGCGGGGCCAGGTACACAGATCCGTCGATCCGGCCAACGACGCGCCCCATGGACGTGTAACTACAAAAGAGTTGAAGGTGGTTTAATTCTTCCGTCGTTGACGACTGCCTCACCAAACGCCACTCTCCGCCATCAGCTTCCGAGAAACAGTAGAATTTTAAAACGTCGGAGTAGGAGCAGTAAATCACTCTGAAATTTGATAGGGAGATGTTGCCGTCGTTGTCGCCGTCGAGCAGAAAGACGCGTGGTGGGCACATTGGTGGGTTGGGTGATGTCTGTGGCGGATGGTGGATATCTCGGTATCGACGTGACAACGGGTCGCAGACGACGAGATTTGACACGATGTATTGGGACCCCTCATACAGGAGGACGACGCCACCATGGCTGTCGGCAACTTGCCAGCAATCGATGGTGCGGTGGGCAGGCAACTTGCCAGCAATTTCCCGGGGAAACAAGCCAAGGGATGATAGGCAGATGGGCATTGGCGAAGAGGGCACGAAGCGGTGACCGTTATAGACATAGTTGTCGTGGGGGGCGATTGGTTGCCCGCACCGGACGGTGCAAAAGGCCATCCCTGCTCGTTGACGTCACTTTGCACATGTTTGGTTGCCCTGCTCGCATCATTTGCCCGCTCTGCATCGTTCATTTCCCCCCTTCGTCCCGATTCCCTCCGTATCCTCGACTCTGAGTTTCCCCATCGTCCCGGCCCGCGCGGCACAGCGCGGGAACCCTAATCTCGCGCGGGAACGGATGGCGGGAGACGGCTTCATCCGCGGGTAAAAGGGCGGCCGCGGTGCTGGAGTTAGGGTTACCGCCTCATTTCTCCCCTCCTCATCTGCCTCCACTCTCTCGGTGAGCTCTCGGTTCCCTCTCTCCGCCGGTTTCTCGCCGGCATCTCCCTCCGACGGTGGACCCTTGCTGGTTCTCCGGTGCCTCGGCTGGTATACTCGCCTTATCCCTCTCCCTGTACCTTGATTTCTTTATATTTGGCCCTGTGCGGCATTGCCTAGGGTTCATGTTTTTGCTGTACCAGTAGATCTGGGAAATTATGATGCAAATGAGGTTGAGGTATCCATAGATCTGTCCGTGTTTGTCGATTTGGATTGAGTTTTGTTCACTATTCCTGATGAAGCAGGTGCTGGTGCCTGATGATATATTTTTTTAAACTGAGCTCATTGCGATCTGTCGATGATTGATTTGTTTTGTCAATACAACTGAGCTCTGTGCAATTCCTTCCATGCTTGAGGTTTTCCTTTTAATTCATGATTGATTGATGGTACACTAAGGCGCTGGAGGGCCACCACTTGCAGTGGCAACCGCATCCTCTTGTTTCATTTTAGCCATGGCTGTCATGTTTTTGTGGCATTTGCACTGAGCAATGATTGTTTCTTTTTTAAAAAAATATGAGACAGATGACAATTTGCAATGATGTTGTGATCTATTTGTTGTTCATGGTTCAGATGATCACACCTTTTGTGAAGTCTTGCACTGATGTTGTGAACTAAACTGAGCTCAGTGCCTAGGTCAATGATTAAAGTTTATTTACATAAATATGGCACTGGAGGGCCACCATTTGGTGTGGCAACCACGACCGTAGTGTACATTTCACTGATTAGGAACTTGCTTTTGTTAGCAATGGACCGTGAAGCTTGCCGTAGAGCCTCTGCTGCTATGGTCACTGCAGTTGCAAGCTGGTTTTTTCATGTGGTTTAGGGCAAGACTATCAGCACCTTGTTCATTTCCTATGGCCCCCATGACAGAGAGGGACCAACAGAGGATGCACAACCTTAATTACATCTACAATTCAGATGATGTGCATTGTGTGAACCTGCTTAGGATGAGCAGGGCACCTTTTTTCTAGCTGTGTGATCTTCTTAGAGCTAGAGAGTTAGCCACAGACAGCATCAATGCTACTATTGAGGAGCAGGTAGCCATGTTCTTGCATGTTGTGTGGCACAATGAGAGGTTCAGAGTCATAGATCTCACTTTTAGGAGATCTGGTGAGACCATCAGCTGGTTCTTCTAGAAAGTCTTACATGCCATAGGAGAGCTCAGGAATGAGATGATTGTCCCTCCTAGCACAAATGTCCCTCCCAAAATCCATGGTAGCAGAAGGTGGTACCCCTACTTTAAGGTTGGTACACAACTTCATTCCTTTACAGTCCCACTTGGTACTGTAATTGTCACTGATACACATCCCATTTCAATTTCCTATAGGATTGCATTGGAGCCATTGATGGAACCCATGTCTTAGCTAGAGTGCCCAGGAGCATGCAAGCTGCATTTAGAGGTAGGAAGCAACGCCCTACCTAGAATGTTTTGGCAGCTGTCTCATTTGATCTGAGGTTTACTTATGTGCTAGCTGGTTGGGAGGGATCTGCACATGATGCCCTTATTCTGTCAGATGACCTATAGAGAGATGATGGCCTTAGAGTCCCTCTAGGTAAAATGCTATGCACATGAAGGCACCAATAGTACTTTGCCATAGCTAAACATCTGAAATATGCCCTTGTTCTTACCTTATCTAGGGAAATTCTATCTTGTGGATGCTGGTTATGCTGTCAAGCATGGTTTCTTGCCTCCTTTTTATGGTACAAGGTACCACTTGAGGGAGTATGGCAACAACAGGCCCCAAAATAGGAGGGAGCTCTTCAATCTCAGGCACTCTTCTTTAAGGGTCACAATTGAGAGAGCTTTTGGAGCCCTCAAAAATAGGTTCAGAATTCTAGACAACAAACCCTTCCACCCCTACAAAACTCAAGTCAAGTTTGTCCTAGCTTGCTGTATCCTGCACAATTGGATACTGAGGTTTGGAGAAAATGAGCATGTTTCTGCTGAGGAGTCCTGGGACCCAAACAACAACCCCAATGAGCATGATGATGTCTCTGACAATGCAGCCTGGGTAGCTCAGAGGGAGAAATGGGCCACTGCAATGTGGAACAACAGGGCCCTAGATAGGAACAATTAGGGATTGCTTTCTTCAACCACTACTGATATGTGTTGTTGCTTGTTTGTGTTATGTCAGAACTAGCAGCTTTGAGACCTAAGGCATTGGGCAATGATGTGAAAACTATTTGGGATCTGTAATAAGTTTGACTTCATTTGTTTGCTGTTATGATTTGAGACCTAAGTCTATGGATTTTTGCTTGTGGTATGATTTTCTGGCCTATGATGACAACTTACACAATGAGGAGGCTGCCTTGTATGTTTGATTGTTTGTTTGCTGAAGGCAACCTGTGGATGTTCTTGAACATTGCATGGCTCATTTGTGTTTCCTTCTTACTGATATTTGGATTTGACCAACATGGCAGCCACCAACGATTTGTGATTTCAAATATTGAGCAAATCAGATACAAATATCTGAGGCCACTTTACTATTATATGTCACAGTTTTATATTTGAAACATGTCATCTGTGAGGAATGGAGGACCTCCGATTTGGATTACAACAAACCAGAGATCTTCAATTCCGCCCACATGCCATGTTTCTGTTGTTGCGGGTTTGTGCCAATGATATAAACATTGCCAAAAATGTGAAGGTTTATATGATCATGAAGTTGGACTTGTGAGGACTGACAAATTGGTAATGCTTTTTTGACCTGTTATTCTTTTCATGGTTGTCATTGAACCATGGGAGACATCCATGCCTAGCTGGATGCCTAGCTGGGTTTGTGCCAATGATGCAACTGTAATGTTTTATTACCTCAAGGCTAGGCTGGATGACTCCTATGGTTTCATGGCCCCCATGATATGGTTTCATGCTCCAAGTCCAAACATGTATGCAATGGCACGTTGACCTAAGGCAAATATATTGGATTTTACAAAGCAATGGCTCCCTCAAACACTTTTCCTTGTCCTTTGAAAGGATCGCATGGCCTGGTATATTGTGTACCGCGGCAGGGTTCCTATAGTCTACGGTTCTTGGCCAATGGCAAATGCCCAGGTCTCTGGTTTTCCTAATAACTCGCACCAGAGTTTCCTTACTCTGGAAGAAGCTGAAGCTTCTTACCTGGAGTTCAGTGGAGGTGATGCAGTGCCCCTTTTGAATAATGCTCCTCCTCCGACAGTGCCTCAAGCTGGGGCCGTTAATCTTAGGCGCGGCCTTTTAGTTGTTTGTATTGTGCTTTGTGTTGGCATGCTAGTGTTAGTTCTGTGGCTAATCATTTAGAGCCTGTGGTGATTACTACCATTCACCCTAAAACCAGCTGATGCACTTGGCCTTGTGAGGAACTGTGAACATTGGAGCTAACTATCCTCCATTTCGTACTGCTATATCTTTTGCACCATCCTTTTTTAGCCAACCAGTGACCCATTTAATGAACGCTTATGCTTCAAGGTCAAGTTCATGATGAAGTACATGTAAATCTGAGGCATTAACTTGGGTCAATGATGTGCAGAACCTGTTTGATGATGACCGTGTGTTCTGGTTTCATGGAAAATCGATGGTGGTAACCTCACCAAACCAGGCGCTGGGTGCTAGGACCTTGTGATACGCTGAAAACCAATCAGAACCACCTTGCATCATCTCATTCAGCAAAAACATCCACACAGGCAACCAAACACAGAAACTGTGAGCCTGCATCCCTCTCCAAGTTGAAACCAAACACGACAACTTGCATCATTGGAACCTGGATATCAACAGCTGTACGAGGCTTTCATCCTGGCCCAAAACCATTTGACCAACCAATCAGCCCTGTAGTGGCCGGCAACGACGGGAGGGTGGAGCGATCTGGCGAGGCGGAGGAAGGCGCGGCCGCCGTCGCCGCCATCTACTGTGCGGCGCCACCGTTTGCAGATGCACGCCGCGCGCATGAGTTAGAGCGGGGAGTCTAATGGAGGAGGATCAGCTTGAGCAGATGGTCCGGGAGGTCATGGAGGACACACCTTGGCTCCTCCGATTCCACGGGATTCCATTTCTTGCTTTGCTGCTCCATGGGCGTCGACGCGTCGTGCAGGACTGGGATCGATCGGAACGAAGCCCTTATGTTAATGCCGCTGCGATCCATGGCAAAGTTTTCTATTATAGACCGAGAAACGTGTCCCAACCGAATCGAAGAAGGATTGCAATTTTTCAATGGGCCATACCGGCCCAGGCATTAAAGTAGCCCAACATGTACAATACAGTTTGGATATTTTTTTTGTCTCCTGTAACTGTACAAAATAGAAAAAAATGTTTATTTGTTGTTTGTTATTAGAGACTTTCAGTCTCGTGGATTCTGGTTTATCTAAAACGTATTGGAGTAGTAAACTATTTTTGTTTCATACTACGAAATTTATTCTCAAATGATGCAATATACAATTAGAGAGGTATTGGCCTTAACAATATTTATATATGAGTATATGATCTCAATAAAGAAGAGATGGGTAACTCAAGAGAAAATAGAAAATCACCGCTCCTGCCGGCATTGCTGGCAGATAGAGTAACCTTTTAGAGTTTATATTATAGGGATTTGTTATCTTTGAGGTGCCTAAAAATTAGCATTTGTTCAGGCAACGGTTGTGGGCCATGAGATGAAGATCTAACGGATCAGGTATATGAATCATGAAGTAAGATCAAAGGATCATGTTATAGCCTGAACTAAAGAAAAATTTCAGGCGTACCTTTTAAAGAAAAAGTGGAGTTTATAAGGTCAGTCGGCAGTTTTCACGATGTTGTTTTCAGGACTGACATGCCATATACAATTAAATGATATATGGATGAAATATCCAGTCTCAACGGAAGTCTTGTTCTATGACTTCAGACACATTTAATTTCATGACTCAGAAACTGGTGTTCCTGCCAAGATTGTTTCATCCACATGAAACTCACTTCTCTCTTTTTAGAACATTGTCACGTCATGAAAACCGCTTATGCGGCATAGTATTAAATGCAAATGAAACTACGATTAAAATCCCACGGAAATTGCCCTAATAGACAAAAAATAAGAGCTGAGTCAGCACCGGTTATTTTATTTTCATACAATTGATTTAAAAAATTATTGGCGGTATTATTTCAATTTTAGGAAACATGGCCTTTGTCAATCTTAAGATTCATAAGTTTATAATAGCGTATTTGTTTGCCATGAAAATGCTTGAAAATGTTTTTGATGGCCGGCTCTTCTCCATAGACAATGGACACTGAGCGTGATGTGCTGGACTTACACTCATAATGAAACTGCATAAGTGTGAGGGCTGCCTTGACCTGATTGGCCATGATTTCTTGCTCTATTGTGTACGTAGTGATCTACTTTTGTATCAGCTGTGCCTTGAGCTCTTGTTGAATCAGCCCTATATCATTGACCTGAGATAAACAAGAGGTCGGAATTCCCCATAACCTGATCCCAGTTAGATTTGTCATCTTCATTGCTTTTAGCCATGTTCTTGAGGATGATGTGTTTGAACCGAAGGTTTTGCAGGCCTTGCTGGGCAAAGTGATGAAGCAGCATGCTTGGATTGCTCCTCTCATACTGCGTGTGCTTCAATGATGTTCCAAAACCCGGCAATGAAGAGAGATCAAGAAATTTTACATGGGAACAAGTGTCCCGCAACCCCAATCTTCAGACACTCCACTGTCAAAGCCACCACTAAGCAAACTGAAAGAAAAACTATGGAATTTTATGCTTAAGAACAATTGTAGAATTGGTGATACCACTGTTATTCCCTTGGTGACCAGTGCGATGGGCATCGACATGAGCAGAATAGGATGTACATAATCAACAATACGAAGGTAGAGGACTTCCTCTATAAGGGTGTGAATGTATTCTTCCCTCCAGGTCCAAGCACTTAAGTGCAATTACAGTTTCGGCCCAGTAAATGGGCTCATTCAACAGTACATGAATTAAAAACATAAATCAAAGCACTATTTCTATCTACTCCCTCCGTTCCCAATTGTAGTTCACTTTGACTTTTTTGACGCATGCATTTTGCTATGTATCTAGACATATTATTTATCTAAGCACATAATAAAATGCATACACCAACAGAGGGAGTACTTCAAAAGATGCCTTCCCAACAGGTGGCTTCGGCATCGGCCTACCATGACAAAACATTAGGGGATGGAGCTGGTGTGTGGAGGAAGCTCCCTGAGATGGCAGGAACTTGGGCGTTGATGTGGATCCAGCGGCCCAGTGGGAGGCCACGCAGTGTGTAGTTGAAAATCTTACGACCAGAGCGCTCGTCTGGCAAAACACGGTTGGGCTCCTCCGGCAATACCCGCATCTCCATCGTGTGTACTGTTGATAGAGAAGAACCATCTCCTGTTGTCGCCACTCCATGACGTGCTGACAAGATGGCCAACCCAGCGCCGTCGTCCTCGGCGCGCGATAGCGTCCACCATGGTCGTCCACTCCACCCGGAAGCACATGTCCAGGGAGGCTGAGAGGCCGCGTGCCACCTCCGACAAGTTGGTGATGCTGTGTTCCAGCACCCACTCGCTGCTGGTGCCATGGTGGAACACCTCTAGCTCCACGCCGCGCACGTGCACGATGCTACTAGTCGTCGTCCTCTTTGGCGTAGTGGGACCGAGGTGACCGCCACCGCTGTGGACGACAGTGAATATCGACAGACGACGGAAGGAACCTGATGATGACGTGTCCAAGCGGATGCGGATGGGCAGCTCGACCTTGGAGAACAATAAGCTGGCGTTGTCGAGGGCGATGACGCTACCCATCTGCAAGCCCACGTAGAGACATCCGTCGACACGGCCAGCAAACTGCCCCAAGGAGCCGGTGGCAGCGTCTGCCGGCTGCCTCTGGAAGCTCCAGTTCTCCCCCCATCCGTTATCTGTAGAGAATACACATGTCACAGGGCCACCAGCGGGAGCGCCGGCGGCAAGGAACCGACAGATCACCCTGAAATTCGACATAGAGATGTCGCTGTCGCCGCCATCAAGCAAGGAGATGTCTAGAACGCCATATCTATCAGCAGCCTCCTCTACCAGCGTTGGACTGTAGATCGTGTGGTGTCGGCGTGTCAATGGGTCGTAGACGATGAGGCTTGGCGCATGCTCTAGATGCCCAAATATCCTGCGGAGAAGGACCAGACCACCGTGGCAGTCGGCGACGTGCCAGGTCCATTGTGACTTCTGGAGGATGAGGTCGTCGACGGCGAAGCGGCTGATGTCGATGGGCGCTGGCAAAAGGGAGGTGGGCACGAATAGGTGGTCGACATCGTGGTTGTGGTACTGGCCGACGATGGTGGGCGGGTGCAGCGAGCTGGCGAGGCGCAGGAAGGTGCGGCCTTGGTCGGCGTCGTCACCGGTGACGACACGGTGCCACCGCGTGCAGGCGCACGACGCGCGGATGAGCCAGAGCGGATCTGCCATAGCTGGTCGTTGGAGAGGTCGTGGACGCTCCTCGCATCCTCCGCCACCACCACCTTCCGGTCCTTGGGCCGCCGCAGCCGTCGCCGTTCCATCTCCATGGGCAGCGCGCCGTGGAGGATTGGAAACCCTAGCGTCCCTGCGAGACCCGCGGCATGAACCGGGCTAATACGCAGCCACGATTTCCTTAAAAACACAGCCGCGATCGCGACGCATTTTCGATACAAGGATTGCTATGCGTCGCTTTCCAAATCCAGCCCAGCCCATGTGTAGGATCGGATCTCATCTGATACAGCCTGAGTGATTCTCAAAAATAAAAAATCTGATAAAGCCTGAGTGCCGATTCCCAAATATATGATATTGTGTTTGTTGGGTATATAGGTTTATCCAATCTAACAAAAAAAATTAATACCAGCAACTTGCTACATCACTGGTAAAAAGAATCATCAGTGCCTAAACTATTAACGTTCTCACACCTGGTTACTCAAACTTTTAAAACGACTATCCAGGTACCTGATCTATTGCCGACGTGCACCAAAGGTACAAAGGCAGCCACGTCAGCCTAAATCTTCGCATAAACCCTCCTCGCTCATTCTTTTCCTCACTCCTCGGTCCATCCATCCTCTTCCTATGCCTGCCGCCATGCACGCCGCCATACCGTATGCGCCGCCGCCCCGCGGCCGCACTGCTCCTCGGCGAGCGCGCCGTACACCTAGACAGGCATGGACGAAGGGCATGGACACCTGCTCCGCTCAGCACGCCATCTCCCCCACTGTGCCCATACACTTGGCCACGCCGACACCGTCCGCCACCGCGTGGCTGAACCGGAACACCACCACGAAGCCGCCGCACGTGCTACACGAACGAAATCCGACGCGGCGGTCAGAGAGCTGGCCGGGAATCCTAAATCCATGGCAAACGGAGGCACATTGGCGAACCGGCAGAGCTTCCAGGCGTGCAGGGCTCGGCCTGGGGCTCCGACCTCGCGCTCGAGGCCGGGGCGCACCCATGCCGCGTTGTCATGCCATCACGCCACTCATGCCGTGGCTCGTCGCCGTCGCATTGCACCGCGCACGTTAGGGGCCTCCTCCTGCGCCTGGAGAAGCTCCACAGCCGGCGCATAGAAGTGGCTCGGTAGGCACGACGCGAACGGTGCTCGCGAGCTCAGGTAGAGAGGGGCGTGACGTTGAGCACTTCCACGGCTTGAGCAGGCGGCGGCGGCGGCGGCGTGAGCAAATGATGGCATGAGCGAGTAAGGCCGCAGTACGAGCTGGCGGCGCTGCGGCGGCAGGCTTGTGTGGTGTGGCAACGTGGCCCGTCGAGGAGTAGGCGGAGGCAGTCGGGGTGGGCTAGCACGGGGCAGAGGCATGGCACCACTGGGCGGAGGCCGCTGCACGCCGTGCCAAGGAGGCCATCCACACCCTTCGGCGTTGAAGACCGAAGAGGAGAGAATGAGAGAGAGAGAGGTGTGAGAGCAGGGAACGCATCTCCTCCTCTAGCCGCGACATGGTGGCGTGCATGGTGGCGGGCAGAGGAAGATGATGGATGGACTGGAGAGTGAGGTAAAGAATAAGTGAGAGGGGTTTATGTAAAATTTATGCAGACGTGGCTTCCTTTGCACCAGTCGTGCACCGCAGGAAAAGATAAGGTATCTAGATACTCATTTTGAAAGTTTGAGTATCCAGACGGGAGAACGCCATTAAATTATGTAGCCACGGTGCATTTTACTATTTTATCTCCATGGATTGCAATATTCCTAGGCTGAATAAGAGAAGTTCACGTTTGGTCTGAATGATGGGTGCAAAGTAAGTTTACGGCTTGATGGCACAAATAAAACCATTGTGGAAAAATAGAGATATACCAAACCTTGGCCTTCTTAATAAGCCGATTAATCATATTGTCACATCCATGAGTTAAATTTAAAAAGCATATATCATGCCCCTAGGGCGTTAAAGCCATCCAAGTAAACTTTATGGAGAATCTTCTCGTAGCATGATGGTTGCGAGCATTCATCTGCTATATTGACTAAGGGTGAAAGAAAATTATTTGCCATATGAATCCGTCTACAAAAGTATATTTCAAGAGCCGAAGTTTTGTATTTCGGCACTGAAGGTCATTCATAAGCAAAATAATTTGCAAGCCTCCACAATATAAGTATTCAAACCAAGGATCAAAATAAGGAGCTGAGGAATAACCATACATCGTGGACAAATTACAAATCAAAATATCAGAAATAACATAAATTTTGTTGTATAAACACTAACAACTAATAAAATGGTGAAATCTATTTATTCTACCCTGATATTCCCATTATTTGAATTAATCACCAACCCTCCAATTTCAACAATAAGTGCAATGGAATGCAAACACACATATTCATTTGTCCAAAAGACAGGACGAATCTAATTGAGGGCTTACCGTATATTGGAGAGCGATGCTTGTGTTTATACTTTAGTGCTTATAATATGCATAATAATTTGCATTAACCGAATAACTGAAGAACATCCTGTTTGGCAACAATATAGACAGCATGAAGGCTGAACTGAGATAAAACAGAGTCCCATCCAGGGTCGATCATCTTTACCTTTCCCTCAGCCTATCTGATTCAGATATCTTAGGAAAAAATGAAAAAGGCGACAGGAGTCTAAACACAACAATAGCACCGTGGATGGTTGACTCTGATTGGAGATGCATGTGTTGTATATATGTGCGACTATGAACAGGGTGTGTCCAGCCTAGCTTGTGATAGCGCTTGTGAGATATACTAGAGCTGATCTGTCGTCATTAATAGCTGGTGTCTTAGTAGGTTCAGAATGTTGCTCTATGGTTCTTGGCATGACACGAAGTGCCTCAATGAGATGGGAAAGAAGTCAGCGATGGACAGCCATCACTGTTGTTACTAGTCAATAATGGAAACATTGAAAACGTATGGCGGACTCAATTATAGTTTATAAAACAACAAGTGATCTCCCAAGACAGTCCATCTACAAGAGAAAGAGAAACAACTGTAGTAGGAGAAAGGATGTACAAAAGATGTGTGAATAAAATCAATAGAAAATTGGAAATGACGATTCTTCCCGGCACAAATAATGATACTTAGAACAAGTTAGCAACCTTGAATTTCTAGTTCCCTAGAGTCTAAAGACAACGACGAACTTGTGCAAATAAGTTGAGTTGTTTCGTCCATAGCTATGTGTATGTTTTTTTAGTTCGGAACTAATAAATGGTAATTGTTGGTGGTCTATTAATTTTTAGCTAATAGTTTTTAGAAAGATTCTAAAACCAAAACTTTGGGCTTAACTTTCTAGTGGGGGCGCAAGGACGGGAGGTGCTCATTGGGAGGAGAGGTCGCCATGGAGTAGCTTGCCAGGGATAGCACCGCGCGTGTTGGAGAAGAAGGGGGCGAGTAGGCGGGAGGGAATCAGTTGTTGACTGTGCTAAAACACACAGAGTTGTTTACTCTTATTTTAGCTCGTGTTTTAGTTAGTTTGGTCCATTCTTTTGAGAAGGAAAGGGGGTTATATTAAAACTCAGCATATAGTACATAATATTCTATCTATAATCTTCCATCATCTTATTTTTTAGACGCCATAAATAACAATCTATGGATGCACAAATAAGTACATGGATGCTTGTTCACTTAGGCAAATAAAATAAAATCACTCTTGGATACATCTGAAACCTCCTCTCCCACCTGTTCACTGGCGGTAACGTCCACTGCCATCCACGAGCCATAGTTGGAGTAGCCAGGTATCCCACTAGATGCAACCCGCAGAGAGGGGATGCTGTGCTCCAGCATCCACTCGCTGCTGCCATGGACACGTCGGAAGAATTCCAGCTCGTCGCCGAGCACTTGGATGATACACGCTGTCGTTCTAGGCGAGGCGAAATCAGGGCCGGCACTGCCATGGACGATGGCAAACGTCGAGTGCTGTTTCCGGATTGAAGAAAGTGACGACTTCTTCATGCGGATGCGCAGATCAACCTTGGAGAACTCCAAGGTAGCGCTGTCGAGGGCAATCACGCTGCCGGTCACCATGCTGAGGTAGGGAGATCCGTCGACCCGGCCAGCGACAACCCCTGAGTTGTCGTAGCGGTAAGAGTAGTCGGACACTGATTCCCTCAGTAAGGGCCAAACCCCGCCGCCGTCGGTTGTGGAGAAGACGTAGGCCCGGGAACGCTTGATGACATGGTCGTCAGACCAGAAAAGCACCCGGAAATTTGATAACGAGATGTGGCCGTCGTTGCCATCAAGCAGAAAGACGTCAGGGAAGCTGCAGTCGTCCGCACGGCGAGCCGCCTGCTGGTCCTGCTCCGGCACCGGCGGGCAGCAAATCCCCTGGTATTGACGTGCCAACGGGTCACAGACGACAAGGACTGATGTGTCCTCGTAGCGGAGAAGGACGAGCCCGCCGTGGCATTCGACGAACTTCCAGTTCGACATGTTCAAGTACTTCAGGGTACTGGGGAGAAATTCGAAGGAGAAGCGGCTGTTGACGATGGGCGGCGGCGGTGACGAGGGCACGAAGCCCTGGGCCATATCAAAGTTGCGGCGGTAGTACTGGCCCATGAAAGCAGGCGTGTGGAGCGAGCTGGCCAGACGGAGGAAGGCACGGCCGTTGTCGGCGCCGTCGGTGATGATTCGGCGCCACTGCTTGCAGGCACACGCCGCGCGGAGGAGCCAGATCGGGGAGTCGAGGCGGAGGAGGATCAGCCTCAGCAGGTCGTCCGGGACGTCATGGATGCCGGCATAGCTCGGCTCCTCCCACGACGCCACCGCTTCCTTCTTGGTCTTGCGCTGTCGCCGCCGCCCCTCCATTGATGTGCGCCCTAGAGGATTTTTTCTTTTTTTTTGTTTTTTGATAAAAGTGCGCCCTAGAGGATTGGATTGGAAGCCCTACTGTCACGGCGAGCGAGCAAACGCGTTTATAAACATTTGGCCAGCAAGGAATTGCATTTGCATGCTATTGATGCCATCCATAATAATGGGCCACCCTGCCCTCGTCGGTGTTACTCTGTTCTGTAATTAAACTTTTATTACGGTCTCTTCAACCATCCATCTTATCAAGATTAGGGACTTGTTCGGAAGGAACCGAATACTAGCGATGTAATATAGAGTGTAATATGTGTAGAAGTGTGCTAAAGTAATTTATTTGTTCCATAATACAATTAATTATCAAATAATGTAAAATAGAGAGTATTTTCCATTAAAGTCAGAATAATATGTGGCCACAATGAATAAGAGGGCTGTAAAATCAAGATAAAATAGAAAATAACCATTCTTATTAGTGTATAGTATAATTATACCTGATACCACGAGTACGAAGTACTTATATATAGTTTATAAAAGTTCAAAACCAGCAATCTTTTCTAGAATTTTAATAGATCAGCCAAAATGTATAACAGCACGTCATATTAATAGTTTTTTTTGAGAATTACAAGGTACAACACGGACGCTCACAACACGCACGGATACTCACCCCTACGAACATATATACGCAAACCCTACCTCTATTAGCAACTCCGTAGGACGAAGCCGACACATCTGGAGAATCCCGAAGTCACCACTAGCGCCTCGTTCTTAACGAGAACGTCTCTTACCGGTTTGTCTCTAAAACAGTTCATAGCAGAGCAATATCGGGCTATAACGGGCTATAACAGTAAAATTATACATGAACACAAATAGGTATATCCTGCCTCAAAAGGCTATAGGGGCGACTATACCTAGCTATTTAAAACTATATATTATAGTCAAAAGCTCAATCAAAACCAAAGTACCATGTATCAGTGCACATGTTCCACTAATATAGGCTACCATTTAATATGTATAGATGTACTATTTCCTCTTAGATTGTCCTAAAATAAAACTATTTTGAAATTTAGGTGTCAGTATTTTGAATTTTATGTGGATTCATTCATTCGTCACCACACAACTTTTTCAATATTACAATCGTATGGAAAATACTTTAGTACGTAATAGTGCTCTTCATTAAAGATGTTATATTTTATATATATTATTATTCATAGATTCAAAGGGTATCACTTAGGACGACAAACTTTGAACTTTATAGGAAGAGAAATAGACATTGAGAATAAGCAAATGAGTTTGAAGAATAGGAGAAGGTTAAGTAGCTTTGTATCCCTCACTACGTCAAAAACTAATTACTGCAGCGTTGCGTTTTGGCGCTCCACAGCGGACACCTTTGCTGCCCACAATTTACTGCAGCAGACACATTTTAATTACCATAGCGGTCACTTTTGCCCGCTGTAGTAAATCGATTTATCGCAGCGAACACTTAAAGTGTCAAATATACTATTTACTGTAGCGGACGTATTAAGATGCCCGCTGCGGTAAATCGATTTACCGCCGCGGGCATCCTATACGGCCCGCCAAGGAAAATGGCTTGGCCCAACTAGCCCAAGACGAAGGCCCAAAATTCATCTGCATATATATACCTAGAGCTAGGGTTTGGCTCCACACTTACTCACGTGCATGGGCCACCCTCCCATCTCTCTCTCAGGCCCTCAGCCACAACGTGCATGGGCCACCCTCCCTCCTCTCTCTCAGCCGCAACGTGCACCGGCCACCATCCCTCCTCTCTCTCAGCAGAAATGTGCACGGGCCTCAGCGCCTCTCCTCTTCCACTTTGTCTCCTCCACCACTCCCTCCAGCCTTCTGCTCCTTCGACCACTCCCCTCCACCCTCCTCCAATGCTGGCCGGCAGTGACACTCCCCTCTCCCTCCCCTCCTCTTATGGCCAGTGGCGTCTGCACTACCTCATGGCACACACAGGGAAGAGGGTGCCTTCAGCACGGGCTCCGTGCCATCGGCGGCGGATGGTTGCGCTGCGCCAGCAGCGGCCGCGGGCCGCGCGGATCTAGGGTGGGGCGGTCCAAACAGGCGGCGGCGACGCGAATTGAGAGCGGGGCGGCCCTCAACCTGCGGTGGTGGAGGCGGGGTGGCCCCTCTGCAGCGGCGGTGGAGGCAGGAGGGCATCCTCTCCCGTCCTCGAGTTCATCCTCTCCGTCCAGGAGTTTATCCTCAGGATTCCCCTCATCCTCCCTGCGTGATTCCCTCCCCTCCCATGGTAGGCGTGGCCGCGGTGGCCCTCGGCGAGGCAAGGCGCGGCGGTGCTCGGTGACGCGAGGCGTGGCGGCAGCTGCTGCTCTGCTCGGGCTCGGCACAACGGTGGCTGCTGCTCTACTCTGGCTCGGCACGGCGGCGGCTGCTGCTCTCTACTCCGGCTCGACGTGCGGAGGCGCGAGGCGAGGCGCGGCGGCGGGTGCTCTCCTCCGGCTCGGCGCACGGCGGCTGCTCCTGGTGGCAGATCCAGAGCTGGATCGACCGGATCCAGTGGTGGATCGTCCGGTGACGGCGACGGCGGTGCTGAAATCCTAGATGGGCTCGTTGGGCCCGTGAATGGGCTCGATGGGCTTATCTGGGTTTTTCTTTCTTTTTTTGTTTTTTAAAATGATGTACTACAGGGAGCGTTCTAATGTTCCCACTGCGGTTAATCAATTAACCACAGAGGGGCAAATAGGCCCGCTGCTAGAATTCGTGATTTACCGTGGCGTTGCAGCCCTGACGGACTGCTTTGCCCGCTGCGCAAAATAGAAATGGCCCGCTGCGGTTAACTCCTCCGGACGTAGTGCCTGCAGTAATTTTAAAGCTAATTTTTTGTAAGCGTCTAATTTGTAGATGTCCACTGTGGCTGGTCCAAGTAACGTTACGGATAAAGCGATAATATAGGTCTTCACTGCTCATGTGCAGCAAGAGAAGCAGGGAACCAAATGGCTAGATTTGATCATATCTTCATAATATAGGTCTTCACTGCTCATGTGCAGCAAGAGAAGCAGGGAACCAAATGGCTAGATTTGATCATATCTTCAGTCAAAAAGATTGGATCATATTATTAGAATAAGATGACCTATTACATCATTTCCTCATAAGATTTCACCATCTCACATGACCAAACAAATTTCTTTCTAAGGAAAGAAGCCTACTTGATCCCAGGAACCAATTGCACGAATACATAGTAACAAATATATAGAACCAGCATAACATATATGTAAGCTCTAGCTAGGGCAGGCCCGTAAGAACTGAGGCCGTGGCAGCGAGTAGGCGGAGGCGGAGGTCATCGTTGTCCCACGATAGGAACCAGCGGCCTCATTGGACATCGCCTGCAGCTCCATCGTGTCTGTTGAAATATGCAGTACAGGAAAGTTCAGTTATTCATAACTAAGGCGTGTACACGTGATGATGTGTTTCCCAAGCTAGGAAGATACGGCTCCATAGGATATTCCATATCTGTTGTTTACTTGTATCATAAGCTAATTGTATTTCCTTGTTGTACAAGATGTATGTGCTACGTTGAGGGCTTTTCTCAACCATATAAACACGGAGCCGTGACGCTGAGAGGGGTATCACGTTACACCAAATCTTTCATGGTAATCAGAGCGAGGTTAGGGTCCATCCACAAACTTCTCGATGGTATCCTCCTCCGCCTTTCAGCAATCGTTCTATCTGATCGGTTGTCCCACCACCGAGAAGCTTGGCAAGGGGAATTTTCCTCTATGGAGTCGCCAGGTGTTGTCCGCCATCAAGGGAGCGCAGATGGAGCACCTCATCGATCCCAACGCCGTGGTGCCGGCAAAGCAAATCCCGAGATCAGCAGAGAAGCCGACCGAACTCATCTCCAACCCTGAGTATGAAGCTTGGGAAGCCAAGGATCAGCAGGTCGTCAATTACCTGCTCTCCAACATCTCCAAGGAGATTCAAGTGCAAGTTTCGGGTTGTGTCACATCGACTGAGATTTGGAAGGTCATATCTGAGATGACTTCTTCACAGTTCGCGGTCGCATCATCAACACGCGGATGGCGCTGGCCACCGCGCAGAAGGGCATGTCCACCATCGCCGACTACTTCAGCAAGATGAAATCTCTTGCTGACGATATGGCGTCCGCCAGCAAGCGTCTTGAAGAGGACGAGATCATCTCCTACATCCTTGCTAGGCTTGACATGGATTATAATCCAGATGTGTCCTCCGTTGCTGGTTGCACCGAGCCGATCTCCCTCGGCGAGCTCTACACTCAACTTACGAGTTGGGAACAAAGAATCGATTTGCTCAACGGTAGTGGCTCTGGATCCTCCGCAAATACGGCCACACATGGCGGTTGTGGTGGTTTCAAGCATGGCGGCGGATATCGCGGTCGTGGTCATGGCCGTGGCAATGGTGGCAACGGTGGTCGCCCTCAGCAGAAGGGCTCCAACGGTGAGACATGCCAGCTTTGTGGCAAAGAAGGCCACACCGTCATACGCTGTTTCAAGCATTTTGATGCTACCTTCACTGGAGTCAAGGAACAGCGCCAGGCATCATCGGCTACCAACTCCTACGGCATGGATACGAACTGATACACCTACACTGGCACTACGGATCACATCACGGGGGAGCTTGACAAGCTCACCGTGAGAGGCAAGTACCACGGCACCGACCAAGTCCACACCGCTTCTGGTGCAGGTATGAGAATCAATCAAGGTGGTCGAAGTTTTGCTCATACCCCGTCCCGTGATCTTGTGCTCGATAATGTTCTTTATGTTCATGGCCAGTATGAATCTAGCATCTGTTCATCGTCTTACTTCTGATAATAATGCCTTTATTGAATATCATCCGAAACATTTTTTGATTAAGGATCAGGACACGAAGAAAACTCTGCTTAGAGGGGAATGTGTGGGCGGCCTCTATCCTTTGAAGTCGTCTAGATCTACATCAAATAAAGTGACCTATGGTGCCTCCAAGATTCC
>CM041646.1:5242455-5269169 GCA_023333625.1 Bothriochloa decipiens
AGATCTACATCAAATAAAGTGACCTATGGTGCCTCCAAGATTCCTATTTCTAGGTGGCATAGTTGGCTAGGTCATCCTTCATCAGTCATCGTCCAGCATGTAACAACCCTAAAAATTACAAACACCAAAAAATGCAACCAACAAATTTTTTTTTCAAAACATGCCCATGTATGTTGTGTGTCATGTAGGACCCCTGCCCCTTTTAAAACTAGCACATATATTAGTGCTACACTAGGTAATATCATCATCACATGTGACTTAATATAGTCTTAAGCCACATGTGATAAACACCCTTGTCTAGCACCAATTGTGTCATGAGTTAAGCCTCAATGTGGCACCGTTGTACTCATGTTGCACAAGGTTAGACTCCAGAGCTCTTTTTATCTAATTACCTCACCTTGCTTAGAGCCTTTATATTTGAATCATGTATCCAATGTACCACTTGTTTACCTCTTTGTTTCATGAGTCAACTACCATGTTGTACTCTTATATGTATGCCACATGAGACTAGACTCTAAAACTTCCCTCTTATTCAATTCCCCATCATGCTCCTCTAAAACCTTTCATCTTGTTACATTGGAATCACATACCCAATGCACCTCTTGATTTCCTATCTATGTCTCATATCTATGTTTCACTAGGTGATTCTATTTGCTACTTTAGACAATCACCCATGTGTTTCCTTGTACATATAATTCATGGGACTACCCCTAGAACTTCTCCCTTCTCTAATTTACCCATCATATTTCTCTAACTCCCCACATCATGCTCTAAGATCACTCATTGGAACCTTGTATCATATTGGAACCTTGTATCCAAAGCATCTCTTGCTTTCCCCAATGAGTCGCATGTTATAGCTCAATATTTCATTAGTTGAGTCTTCATGTTGCAATAGACAAGCATGCATGATGCATTTTAATCCTACATGTGATTTGGATTTTATATGGAGTTATGTGATGCTATTTAAAAAGGAACAACAATATTTATTTTCTTAACAAATAAATATTAGGGGAATGATACCGCCATATACCCCAGGGCCTTGTATGCTCACTATTTGACTACTTACGAGTGACACGTTATATATAAACCTATACATACATATATATACAAGTATGTGAAAACAGAAAAGGATAAGAAGATATATGAATAAAAGAAAAGGCCATTCTGGCCCAATCCTGCCGAATGGCCCAGTCCGGCCTACCACCTCCTCCCATCCTTTTTTTCCCTTCCCCTGCACTGGCCAGCCCACTAAGCCAGGCCTAGCAAGCATGCCCAGCAAGGAAGCCGCGTCCCGCGTCCTGCGTCACGCCAAGGAGGCAGTCGCTGCCGCTGACTTGTGGGCCCGTGTGAGGGACCCACATGTCATCTTTTCTCACCGATCCCCCTCTCCAGCCTTTCTGATTCGCAAAGCAGGAAGCAGAGCACTGCTGCGGCCACCCCCATGGCAAGCTTCCCCGTGTCGCGACAAGCTGGCCAACTGGCCATCCTATCCTAACGCCACGTCAGCGCTGTGGGCCCAACAACGCCTTGACCACAAGATTCCCACGGCGTGAGGCCTCTCTCATGAGCGCGCCGTGCACATGGCGTGTCTCGCGCCCACCTTGCTGCCTCTCCTGGTTTCCTTGGTAGCAACGGCACCTCATCTCGCTGCCATATGGGACCCAGCCGAACTCAATAGTGACCCCTGAGGCACCTGGAGCCGCTTGATCGCCCGAGCGCTCCGAACTTCATCTGATCCACCGAAGCCTCGGCCGCCGGCCTATATAAGCAGCGCCACGAGCCCTGGGGCTCCTAGAGCTCCGCCGCCTTGTGGGTGGCTTCCAATTCCACCAACCAAGCAACCAATTCGAAGAAATTGGAGAATTGGGGAGAGATGGGAGAAGAAGAAGGCGGGGAAAGGAAGAGCCAACCGTCGGTGTAGCAATGCCACCATCCGCACCGACACCGCTGCTCCACGGCCTCACCATCCACCAGTTCGAGCATCTAGTGAAGGAAGAAGAAGGGAGCAGTGAAGGGGAAGTAAGGGGAAGAAAGGGGCGGGAAAGGAGTCATCGTCGGAGAAGAAGAAACAGGCCGCCGCCGTCACACCAGAGCTGCAGCTGTGCATCGGAGCCACGGAGCAGGAGCCGTACCACAAGCCGTCACCTCGCCGAAGCTGTTGGACGTGGTACCACAACTCCTTTTCCATGTCAATGCCAGTGAGCACGCCATGTCTCCTCTGTCCTCTCTGCCCCTTGCTACCGGCCATGGCGCCCCGCCTCGTGGGCGCGTAGGCCGAGGCCGTAGCCGGCCTGTTGGCACACCTGCACACGCATGCACGAGGTCGGCCGAGTCTTGTTCTTCTTGTTCACACGCGCGCTTGCTAGCTGCTGTATGGCTCGACTCTGAGCCGCGCCGGCATGGCTGAGCGCCGCCGCGGCAAGGACGTCTTGCCTCCGCACCACCAAGCCTCGCGCTGCATCGTCTTGAAAACTGTCTTTGCCT
Organism: Bothriochloa decipiens; assembly: GCA_023333625.1. Taxonomy (NCBI): domain Eukaryota; kingdom Viridiplantae; phylum Streptophyta; class Magnoliopsida; order Poales; family Poaceae; genus Bothriochloa; species Bothriochloa decipiens. The sequence goes on from CM041646.1 coordinate 5,244,940, forward strand.
CGCTTTTCTGTACGCCGTGCGCACGCTAGCCGTTTGGAAGCGACACCAGAGCACCGTCGTCACGCCGCCATGCCGCCACCCTGCCGCTCTAGGGCGCCAACTGAGTGCCATCGTTCCCCATCGATGCCGACCGCTGTGGAGGACAAGAAGCTAACGCCGAAGACTGTTAAGACGTGCTCCATCTACTGGATGGAAAGATGGGGCCGGGAAGCCCTCCTCAGAGCTGTGCAATGCACCACGACCACGCCGGAGCTCTACCGTGTGTGTCACCACCCGTGCGGGCTCCTCCGTGGAAGATGGTCGCCGCTGGTACTTTGGAAGGGTGTTGGGTGACCCCAGTCACACTCTCTGAATCTCGAGCTGCCTTGGAATTGGACGCCGTGAAGCCATAGTCGAGCGCCACCGTCAACGTACCGCTGACCTTCCTGCACAGCACCGCCCAGAGCCAAGTTGCCACCTTGAAGGCCACCACCAAGCTCACCATACCACCGTGAAACCGTTGAGCTAGTCAATGAAGCCAGTGCACCTCGCAGTCGTGCTGTCGCCGCCCAACGTCGTGACTTTGCCACCGCCGTCGCAGAAAGAGCAGTCGAAGGCCCCGCAACTGCCAAGAAGTATCTCAAGATGATCTCCATGATGCCACGATGCTCAAGCACCCATCAATTTCATCGGAGGCCAGCCAGGTTGCTCGATTGAAGAAACTCGCCGCCGCGGGCAAGCCGTGTCGCCGGGAGGAAGAAAGCAGAGGATGGGGAGAAGTTGGTGACGGGTCCATGCACCTGGTCTACGTGGACCAGAGGCTGAACAGGGGATCCAAGAGCGTCGGTGCACCATGGACCCGTCCCCGTGGACTCGACCCACTTGAAGCCCAGTTCAGATCTAGGAGGATGACGTGTTAGACCTACAGCGCGCCACATGTTGGGCCCGGCCCGGTCCATGCCCTGCCATTAGGCCCACTAACAGACTGACAACGGCCCATTATGGGCCCATGTTGACCGTTGACAGTCAACGATGACATCAGCATGTGACGTCAACATGGTCCCACATGTCAGCGATGACGTCAGCCAACCCCACTGCCACGTTAGCTTCTAGCCACGTCAGCGTGACGTCATCATGGTCCCACATGTCATTCGTTGTGTTAGTTCTGGCTAGTAGCAAAGCGCCACGTGGCTTATCCCTGTGCTGCCCCATGTCGTCCTGGTGATAATCCAGTCTTTTTCTTTTTCAGAATATATATAAATATTCAGAAAATCATAACTAATTCATATGAACTCACAAAAATATGAAACAAGCGTCTACATTTTTTATAAATCGAGCTCTACGTCTTGAGTTAATGTTTGAGTGCATTTGGATCTTTTTGATATTTGTTCATTCTTTGTTCTATTCTATAGGAGTCACTTACACGACTATTACATCTCGATTTTAGAGTTGAACGAGGAGCGATCGGAGGGAGAAGGCTACGAACACCAAAGAGGAGTTTCTGCTGAAACAACTACATTGATGGAAGATGACTCGTACCATGACTACCTCGACAGCGCAGGTGTCATGGCAGCACCTTCTCCTAGAAATCCTATTAGACTTGGCTAATAACTAGAATTGCTAGTGCTTTACTTTTATGCAATGCTTACACTTAAGATAGGTTTGCATGATAGAATTTTACTTGATAGCTCTACCTTATCGTAACCTTTCACCTACTTACCCGCTGTTTTGTTAACCACATGCTTGTCTGCTTTTTATATATACTTCACTCGCTTACATTTTGATGCGATGTGATGAACCCTGAGAGGGCCTGGTAGGGATGCTAGGTTTGGGGTGTGTGTTGATGGATCAGATGGGTATGTGAACTGATGGTGTTGTATCTAGGTTTGGGATGGAACTAACGACAGGGTGTAGGGTGAGGGTTGAGTCGATCGAGCCAGGAGCAACGACTAGCTTTTGGAGCGAGTCTTGCAGGGGAATGTATCTAGACATTCCCATGAAGAAAAGTCTGTGGTGGACTAACTTGGATGCGATGATGGTCTTCGGGTGTGAGCCTCTGAGGGGTGGAACCCAAGACGAAGGTGCCGTGGTAGCACGCGAAAGATCAACCCTGGAGAAGACATCTTGGCTTGGTCACACTTAGGAACTGCTGTGCTGGTAACCGGATCATAGGAATCTGTTACTTTCCACTCGCTTTCCCTGGGGGAGACGGCCAAACCGCTGGATAGATCGATGCCATTACTATCAGGCGAGCATGTGTCAGGGAGGTAGGAGCATGATGATGTCTCACACCCTTTTGAGACGATCATGATGCTTTGCGGGAATGGATCATGAGATAGACTCTTCACAGTATCAGCTACTCTAAGGGTGTTCCAGGGCTGAGAGGTAGAATGGTATCATTCTATGGCAGTAGGCGCCTGGAATCTTCCTAGGTGGGTACCACACCTATGATGGCTATCTTATGGATTAGTGAAACCTCTGCAGAGTGTTATGATTGATCGATCGATACATATGCCAATTCATCAGCTATGGACCTTTCCTATATTCTGCTTGCACCGGACTAGTGAGTGGAGTGTTCTACCTTCCCCTGAGAGTTGTTTTCGGTTGTAAGCCAGGTTGAGGGCTGCGGGCCGCTAAGACTGGCTGAGAGGGAGTTGGCCTGGTCGACCTGAGAGTGAGTCTTGATGGTGATGGTGGTGGTGATGGATCTGGGATGGATAGGATGGCGGTTGAAGGTGTATGTGTGCAATGGGTATGTGCTAAAACTTGACTTATTGAAATAAACTTGATTACTGCTTGCATGCATAGGAAAACCACAGCCAAAACTATAGGATCACCAGATCCCTTGTTTCTTTTTCACTAAAGCTCATCGGTGCTGACCATGGCCTGCACACATCTGGCGGTGTGCAGATTTACTTGCTTCACAGTGATGAATGGAAACATAAGGAATAGATAGTCTCGTGCCTGCGCTCAAGATGGTTGATGAAGATCCTTCCGCAAATGCTCTTCTACTTCCACAGCTGTTCTAGAAGTTTGTACTCTGATGATTCACCATGTGGCAATGTAATGAATGATGTAAGCCCTATTATGTTACTCCTTTATCTAGTTTTGATGTATGGATTTGATTATCAACTATTGTATAATAATGTGATAGCTTATAATTTCATATTATTATCCGTTCCGTGAATTTTCCCTTCGTGGAAAATTTGAGGTTGTTTCAGTTGATATCAGAGCCATGTTTGACCCTAGGATGCGATAGAACAGGATGAACCAGCCCCTCATTCAGTTATATACCGACCTAACACAATTTTGTGCATGGCTTATCCCACATGACTGACTTGCTATCCCTTTCTGGACTCAACAAAGATGGCTACCTTCGAGATCGAACCTTCTCTTCGTCAAGCACTAGAGTGGATACACCCAAGTCATACAAGTAGATTTGAAGAAGCTTGGCATCTTTGAAGAAAAGCTACAATAGACGTGCCAGACCAGATGGAGCCTAGAGGAACCAAGATCTGCCCAAGATGATCCTACAGATTCTCCCTAATGAAGGAATGTTGATCTTATTCATGAGATGTATGAAACTACCCTTGCAATCATACAACCTGCCACCACCGCTACTCTGAATTATGACGCAAGATGCGCATGATTTCCTCGAGCATGGCCCCACTGTCTATTGCCCTGCACCCTCGATGCCACCAGTGCCATAGGGCAATGGGATAAAAATCGAATGACGCTTCTGCTCATACAGAATGATCTCTTTACTTGAGCTAGAACTTGACCAAGACCTCTCCTTGCATTTACAGAATGTTTTCTACCTACTCCTTCATGCAAGACTCGCTTCCTTAACCGATGTACTAACTCCGCTCCATGGATGTGGATGCAGATGGAGAAATATGTGCTAGTTTCCTTCTCTGAAGAAGACCAGGATGGCTATGCTGACGCCCTACGTGAGACAATTGAGTTGCTTGGTGTCCTAAAGGAGAACTGCATCTGGTCTTGCCAATGGGAAAATGGACCTGACGGATCGAAGGACTGCTACTACATGATGATCCAGATCCTTGCCTACGAGGAAGTGCCCAAACTAAAGCCCCTCATCACAGGTGGGATGGACAATACAATCACCGATGCCGCACAGCTTGAAGCACGCTGTGCCCTTCAGCTTGTGATGCGTGACACCTACAAGATCCTTGAGACCGGACCCTACCGCCTGCTGCCCCGCGCCATCGATCCCACTAAGAACAGAATGAAACAGTGGATCGAGGCTAGGGACACCTGGGCCAAGGAGTACAACGAAACGCTCAGGGTTGCAGGAAGGCACTTACTTGTCTAGGATATGCTCATCCAAGTGATTGAATGTGACAAGTGCCTCTACAGGCGTCAAGTCTCTGCGTTGGAGGAAAGAGTGAGATCTCAAGAAGAAGAGATTACCAGGTTGAAGGAAATGAGTTGGTCCAATATAGCTCACTGACAACGTACATGAAGGTTTCTCTGTACCTGCGTGAGTTGGTGGACAAGCTTTACAAGAAGTGGAAGATATCTGATGCTCGCCGCATTCAGGAATACTAGGAGATGCAGTCTCAGCTACCCGACCACCTCCACAAGGCACCCCACACTGAGATGTTCCTGGCAAAGTCTCCCAATCTCAACATGGATGCCTGCATCGTGCTAGAACCAGAACCTACTCCAAAATGAGAATTGGCCCAATTTCACATGAAGAAGTTGTTCACGAATGGAACCCAACTGCCAGAGATGAATGGGTATCCCTTCTACCCCATCGTGAAGCCTGGATCGACCCCCTAGAGGTGATCTACAAATGATGCAGTTACCACCTATCTGATGAGAAGTCTGCATGACCTACACGACGTGACTCCCTTGCGTAGTAGAGTAGTTCATTCCCCTTTGTTGCCTACCTGCGAGTAGTGCGGAAGTTCTCGCGAGTCTTCTAGTGTAGCAACTGGAGACATCACCATGTAATAACTTGATGTAATGACTGCTTGAATCTCATCGCATTTTCATGAATCTTATTGCTTCTTTGTTTGAGTGTTGGATAGATTAAAAATATTTTAAATCGAGTATGCTATCTAAGCAATTATATAAGTTGCTAATAATACATATCACCTACACTCGATCTTTGACCCTTATGAATCCTGCAACAGGGTGTCTGATCCACTTTCTCACCTATAGCTGCTATGGACCGAGATCAAGGAAAGCACATGACAACTAAGGGACTCAATCATGAGCTGAAGGAGCCTCATGCTTTGTTGCCCAATGAAACCCCAGCTGAAGGAAGTCTCACGCCAACCCCACATCTTCTAGCTGGGGTCTTGGCTCACTAGACCTGACTACTAGAAACTATGGCAAAGGAGCTACAGCAACTGCAAAAGCACCTCTCTCTACTGGAGCTTCCTACCTTTGACGAATCTGATGGGAACCCTATCACTGCCATAGATTGGCTACATGATATAGCAGAAGAACTGGACTCAACTACCTATAGTGAAGGAGACTGTGTCAAGATTGCAACTCACCACCTCACAGGCATCACACGTGCATGGTGGAACAGTGTCCACAACTCTCACCAAGATCCTACCCACATCTCTTGGAAGGAATTCACTGAGGCATTCTGTGAGCGCTATGTCCCAAAAGGCACATTAGATGATTCAATAGAAGCACTCCGCAATGTGAAGCAAGGATCTGAGACCGTTCGTGAGTACATTCCCTGTTTTCGCTGCATGCTGCGATACGCTTCCAGCGTACAAGACTCTGAAGAAGAGATGATGTACTACTTCTAAAAAGGCTTGGACATTCCAATCCAGCTTGCTCTAATTGGAGGCACGTACCACACTATCGAAGAGGTGTTCGACAAGGAAAAAGAGGCAGAAAGAGATCTTATGGAGTATGAAGAAAGATACAGAAGCGAGAAGAAGTGCCAACGCGAGGAATCAACCCTCAGTGCAACACCCCTAAAGTCATGTGTGAAGGTTTCTACGCCACCCCGCCTAAGTCATGGAGTTGCGCCAACTCAAGACCAAGATGGAGGTAACTACACCACCAAGTACCCTCGACTTGAGGCCAGCAACTTCTAGAAGAGTTCCTTTGACAAGGAATGGAATCTATGGAACACTATTGTACCTGCTACCACAGGAGGAACACCTCTCGACTGCTACCTTTGTGGACGGCCGGGTCACAAGGCTGTCAGATGCCCTGAAAGGACAACCATCCTACCTCTAGTCCTTCAACAGGCTCAGGATGACAAAGATCTGGTAAGATATGCATGCTTTGGCTGTGGTCAGAAGGGACACAAAGTTATCTACTGCCCAAAGATCTACAACACTGCACCAGCTGGGGTACGATTCAAGCCAAATCAAGGCTCAGCCAAGAGGGCCAACCAGCAAGTTCAAGATACCATGAACCACAGTGCTCGTAGAGCAGCACAGTGGTGACTCAGCCAACACACCGCTCAGAAAGACCCCATCATGGAGAAGTCCACTATAGACCACGGCAAGTCGCTTATCACCTGCTATGGATGTTCCAAAGAAGGCCACAAGCTTAAGGAATGCCTTGGTTGGAGTGACGCCTCGAATGAACACATTCACAAGATAGCTGAAGGTATGCGAGGCCGTAGCAATTTTAGATCTATCTATCGGGACTTGTCACTCAGGAATACCTCTAACATTGTGGAAGGTACGTAATGTCTATGTATCAATTTCATCACAAGTTGCCTCATGCACCCTGTTTAATTATGATCACCTAGTTGCACAAGAGCTAAAACTTGTAGCCAAATGCATCTGGAAGTTACCTTGGGCTTAAGCTTTTAGATAAGTGCACCTGAGGAATCTCCTTGGGTACAACTCACTATTGGATAATGCAAGATGCTACCGCAACACATCATCGAAGCTTCCTAGACATCACTGGTTAAAAAGGCAAATTGACAGCTACGCATATCAAAGTAGCGCAGCGGAAGCATGGTGGGCCCATAACCCTTAGGACCCAGGATTGAAACCTAGCTCCTAATGCACGCTTTTCATAATAGGAAGATCTGATCTACATCTTCCCTCCCTGCCAGTCATGTGTTGGAACTTTCAGCAACTGCAACCACTCAGAACAACTACAACAACTTCAAACTAGACCATACACAATCAAGGACTTGATACCGAGAGGACAAGAAGTCACTACACACTCATGCAACTCAATGGAGCAACTACGTCAAGCAACGAAGAACAAGAAGCCAGACATCGAGTGAACATCACGTTGTCTCTTTTTGCACAATACTACTTTCCTTAAATCTCAGGGTTGAGATTTCGATAAGGGGGTAGGACTGTAACAACCCTAAAAATTACAAACACCGAAAAATGCAACCAACAAATTTTTTTAAAACATGCCCATGTATATTGTGTGTCATGTAGGAACCCTGCCCCTTTTAAAGCTAGCACATATATTAGTGCTACACTAGGTAACATCATCATCATATGTGACTTAATATAATCTTAAGCCACATGTGATAAACACCCTTTGTCTAGCACCTATTGTGTCATGAGTTAAGCCTCAATGTGAAACCCTTGTACACATGTTGCACAAGGTTAGACTCGAGAGCTCTTTTTATCTAATTACCTCACCTTGCTTAGAGCCTTTATATTTGAATCATGTATCCAATGTACCACTTGTTTACCTCTTTGTTTTATGAGTCAAGTACCATGTTGTACTCTTATACGTATGCCACATGAGACTAGACTCTAAAACTTCCCTCTTATTCAATTCCCCATCATGCTCCTCTAAAACCTTTCATCTTGTTACATTGGAATCACATACCCAATGCACCTCTTGATTTCCTATCTATGTCTCATATCTATGTTTCACTAGGTGATTCTATTTGCTACTTTAGACAATCACCCATGTGTTTCCGTGTACATATAATTCATGGGACTACCCCTAGTGCTTCTCCCTTCTCTAATTTACTCATCATATTTCTCTAACTCCCCACATCATGCTCTAAGATCACTCATTGGAACCTTGTATCACATTGGAACCTTGTATCCAAAGCATCTCTTGCTTTCCCCAATGAGTCACATGTTATAGCTCAATATTTCATCAGTTGAGTCTTCATGTTGCAATAGACAAGCATGCATGATGCATTTTAATCCTACATGTGATTTGGATTTTATATGGAGTTATGTAATTCTATTTAAAAAGGAACAACAATCTTTATTTGCTTAATAAATAAATATTAGGGGAATGATATCGCCATATACCCCAGGGCCTTGTATGCTCACTATTTGACTACTTATAAGTGACACGTTATATATATACCTATACACACATATATATATACAAGTATGTGAAAACAGAAGAGGATAAGAAGATATATGAATAAAAAAAAGGCCATTCTGGCCCAATCTTGTTGAACGGCCCAGTCCGGCCTACCTCCTCCCATCCTTTTTCCCTTCCCCCGCACTGGCCAGCCCACTAAGCCAGGCCCAGCAAGCAGGCCCAGCAAGGAAGCCGCGTCCCGCGTCCTACATCACGCCAAGGAGGCAGTCACTGCCGCTGACTTGTGGGCCCGTGTGAGGGACCCACATGTCATCTTTTCTCACCGATCCCCCTCTCCAGCCTTTCTGATTCGCAAAGCAGGAAGCAGAGCACCGCCGCGGCACCCCCACGGCAAGCTTCCCCGTGTCGCGACAAGCTGGCCAACTGGCCATCCTATCCTAACGCCACGCGAGCGCCGTGGGCCCAACAGCGCCTCGACCACAAGATTCCCACGGCGTGAGGCCTCTCTCACGCGCGCGCCGTGCACATGGCGTGTCTTGCGCCCACCTTGCTGCCTCTCCTGGTTTCCTTGGCAGCAACGGCACCTCATCTCGCTGCCATATGGGACCCAGCCGAACTCGACAGCGACCCCTGAGGCACCTGGAGCCGCTTGATCACCCGAGCGCTCCGAACTTCATCTGATCCACCGAAGCCTCGGCCGCCGGCCTATATATGCAGTGCCACGAGCCCTGGGGCTCCTAGAGCTCCACCGCCATGTGGGTGGCTTCCAATTCCACCAACCAAGCAACCAATTCGAAGAATTTGGAGAATTAGGGAGAGATGGAAGAAGAAGAATGCAGGAAAAGAAGAGCCGACCGTCAGTGTAGCAACGCCACCATCTGCACCGACACCGCTGCTCCACGGCCTCACCATCCACCAGTCCGAGCATCAAGCGGAGGAAGAAGAAGGGAGCAGTGAAGGGGAATGGAAGGGGAAGAAAGGGGGCGTAAACGAGCCATCATCGGAGAAGAAGAAAAAGGCCGCCGCCGCACCAGAGCTGCAGCTACGCGTCGGAGCCGTGGAGCAGGAGCCGTACCGCAAGCCGTCACCTCGTCGGAGCTGTTGGACGTGGTACTACAACTCCTTTTCCACCGTCAACGCCGGTGAGCATGCCATGTCTCCTCTTTCCTCTCTACCCCTTGCTGCCGGCCATGGCGCCCCGCCTCACGGGCGTGTAGGTCGAGGCCGTAGTCGGCCTGTTGGCACACCCGCACACGCACGCACGAGCTCGGCTGAGTCTTGTTAATCTTGTTCACACGCGTGCTTGCTAGCTACTGTATCGCTCGACTCCGAGCCGCGCCGGCATGGCTAAGCGCCACCGCGGCAAGGACGTCTTGCCGCCGCACCACCGAGCCTCGCGCTGCATCGTCTTGAAAACTGTCTTCGCCTCGCTTTTCTATACGCCGTGCGCACGCTAGCCATTTGGAAGCGACACCGGAGCACCGTTGTCATGCCGCCATGCCGTTGCCTTGCCACTCTAGAGCGCCAACCAAGTGCCAACGTTCCCCATCAACACCGACCGCCATGGAGGACAAGAAGCTGACGCCGAAGACCGTCGAGACGTGCTGCATCTGTTGGATTGAAAGATGGGGGCCGGGAAGCCCTCCTCAGAGCCGTGCCACGCACCGCGACCACGCCGGAGCTCCGCCATGGGCGTCACCACCCGCGCAGGCTCCTCCGTGGAAGATGGTCACCGTCGGTACTTTGGAAGGGTGTTGGGCGACCCCAGTCGCACTCCTGAGCCTCAAGTTGCCTTGGAATTGGACGCTGTGAAGCCATAGCCGAGCGCCGCCGCCGACGAGCCACTGACCATCCTGCGTAGCGCCGCCCGTAGCCAAGTTGCCACCTTGAAGGCCACCACCAAGCTTGTCGTACCACCGCGAAGCCGTCGAGCTAGTCAATGAAGCCAGCGCACCTCACAGTCGTGCTATCGCTGCCCGCCGTGGTGACTTTGCTGCCGCCATCACGGACAGAGCAGTCGGTGGCCCTGCAACCGCCAAGAAGTATCTCAACACGATCTCCATGATGCCATGATGCTTAAGCACCCATCAATTTCACCGGAGGCCAGCCAGGTCGCTGGATTGAAGAAACTCGCTGCTACCGGCAAGCCGCGTCGCCGGGAGGAAGAAAGCAGAGGATGGGGAGAAGTTGGTGACGGGTCCATGCACTCGGTCTACATGGACCAGAGGCTAAACGGGGATCCAAGAGCGCTGGTGCACTGTGGACCCGTCCCCGTGGACTCGACCCGCTTGAAGCCCAGTTCAGATCCATGAGGATGACGTGTCAGACTGATAGCACGCCACTTGTTGGGCCCGGCTCGGTCCATGCCTTGCCTACCAGGCCCACTAACGGCCCGACAACGGCCCCATATTGACCGTTGACCAGTCAATGATGACGTCAGCATGTGACGTCAGCACGTTCCCACATGTCAGCGATGACGTCAGCCAACCCCACTGCCATGTTAGCTTCTAGCCACATCAGCGTGACATCATCATGGGTCCCACATGTCATTCGCTGTGTTAGTGCTGGCCAGCAGCAAAGCGCCACGTGGCTTATCCCTGTACTGCCACGTGTCAGCCTGGTGATAATCCAGTCTTTTTCTTTTTTAGAATATATATAAATCTTCGAAAAATCATAACTAATTCATACGAACTTAGAAAAATATGAAACAAACGTCTAAATTTTCTATAAATCGAACTCTATGTCTTCAGTTAATGTTTGAGTGCATTTGGATCTTTTTGATATTTGTTCGTTCTTTGTGCTATTCTATAGGAGTCGCTTATGCGACTATTACGTCTTGATTTCAGAGTCGAACGAGGAGCGATCCGAGGGAGAAGGCTACAAACACCAAGGAGGAGTTTCCGCTGAACAACTACATTGACAGAAGATGACTCGTACCACGACTACCTCGACAGCACAGGTGTCATGGCAGCACCTTCTCCTAGAAATCCTATTAGACATGGCTAATAACTAGAATTTCTAGTGCTTTACTTTTATGCAATGCTTACACCTAAGATAGGTTTGCATGATAGAATTTTACTTGATATCCCTACCTTGTCATAACCTTTCACCTGCTTATCAATTATTATGTTAGCCACATGCTTGTGCTTTATATATATATACTTCACTCGCTTACATTTTGATGCGACGTGATGAACCCTGAGAGGGCCTGGTAAGGATGCTAGGTTTGGGGTGTGTGTTGATGGATTAGATGGGTATGTGAGCTGATGGTGTTGTATCTGGGTTTGGGGTAGAACTTATGACAAGGTGTAGGGTGAGGGTTGAGTCGATTGAGCCAGGAGCTATGATGAGCTTTTGGAGCGAGTCTTATTGGGGAATGTATCTGGACATTCCCATGAAGAACAGTCTGTGGTGGACTAACTTGGATGCGATGGTGGTCTTTCGGTGTGGGCCTCTATGGGGTGGAACCCAAGACAAAGGTGCCGTGGTAGCACGCTAAAGATCAACCCTGGAGAAGACATCTTGGCTTGGTGACACTTAGGAACTGCTGCGCTGGTAACCGGATCATAGGAATCTATTACTTTCCACTCACTTCGCATGGGGGGGAGATGGCCGAACCGCTAGATAAATCAATGCCATTACTATCAGGCGAGCGTGTGTCAGGGAGGTAGGAGCATGATGATGTCTCACACCCTTTCGAGACGATCATGATGCTCTGCGGGAATGGGATCATGAGATAGATTCTTCACAGTATCAGCCACTCTAAGGGTGTTCCAGGGCTGAGAGGTAGGATGGCATCGTTCTATGGCAGTAGGCGCCCGCAATCTTCCTAGGTGGGTACCACACCTATGATGGCTATCTTATGGATTAGTGAAACCTCTGCAGAGTGTTATGGTTGATCGATCGATACATATGCCGATTCATCGGCTATGGACCTTTCCTATGTTCTGCTTGCACCGGACTAGTGAGTGGAGTGTTTTACCTTCCCCTGAGAGTTGTTTCCGGCTGTGAGCCAGGTTGAGGGCTGTGGGCCGCTAAGACTGACTGAGAGGGAGTTGGCCTGGTCGACCTGAGAGTGAGTCTTGATGGTGATGGTGGTGATGATGGATCTGGGATGGATAGGATGGCGGTTGAAGGTGTATGTGTGGGATGGGTATGTGTTAAAACTTGACTTATTGAAATAAACTTGATTACTACTTGCATGCATAGGAAAACCATAGCCAAAACTATAGGATCGCCAGATCCTTTGTTTCTTTTCCACTAAAGCTCATCGGTGCTAACCATGGCCTGCACACATCTGGCGGTGTGCAGATTTACTTGCTTCATAGTGATGAATGAAAACGTAAGGAATAGATGGTCTCGTGCCTACGCTCAAGATGGTTGATGAAGATCCTTCCGCAAATGCTCTTCTACTTCCGCAGCTGTTCTAGAAGTTTGTACTCTGATGATTCGCCATGTGGCGATGTAATGAATGATGTAAGCCCTATTATGTTACTCCTTTAACTAGTTTTGATGTATGAATTTGATTATCAACTATTGTATAATAATGTGATAGCTTATAATTTTACATTATTATCCATTCTGTGAATTTTCCTTTCGTGGAAAATTTGAGGTTGTGTCACAGCAAGTCCTTAGTCAAAATAAGATTTTGTTTGTTTCAGAGTCTAATAAAGAACAAGTGTGTGATGCCTGTCAAAAAGGCAAGAGTCATCAGTTACCCTATCCCGTGTCAACAAGTGTATCGTCGAGTCCTGTTGAACTCATATTTTCTGATGTATGGGGTCCTGCCCCCACTTCTGTTGGCCGGAATAATTTTTATGTGAGTTTTATTGATGACTTTAGCAAATTCACTTGGATCTATTTGATACGCCATAATCTGAAGTTTTTCAGAAATTCCATGATTTCCAATCCATGGTAGAGAGACAATTTGATAAAAAATTTTGGCTATTCAAACCAACTGGGGGGAGAATAACAAAAAATAAATGCCTTGTTCCAGTGCATCTGGATCTTTCACCATGTTTCATGCCCTTATGCTCATCAACAGAATGGTTCAGCTTAGCGAAAACATCGTCATATTGTTGAGGTTGGCTTGTCCTTACTTGCTCATGCTTCAATGCCTCTAAAATTTTGGGATAAGGCTTTTATTACTGCTACCTATTTAATCCACAGACTTCCTAGCAAGGTTATCCAAGGACAAACCCCTCTTGAACGCATGTTTCATCATACACCAGATTATAAAACTCTTTGAACCTTTGGCTGTGCATGTTGGCCTAATCTTCGCCCATATAATGCTCGCAAACTCCAATTTAGATCTAAGCAATGTGTCTTTTTAGGCTACAGCAACTTGCACACAGGCTTTAAGTGTCTTGATGTAGCTGAAGGTCGTGTTTACATCTCTAGGGATGTTGTTTTTGATGAAACTGTGTATTCTTTTGCTCAGCTCCACCCTAATGCAGGCGCCCGTCTTTGGTCAGAAATTCTCCTTCTTCCACCATCCTTGCGCAATTCTTGTTCTCATGGGGTTGACAATGCTTCTGACCAACTTGGTAATGGTTCCCTGCACACTAACCATTGTGATGAGCATGCAGGGTCTGGTGACAATCTGGAGTCAAACAGATCAAATTCAAGGCAAAACAGTTGTGATTTCATGCGGCCTGCATCTTTTCTGTTTTTGGCAGGGACAACAACTAATCGTGGAGGCGATTCACCTGTAGGAGCATCAGGCGGATAAGCCTCGGATCTCCTCCACGATCGCTGTCTGTCCCTCCTGGCTTTCACCCGGCCAGGCGCATCTACCTCGACACTGGCACCTCGAGGATCGTCTGTGCCGGAGGCAAGCGGGATGGGATCTGCTGCGGCGCATCCGCCTTTATCACCAGGATTATCTGCTCCGGCATCTCCTGCAACTCTGGCTGTGCTGCCTCAGCCATCTCAGCGACCTGTCACATGTCTTCAGAAGGGAATTTGCAAGCCCAAGGTATATATGGATGGAACCATTCGCTATGGTCAGCTATCTGTTGCTTCTGAAGAATCTCCCACTTTGCAACATGCATTAGCTGATAAACAATGGAAGCATGCCATGGATGTTGAATACAAAGCTTTGCTTAGAAACAAACATGGCATCTAGTTCCACCTCAGAAAGGCAAAAACATAATTGATTGCAAATGGGTATATAAAATTAAGAGGAGATCAGATGGGAAAATTGATAGGTATAAGGCACGGCTGGTTGCAAAGGGATTTAAACAGAGGTATGGCATAGATTATGAGGACACTGTTAGTCCTGTTGTGAAAGCAGCTACAATTCATTTGATTTTGTCTCTTGTTGTTTCAAATAACTGGTGCCTGAGACAGCTTGATGTTCAAATACCTTTCTTCATGGCTATCTTGAAGAAGTATATATGAAACAGCCACCAGGTTATGAGGACAAGAACAAGCCACACTATTTGTGCAAGCTTGACAAGGCCCTTTATGGACTTAAACAGGCTCCTAGAGCCTGGCACTCATGGTTGAGTAACAAATTGCAGAGTCTTGGGTTTGTTCCATCTAAGGCTGATACCTCACTATTTTTCTATCGTAAAGGAGAATATGCGATTTATATGCTTGTTTATGTTGATGATATTATTGTGGCAAGTTCTTCACGGGAGGTCGTTGGTGCGCTACTCCAAGATCTTGAGAAGAAATTTGCAATAAAAGACCCTGGTGATTTGTACTATTTTCTGGGCATTCAAGTTCAAAGAAAAAAGATATGCTGCTACTAACGCAAGAACGGTATGCTTCAGAAATATTGCAAAGGGTCAATATGCAACTTTGTAAGCCAGTTAAGACACCATTGTGTACCACTGAAACATTATCGGTCGCAAGTGGAACTAGCTTGGGAGTTGAAGACTCAACAAGATAGAGGAGCATAGTTGGTGCACTGCAGTACCTAACTCTGACACAACCTGATTTATCCTTTTCTGTCAATAAGGTGTGCCAATTCCTTCATTCTCCAACTACGGTCCACTGGGAGGCTGTCAAGCGCATACTGAGATATGTGAAGGGTACAATTGGTGTTGGCTTGAGATTTAGAAAATCTAATTCTATATTGGTTAGCGCCTTCTCTGACGCAGATTGGGCAGGTTGCCCAGATGACAGGCGCTCTACTGGAGGCTTTGCTGTTTATCTTGGCTGCAATCTTATTTCATGCTGTGCTCGGAAGCAAGCAACTGTCTCCAGGTCAAGCATTGAGGCTGAATACAAGTCCTTAGCGAATGCGACGGCAGAGGTAATGTGGGTACAAAAATTGCTTGATGAGCTGAGTGTTCGACATCCTTAGGAAGCGTGTTTATGTTGTGATAATATATGTGCTAAATACCTTTCGGCTAATCCAGTCTTTCATTCTCGCACCAAGCACATCGAGATTAATTATCATTTTGTAAGAGAACGAGTTGCAGCCAAGCTCCTGGATATCAGGTTCATTAGTACTGCTGATTAGATTGCCGATGGCTTTACTAAACCACTCTCAGAAAAACTGACCGTGTAGTTCAGGGACAATCTCAACTTGACAGAGAAGTTATGATTGAGGGGAGTGTTGAAATATGCAGTACAGGAAAGTTCAGATATTCAGAACTAAGGCGTACACGTGATGATGTGTTTCCCAAGCTAGGAAGATACGGCTCCATAGGATATTCCATATCTGTTGTTTACTTGTATCATAAGCTAATTGTATTTACGTGTTGTACAAGATGTATGTGCTACGTTGAGGGCTTTTCTCAACCATATAAACACGGAGCCGTGACCCTGAGAGGGGTATTACGTTACACCAAATCTTTCAGTGTCCACATTGAAAGAGAACTGCCAAGCCATACCCTGACCTGGTGGCCATACTGACAAGATGGCATACCGAGGGCCTCCGGCGATGACTTCCGCCGGAGGGCAGCCTGGCAGCCCTCGTGTCGCCCTGGACAGCTTGGGGATGCTGTGCTCCAGCACCCACTCATCACCGCCCCTGCCACGGACCTGGCTGAACAACTCCAGCTCCTCACCGTGCACGTGGACGATGCACACTGCGGGAGGCGGCGATGGAGATGTAGCATCCGAGCTGGCGCCGTGGACGATGACAAATGTCGAGCAGCCACTGTATGAACCTGATTGTTCCACGTCGATGGGCAGATTGACCTTGGAGAACTCAAACTTAGCGTTGTCAAGGACTGTGACAATGCCGGCTTTCGAGCCGAGATAGAGAGACCCGTCGACCCGGCCAGCGACGCGCCCTACGGCGTCTCGTTAGTGGTCGTAAGGTTTAGAGCTCTGCCTCGCGAGGCGCCAGTCCCCGCCATTGGCGGCGGCCATGGAGAACACGTAGGGGTGTGAAGCAATGTCTTCGTCGTACTGCCCTATACAGCACCCGGAAATTTGACATGAAGTGTTGCCATTGTCACCGTCGATTAGAAAGATGTTTGCGAACTGGAAGCCTGTAGCAACTGGCGGCCGCGGGTGCGGCGGACTGTGGATCCCGAGGTACTGGCGCGTCAATGGGTCGCAGACGATGAGATGTGACAGGAAGGTGTCTCTGTCGCGGAGGAGCACGAGGCCACCGTGGCGGTCCGCGACCTTCCAGTTCTTGATCGGGATGGTGGTGGTGCCCTATGTTGCACAGTACGGGGATACGGATACGGTGATACGGCATTTTAAAAAAATAGCAATACAAAGACACGGCAAATAAAAAATTCCACAGCCATAGAATAGATAAATATAATAAATAGTTCATAGTGTGAATAGTAAAACTAGTGGCTCATCAAGCGTGAGTTCGGTGAGCTGTAGCAAGCCAGCACCAGCAAAGTTCTCAGTGTCATCTCCACCAACGTCCCACATTCGACTTGGTTCACTTTCATAATCGCCAGTCTTTCTTGAAAGAAGATGCAAGTTATTATGGACAAACACCAAATCTTCCGCCCGTTCAGGAGTGAGCTTATTCCTCTTCATGCTATGTATGAAAGAATAAGTGCTCCAATTCCTCTCACAACAAAATGAAGATGCTGGGTGTCTAAGTAACTTCAAAGCTAAATCCCTCAACTCAGGTGTCCTATTTTCATAAGTTCCCCACCATTCCTTTGGCTCAAAATGGGCTCTATCCTCAATTGAGTCAGGGTCTTCATACCCACCCATGAATAAAGAAAAATTAGCAAACTGCTTCTTAATCTTTCTTAAATCTTCTTGTTCTGGGAAGAACTTTTTAAAGCTTTTATTCCTCTCTGTATTAATCTCGTTGTCATTGTTGGGGCTAACACGACTAGAGACTTTATTGAGCCAAGTTGCACTATAATACCTATCAATACCATAATAATATTTTTAAAATCAGCAAGTACAATTAGTAGAAAATAATTTAAATGCCAATTTAATGTTCATATTTGTTACCTTGGATTTAGTGAATGTGCCAAACATTGAAGAGGGGTATAGCTCTTGAACCACCTAGCATGTAAAATATCCTCTACAACATTAAAAAGGCGCATTGACCATCCATAATTCCTTCATGCCGGTAGATACAAGCTTTCACCTAATTAATGCAAGATAAAAAAATTAGCAGACATGTTAATAGAAAAAAAATGTAAGCATAATTTACATGGTCTCACCTTCTCTATCATAGAGTCCCACATCTCATATATCAAATGAAGGCATGGCTTATCTGTATCAGCTGCCCTTAGCATCGAATAAATTGGATCAGTAAAATTAATAATATATCTAATGTTATCCCACCATACATCATTGAGAATCTTTTCCTTCATAGCCTGAGCTTTGCCTTGGTCATCCTCTCTATAAGCCATCCACTTGTCACTAACAACCATTTGCACCAATGCATCCTTGATAAGTAAGAACCTCTTCAATATGACAATAACACTTGCAAATCTTGTATCTGCAACGGCAAGAAACTTGAGTTTGCTAAACTCATTGAACATGGACAACCTCATGCTATGGCTCATGATGAAATTCTTGATAAAGGCTGCATCATCTGCGATATTCTTTATCCAAATAAGATGTGCATTATCATCTTGGTCATCCTTTGGAGAACAAATATTCTTCAATGCAAGGTTGAGGGTGTGCACCACGCAAGGAGTCCAAAAAATATTATTATACTTTGATTCAATCATCAACCCGGCAGCTCTACAATTCGCTGCATTGTCTGTGGTCACTTGGACCACGTTCTTTGGTCCAACTTCTTCTATCACCTCCTTTAAATGATCAAAGATATACTCCTTGCTCTTGACCTATAATTAAAAAATTAAGAGCATTACAGCCTGAAAGGTGAAAAGTAAAAAATAACAAGATCAAAGTATTTACTAGTATTCCGTTATCTCTCCTTGTGTGTTAATTGATTTTAAAAACATTGGACCACCCTCAGTCACAGTTATAAAGTTTAAAATTGGTTGCCTTTGTGGATCACTCCACCCATCTGTCGCAATAGTAACTCCTTGCAAGGGCCATGTAGCTTTGATAGGCAGCAACATCCTGTCAACATGTGTCTTCTCTTTCTGGAGAAGGGTTATCCTCAATGCATTATATCGCGGGGTACATACCCACCCAATTTGTTGTTTGTGACATAATTATAGGATGCTCAATAATTAGGTTTCTTGCCACATTAAAGGAAAGCCCTACAAAATACAAACATTTTCATGCGTATGAAGATATATAAATAAAAAAGACAACATCATTTTAAATTAAACGTACCTGCCGTGTAGAATAGCCTTGCAATATGAGAATCGGTATTATGTCGAGTTTCTGCATTAAAACTAGCAGCAATAGCTGATTGCTTCACATTTCTTTTTTTGGAAGATGTTGCATCTGAATCATCAAAAGGAGGTAAACGAACAAGCTTATGGCTAGGTGCAGCATTTGCAGCAGCCTCTGAAGCTTCACGGTCCTCTTTTCGAAGTTGCTCGAGCACTAGATATGTCATTTTGCTACAAACAGCAACACCTTTATTTTTTATCTTCAAAAGATGTGCCCTCACTCTAGAATAACTCCCTGGATAGTCATTCTCATAAAAATGACATGTAAATCTTGCGTTGCCTCTTCGAGCATTTGACCTTTTAGGTGGTACAAATTTAGTAACATGTTTCCACAAAGGAAATTTAGGATTGTTGACTCGGTCTCCTCAAGTTCCACATCAGTTGATGCCATACCTACTCAAGCCAATTGCTAAATAAATTAAATAGATCGAATAGACACTCGTACAATAGTAATGACTCATTAAGATAATATATCTGTACACTAATATCTGTGCAACTGTATGTAAAATCTATACAATAATCTACAAGACGAGAACGACCGATCATAAAATAATATGTGGCTGGACAGGTAAAAATTGAAGTATTAAACTATTAAATAAGCAGCACAACAGTACAGATAGATCGTTATCCTCATGTAATGCTATCTAGCTAACGCCTATCAGACATCCACAACCACAAAACGATACTGCCGTGTCCCCGCGTATGGACACGCGGATACGCTACCATGCTCACGTATCGGTGCAACCGAGCTGGGAACGATCAACCGAGATGCTAGAATATGATCTATCAGATATTGCTGAAGATATTGCTACAAGATGGATCCAAACAAACAACTATCAATGATAGAACTAACTTGCCTGATGGATCAGCAATACCTAATCAACCTGAGAACAACAACTATATACTAGATGGTGAACCAAACCGACTTTGCATGGGCCACACCGTATCCAGCCATCCGGGACATATCCATCGTTGGAAATACGGGATACTCAGGGATACGCGTATCCCAGGCGTATCCTAGTGTATCCTCGTATCCCCTTGTTAGGCACGGCGATACGGCAGGGTTGTGCCGTATCGGTGCAATGTAGGTGGTGCCAGTGACGAGGCCCCATGGAATGAAGTCGAGGGAGAAGCGGCTGCCGTTGCTGGGCGCTGTCGGTGACGAGAGCACGAACCGGTGGCCTCGACCGATAAGGCTGTCATAGTGTCCGATGACGGCGGGCGGGTGGATTGAGCTGGCGAGGCGGAGGAAGGTGCGGCCGCCGTCGGCGCCGTCGACAATGCGGCGCCACCGCTTGCACGCGCATGGCGCACGGAGGAGCCAGAGCGGGGAATCTAGGCGTAGGAGGATCCGCTAGAGCAGGTCGTCCGGACGTCATGGATTCTCTTCGCGTCCTCTGCATCCACCGCCTCCTTCAGCCGTTGCCGCCGCCGCCGCCGCTTGAACTTCATGGGCACCGTAGCTTGGAGGGTCGGAAATCCTAACATTGTTGCGACCGCGATATACGATCGTACGAACCCATGTCCCAAGTATATATATACTTTTCAGCCCATGTGTAGGATTAGGATAATGCAGCTTTCAGTGCTAAAAAATCAAAATACGTGAGTATATTTATACCCACAATGATAAGAATTGAGAGTTGTTGCCACGAAATTTCGGACGTACATACCCACAATGACAAGAATCAACAGAAAGTAGAAAAAATAACCACATATTCTTACTAGCACTAATGATTACACGCAAAGGATCCATGGTACGAGTTTATAACAGACTACCAAACATACGTGCGTGTACCTACCGATCTCCACTATAATTAAAAACTTTTCAAGGCAATTCCCTCTTTTAAGATCAACGACTCACAACACGTCTACTATGCATGCAATGGCTGAGATTAAAAGTTAGAAGCCGCTTCCCACTCTCCTCTCACCCTCACTCTCCGTCACCCACGCCCCTCAGTCCCGTCTCCAGGGATCGAATACTGACCGACTGCCGGTGTCTCTTTTATTTTTTTGAAAATAAAACAAATTGCCTCCACAAGCCACATCCCCTGCCGCCGCCACCACCAGTAGAGCCTGGGCGCCTCGCCCATCCTCCCGCCATCCCCCACTCTCTCCTCCATGACATGCACAGCCTGCGCTGAGGCCACAACGACGCCAACACTCCCCGTCCTCCTTCCGGCCCCGTGGAGCATGGCCGATGGTCAGCCGGAGCGGTGACGACCAAATGGGCAGCCGGGTAGGCCGGCTGATGCTCGAGCCCGGACCCTCGTGCTCAACAGATATCATGGACACTGGGCCATGGGATAACTAGACCTAGGCTATGCTTTTCATGCCCGCGATCTATGTTTTCTCCGGCGAGGTTTTCCCCTCCACCGCAGGCTTGGTTGTTTAGAAGAG
Organism: Bothriochloa decipiens; assembly: GCA_023333625.1. NCBI lineage: Eukaryota > Viridiplantae > Streptophyta > Magnoliopsida > Poales > Poaceae > Bothriochloa > Bothriochloa decipiens. The sequence continues at coordinate 5,266,350 of CM041646.1, forward strand.
ATAGAGAGAGATTAGATTGGTTGATAATTCATTGCTTTCCCTCTACCATTCTCTCGATACAGAATATATGGCCTGAGGCCGAACTGACTAGAGCCAATCGGCTCCTAGAAATAAGGACTAACAATAGCGACTAATCTTATCTTTCCTTCTATTCTTGACGCCCTCATCTAATCAGCATACATCTCAGCATGCATCTCTTTCCTTCTATTCTTTGCGCCCATTGCTCCTCCCATTGCTCCATGCCTTTCCTGCTGCTGCTGGTTGCATGGTCCACATGGTGACCGCGCCCTATGGCGCCCACATGACAACTGACAGCCGGGCAGTGGCGGCAGCGGCCAGAAGGGTGGGGCAGTTGGATCTGATCCCCTAGCAACCGCTGTATCCACGTTGGCATCCGGGTTCTCCGGGCCACGAGCGTCAGTTGTGGCCGAGGCGGCTTGGCTCCTACGTGCTCCGATGGGGGACCTACACGTGCATGCGCGATGGTGACACGGGTCTGCGGCAGATCGTGCAGCCAGGGCTGGACACGTGCGACGCAACGGCAACGGAAGAGCTGGGCCACCGCAGCGGCCCCGGTGGGCGCACGCCTAGGGCATCGAGGAAACTATCCTGCGGCGCTGGGGAGTGGGCGAAGCGAGGAAGCGGTGGCAACCAGCAAGCGGCGAGGCTGGTGAAGGGGCAGGGCGTGCCGGCCCGGCACGTGCGATGGCTGCCTGCAGCCGCACCCGGTGGCAAATCCGTCTGACCATAGTCTTCCATTCGAGTGGATCCACTAAAGATCTCTGGTGGAATGGAGCACGTGCTGACGGTTGTAGGCGAGGAAGGCGAAGACAAAGGGGAGCTCAGCAGGTGCACATCGATGCAAGCGTTTGAAAGGTGAATACATTTGGTACACTGACTAAATTCGCCTTTCATTTGATGATTGGATTAGTTGGATGGACTGTCATATGGGTTGGATTTTCTCTAGCTTAAGTTGAACCAGATTTGGACATTTATGTTATACTCTTCATTTAGTTGCTGACATAACCCGTAGCGTGACTGTTCATGATCATGGAGGAGTCACTAAAATTTAGAAGAAATCAGCTTTCATAGATTTGTGATAGTTTATTTTTTTATATGGCCATCAACTGTCCCACTTAATTTATTTCACTATTTACTTCACTTTTTTAGAGAAGACATATTATATCTGTTGTCATGTCCATCAATTTCAAAGCAGTATAAAATTGTGATCTTTGAGGGAAAAAATATCAAAGGTTCATTGGGACATTTTCTAAGAAACATTTTGTATGCCATACACTACAGGAAACTGGTGCTTTGCCGACTGCAAAAATCTTTGCCAACTGTTTTTTTTCGACACTCGGCAAAGAGGGCTCTTTGCCGACTGGAATCTCAGGCAGTCGGCAAAGCAGGCTTTGCCTACTGCCTGGCTTTGCCGACTGCCTGCCTGGCTTTGCCGACTGCCAGGCAGTCGGCAAAGCCAGGCAGTAGACAAAGCCGGCAAGTGCTTGACAGCATCCACGCCGTCACCTTTGCCGACTGCCACACCGTCAGCAGTCGGCAAAGGTGTAGGCTTTGCCGACTGCCAGCCTGTACGGCAGTCGGCAAAGATATGGGCAAAGAATTTTTTTTTTGATTTTCGATCCCAGTTTTTTTGTGTTGCCTTGCTACACTAAGTACATCCCAAATTCCAAGTTTGGGGTCATTTTGATTTATTCAGCTATATTCCGTTGATTTTTTTGTTTCTTTGATTTTTTTCGGCAACTCCAGATTTGAACTGCAGGTACATGAAATAATGGAATCCGATGATTCAAAAATTGATATTCATGATGTTTGGAGCATGTTGAGGCCATGTACAGGGCCTCGCGTGAAATTTTGACCGTGTTGGTGTCGGAACACGCCGAGTCACGCACGTGGAAAGTGTTTTTAAATTTTATAAAATCCAAACGGAGTCCGAAAATGACAAAACCTGACTACATGTCTCGCCATCGCATGTGGAGGCTATGGTAAAAAATTGAGAAAGTTTCAAGCAAGTTGTGACGTCGCGTGCCTAAAACCCACGCATCTCCACATGTGATCACAAGGTGATCACATGTGGAGATGTCTAGGTTGTAGACATCCGACGTCTCAACTTGCTTCGAACATTCTCAAATTTTTATCATAGCCTCGACATGCGATGCCGACACACCTCGACAAGTTTCGTCATTTTTGGACTTCGTTTGGATTTTATATAATTTATAAACACTTCTACCATACCTGGATGGTTGTTTTTCGTGGACAAGGCGTGTAAAAGTTTGGGTGAGTTTATGGATACGGCCTCAAAATACACTCTCCAACGTGAATACCATTTTTTGAATGGCTACGTCTCATTATTTTATGCACCAGCAGTTCAAACTTGGATTATCGTGCAAAATACAAGTAAATAAAATAAATGAACAAAATATAGTAAAATATTATAAAAAGGACCCAAATTCGAACATGTCCTTCAATACAATATACTTGGGCTACAGAAAAAGTTTGAATTCAAAATTCAAAAAAAAAATGAAATCTTTGCCGAGTGCCGTAGCTGGCAGTCGGCAAAGAAGCTCTTTGCCGAGTGCCGCCGATGTGGCACTCAGCAAAGGAGACACACTTTGCCGAGTGCCGCCGACGTGGCACTCGGCAAAGGCGACGCTCCGCCGTCGGCCGCCCGCCCCGGCCAGCCGCTGCCGGCCGCCGGCCGGCCGAGTTACTTTGCCGAGTGACATCCAAGTGGCGCTCGGCAAAGGGCCATCTTTGCCGAGTGCCGCCGACGTGGCACTCGGCAAAGGCGACGCTCCGCCG
>CM041646.1:5274169-5341256 GCA_023333625.1 Bothriochloa decipiens
CGGCAAAATCTTATTAAGAGAAAATCAGGGGTTAAGACAAAATAAGGGGGACGTCTCTCCCGGCCCCTGACAAAATCTTCGAACGGTGCTCCAGCCGAAATATACAGGAAGTCAATCAGCAGTCGTGGCGGCTATTAGTGAGGGCATGATTCCCCTGCCCCGATCTAGACGAGGGTGGCGGGTGCGGGTGCGGACGTAGCAACAATTTTCTTTTTATCATTTTATAAACGGTTTTCACCCCCAATTTTAGACTAGTGGTGAGTGGTGACGAAGTTCATTCTACTTTCACCACTCCGTATACGTGGGTGATGATAAGAGTTTCCAAGCCGTTGGTGATAATGCTCCTGTAGTAAACTAAAACAAAATGTCGCTGGTGCAATAAAAGTATCCAAACTAATACTCTAGAGTCTAGATCGATTATTGGCACCGGAAATGTCCAACTCTGCAAGCATATAATTGATACTCCTGCTCAAAACACTTGGAAAACACCATATACCATGTCTAAGAGCAAGGGCAAGCTCGCAAGGACTAAGGCCATGGTAGCGTGTAGTTGAAAATCTCCCTAGTGTCCCGATAGAACTCCTGCGAAAACACCTGCAGCTCAATCGTATTTACATCGAAAAAAAACCCACCAGCGCCTGTTATTGATAAAGTCTTCTAAAGAATTTGACCATCTTGATGACAAGATGGCAAACGTGGAACCTTCGACGATAACATCCAGCATGGTCATCCATTCCCGGGACTCCTTCTCCAGGCAGATTGAGAGACCACGTGTCGCCAAAGTTGGGGATGCTGCGCTCCAGGACCCACTCGCCGCTTCCATGGACCTTACGGAACAACTCTAGCACCTCACCATGCACGTGGATGATGCTAGTCGTCGGCGGCGAACTGGGACCAAGGACGCCGGCTCCATGGACGACCGTGGTCAATGTCGACGAACCGAAACTTGACGTGTCCAGCATGCGGGTTGGCAGCCTGAACGTGGAGAACACCAAGGTGGTGCTGTCAAGGGTTATGATCTTACTACCCAGGCCACGATTCATCCTGAAGACCAAGTACAGCGTTCCGTCGTTGGCACGGCCAGCGGTCATGTACCCATAGCAATAGCGAAATATATCCTCGTCCACCGACTGCCTCACGATGCGCCGGTCCCACCCGCCGCCGTTAGCTGTGGAAAATACACAGACTGTAGGGTTGGAGGCGGCAACGTTGAGCTGGGTCAGCACCCTGAAATTCCATATGAAGATTTTGCCGTCGTCGCCGTGGAGCAATAAGTTGTCATAAATGCCGTAGACCTGATTTTTGTCCGGTGCCGGACGGCGTGAGATTAGCCGATGTTGGCGTGCCAATGGGTCGTAGACGACGAGGTCTGACTCGGAGCGTGGACACGAGGGAAAGGCCATGCCGAGAAGGACGAGGCCACCGTAGCCGTCGGCGACGTGCCAACGCGACTTCTTGACGAGGAACTCGACGGAGAAGCGGCTGCTGTCGATGATGGCCGATGTGGAGGAGGGCACGAAGCAGCCTTTGTTGTGGTACTGGCCAACGACGGTGGGCGGGTGGAGCGAGCTGGCGAGATGGAGGAAGGCGCGGCCTTCATCGGCGCCGCCGTCGGTGACGACGCTGCGCCACCGCTTGCAGGCGCACGCCGCACGGATGAGCCAGATCGGGGAGTCGAGGTAGAGGAGGATGAGCCGCAGCAGCTCCTCCGGGACGTCATGGATGCTCCTCGCGTCCTCCACCCCCTCCGACTTCCAGTTCATGTGCCGTTGCCGCTGCCGCCGTTGTGGCGGCGCCAGCTCCATGGGCGCCGTGGAGGAACGAAAACCCTAACGTCGTCGCAGCGAGCTCGATACGATCCGTCAGAGCGGAGGCTTGAACCGGGCCAAATATACCACCTGTCTCTGTCTGTTGGATATCATGTTACTGTCTGCTTCCACCCAAATCCTAATATTGCTATGGCCCACATCCCAGCCCGTGTGTGTCGTTGCTACATATGAAGGCTAAATGTGAATTATACAGTCATTAAAGTACTTATAAGTGGGTATTCTTTCTCAAAAAACCGAATTGGTTACTTAGGATGTTCTTTGTTTAATTCATTTTAGTATAACTAACATACACCAAATAGATGGCAAAATGTAAATTATACTGCCATCAAAGTACTTAAGTTGAATACTTTGATAGGATTTTCTTCCTTAATTTAATACATTTTATTTAATATAACTACCATACACCAAATAGAAAATACCATGTTTGTAAATCGTGGTCCATATATAATATTTAGTGGTAGCCTCCTCCAAAAGCTTTGAAAAGCTATAGCGAAAACTGTTTTGATTAAACGGTTTTGTAGGACACATGAAAATTCATAATTAATTATGTAGGATAACGTGTCACTAATAATATTTTGTGAACGCATGACTGCTCAAATATATGTATAAGGCTCTAGGGAATATATTTCTAGCTCCATTACTTAACTAAAATACACTACCATATGTTAAAATGGTTTTCACTAACCGTAGTCTCTCTCTTCCTCTCTCGCCCTCATGCCAATGGTGGCAACTCCTTCAGTCGTCTCATTTGTCTATGTCTCTCTTCAAGAAACAATGTGTGGCCCTCAGTAGTGGGTGTGGCGCGAAGGTGAGGTCTTGGTGCTATCATAGGCATGCCATACAATGCCGGGAGCCACATGGCCGTCTCCAGCCCTGGCAAATATACCGGAGATTAGTGGTCATGGTGGCTATTGGTGTGGCCATGACCCCTGCCGACACTAATGTCCATGGAAGTAGCTACCAATTTTTATTTTTTAATTGGTTTATACCAGTAGTTTCAGACTAGTGCTGTAGAAGTTCAGTCTAGCCTCCGCGTGTGATGATATGAGTATCCCATCATTACAAGGAACATGTTAATCTATTGACAGATTTACAAACCATCATCGACAGACAAAGCCCGTGACAATAATGTTTTTCCGTCATGTATGTGTAAACTAAACTAAAACGACAAATCTCTCTTGTGCAATAAAAGTGTCCAAATTGACAATTTAGATTACTGGGACCGGAAATGTCTGCAATCATACGCTACTGAAACCGTTGATTTGTCAGGAGTAAATAATTTGCCGGGTGCTTTTTACTGGGCACCTGGCAAAGGAATTCTTTGCCGGGTGCCAGTCCTGGCGGCACCCGGCAAAGAAAGGTCTCCGGCAAAGAAGCCTTTGCCGGGTGCCGCATACTCGGCAAATTCCAGCCGTCGGCAAAAATTGGTGTTTGCCGGGTGCCGACCATCATGTTGTCGTAGCCTGACGAGGTAACCGCGGAAAAAGTGTATTTAAATTATATAAAATCTAACTGAAGTTCGAAAATCATGAAACTTGACGATGTATGTTGTTATCACATGTGGTGGCCCTGATAAAAAATTAAGAAAGTTTCGAAAAAGTTGCGAACATCACACGTGGAGATGTCTGGGTTTTAGGCATCCAACGTCGCAACTTGTGCGGTCATCCCCACCGTCGTCGCCGGCCCTCGCTCTTGCCGTTCTTGCTGCCAAGGTAAGCCCTACCCTTGTAGTGTTAGTAGTAGTAGTAGTTAGTAGTGTTAGTAGTAGTTAGTTGTACTGTTAGTAGTAGTAGTTAGTAGTTTTAGTTGTAGTTGTTAGTTGTAGTAGTTAGTAGTGTTAGTTGTAGGGTTAGTAAATACTAGTAGTTAGTAAGTAGTAGTGGTTAGTAGTAGTAGTTGTTAATAGTTAAGTAGTTGTTAGTAGTAGTTGTAAGGTTAGTAGTAATTGTTGTTGTACTACTTCAATACTTTCATGTGCATCCGAGCACCGATGACATTGATGGGACGATGGTCATGAGGCTCGCACAAGGCAAAAAGCATGGGCGGTACTGGCTTGGCAATGGCACCCTTGAGTCCAGCTGTGTTCCCACCCTCTCCGAGGTCCGAGCACTAACCCCAAGCGGCGGGCCGGCCATACGCCAACGGCCGTCCCCTTCATAGCAGCGGGTTGATGCACTCCAGGTTTGTCTCGTTTAACTCTTCATTGACCTTTATATAACTTAGTTGCCTTTGCATAACTGAAATATTCGATTGAAATGTTGTAGGGCGAGAATGAGAGGATGGCTTAGGAGCTGCGGGAGCTAGCGATGAGGCATGTGGAGGCCGAGCGGGAAAGACAGGCCGAGCGGGCCGAGCGGGAGAGACTTGCCAAGCAGCTGGCGGAGATTACGATGTTCCTGCAGAACTTTGGGCAAGTGAACGGTGTACCTGTGCCACAGTTCGCTCCACTGCCGCCGCCAGTTAATGCTAGTCCAGTTATTGCTGCGACTAATGCTTTCATTAGATGACCCACTCTAACATATGCAATTTCTTATCCTTTATGCAGCCTCCGTCGGCGGGTTCGAATAACCCATCTCAGGGGCAACCAGGCGACGGCGGCGCTTTTCCTTCACCAGGCACTCAGTTTCCTCCCCACCTGTAGTTTGTTTCTTGTTTTCACTGCTTGATGGACATGTGATGCACCATGAACGACTATCGACTTGTTACGATGGATATTGGACCTACTATGTTTGCGATGTCATGTATGTGAGATATTGTGTGCTCGCGATGTTATATATATGTGGTTTTGAGGTTTTGATGAGATGAATATGATATATATGTGTTATATTGTGTTAGTGATGTCACAGATGTGATATATATCTTTTATATGCTGTGTTTGTGATTATGGAATAAACAAATAAAAAATAATTTTAGAGGTTTTGCCTGGTGCCCTGGCCCGGGCACTCGGCAAAACTGGGAAAGATTTTGCAGAATTCCCAGCTTTGCCAGGTGCTAGGGCCAGGGCACCCGACAAAGATTTTTCAAAAAAATTTCTTTGCCGGTGCCTCCGTGACATGGCACCCAGCAAAGAAATTACGAAAAAAAATAAAACATCTTTGCTGGGTGCCTAGGCCCGGCGGCACCCGGCAAAAAAATTATTAAAAGAAAAATAAAAAAATCTTTGTCGGGTGCCTCTAACATGGCACCCGGCAAAGCAAGCGCTGTCTTGGTCACTTTTCTTTGCCAGGTGCCGAGTTTACACCCGACAAAGTCGTTGCCGGGTGACCGATAAAAAGCACCCGGCAAAAAATCTTTGCCGACTAACTTTTTATTGGGGGCTCTTTGCCAAGTGCTGCACCCGACAAAGGCTTTGCACAGGAAAAGGCTTTGCCGAGTGTAAAGTAGCCTTTGCTGGGTGCATTCGGCACCCGACAAAGCGCCTGAATCTAGTAGTGATAGAAACTTTGAAGATATATCTTAAATAATATGATGGATAAGTAGATTGATGATCGTTCAAGCAAAACGCAGCGGCTAAGAGCAAAGGCAGGCCCGCAGGAACTGAGGCCATGGCAGCGTGTAGCAAAACACTCGCAGCTCCATCGTATTTACATCCAACGAGAAGAGACACCGGCGACTATTGGTGTAGCTATCTGGTGACCTTGCTGACAAGATGGTGAACGCCACACCATTGGCGATAAAGTCCGCCATGGTGATCCACTCCATGAATATCTCCTTCTCAAGACACATTGAGAGACCATGTGTCGCCACCGACAAGTTGGCGATGGTGTGCTCCAGCACCCACTCGCCGCTGGCGTGGACCCGGCGGAACAACTATAGCTTTTGGCCGTACACGTGGACAATGCTAGTCCTTGCTGACGATGTAGTGGGAGCGAGGTCGCCGGCGACATGGACGACTGTGAAACTCGACGCACAGAATAGACTTGAAGTGTTCAGGCGGGTGGGTAAATCGACCTTGGAAAGCGCCAAGCTGGTGGTGTCAAGGGCTACGATCCTACTACCTAAGCCAGTAGCCAAAATGAAGCCCAGGTACAGGGATCCGTCGGCCCGGCCAGCCACGTAGGCACAGCGGTGGAAAAATATGTTCTCTTCTGCGGAGCCACTCAAGAATTGCCAGTTCCACGCTCCGCCGTTAGCTGCGGAGAATACACAGGCATGAGGGTACAAGGCGGCTGCAGCGGTGGCGTTGAGCCCGTATAACACCCTGCAATTTGATATGGAGATGTTGCCTTCGTCGCCGTTCAACAGGAAGGTGCCTTTACTGCCATAGCTGCGGACCTGATTTTTGGGCGGAGGCGGCGGATCGGAGATCTGCCCGTGTTGGCGTGTCAATGGGTCGTAGGCTATGAGGTTTGGCACGGAAGCTGGATTCCGCATAATGCCCATGCGGATGAGGACGAGGCCACCATGGCAGTCGGCGACGTACCAACTCGAGTTCTTGTCGATGAAGTCGACGGAGAAGCGGTTGACATTGACCGGCGACGTGGACGGCACGAACCAAATATCGCCATCTCCTTTGTCGTGGTACTGGCCGACGACGGTGGGTGGTGGAGCGAGCTGGCGAGGCGGAGGAAGGCGCGGACTTCGTCGGCGCCGCCGTCGGTGACGATGCGGCGCCACCGCTTGCAGGCGCATGAGCCAGATCGGAGAGTCGAGACGGAGGAGGATGAGCCGGAGCAGGTCGTCCGGGACGTCATGGATCCTCCGTGCGTCCACCACCACCGCCTTTTTGTTCTTGCGCCGTTTCCGCCGCCGGAGCGGTCGCCGTGCTACCTTGTGAGCGTTATGGCTTCGAGGAACGGAAACCCTAACGTCAAGAGCGGCGGTTTGAACCAGAACCGAGCCAAATATATATTATTCTGCCGCGATGATTTTTGGTCTGACATGTCTCTGTCTATTGGATCAGATGTGATTGTGCTGTATCCGAACCCAAGGATTTCGGTGGCCCACTTGCCAGCCCATGTCTAGTTCTAATTTGATACGTTGTGCTCAAAATAGGTGAGTGTGGACTTTTACAAAAAATACTGTATCTGTGGACTTTTACAAAAAATACTGTATCAACCCTACTAATTCATTATCTTTTTCTTTTTTAGATCTACACCAAAACCGATTTATGAAAAGAAATACCAATGGATGGTGGAACCCTGGCCACGGGCCCATGGCCCATCCTAATCCTACTCCTCCTGGTCAGCGCATTCGCTGTCGCCTCGGCTAGGACCGCGGGCGGCGACGATGTGGTGCGCAGAACCCCTGGCCATCCTGCCTCCTGCTTGCCATCCGAAATGCATGTTTCGACGTTCGGGAAGGAGGTCGAACAGCCAGGCGTTTTGCCATGGACCTAAGGCACTCGACGAAGGCTACTTCACACTCGGCAAAGAGTAGTCGACACAAAAATTATCGACAAAGAAAAATAAAAAATCATAGAAAATAACAGAAAAAAGTTAATTAGGGGAGAGACCCCGGCCAGCACCCATCAAGTCCTAACTATGGTCTTTTTTAAGGACTTTTGCACACATTGCGGTAACCTCTCTCTCACGTGGTTTATGTCTTAACCACTGCACTATACCATCACATATGTCTATATAGTTTAAGTTCCTCATATATTTTATCCAATAGAGTGCAAATTGTTCTTTTGTGTCCCTAAATAAATTCACGTCTAAAAGTTGTCAGCTATAAAGTTTCATAACTTTTCGAGATCTACACTTTTTATTTAAAAAGTTTTTCCATCCTAGGTCATTTATAATATTTGAATTTTAAATTTGAGAAATTCAAATGTAGGTTTAGCATGGCAAGATGAACTCAAATAAAAAAATAATTATAAAGTTTCATAACTTTTAGATATATATAAACTTTATTTTGGGTGTTTTATCATCCAAGTTCGTTTAAAAAAATCCAAATTTTGAATTTTTGAAATGCAAACGTAGTTTACTGACAAGATGAATGCAAATGAAAAAAGTTTTTAATTAAAATGTTTCATACTCTTTGACATCTACAAACTTATTTTGGATATATTTCCATCGGAGGTGGTATAATTTTGAATTTTGAGCTTTTGAAATAAAAACATAATTTAACACGATAAGATGAACTAAAATGAAAAAGTTTACAACTATAACATTTCATAACTTTTCAAGATCTACAAACTTTATTTTTGGTGTCTGGTCATTTGTTCATTTGACGTGGTGGTTCTAACATTATTCACAGATCTTTAGATATCTCTCTAGTAGTATCATGAACTATAAAAGAGATATGTAAGATTTATGAACAAATTTATTTTTACTTTGTCAATTAAAGAAATGACCATAATAAAGGTCGTAGATCTTGGAAAGTTATATAACTTTGTAGTTGAAAACTTTTTGATTTAAATTTGTTTTTGACTTCAAAATCTGGTTTGAAATTTTCATTGCCAAGTGTTTTTTTACAATAGGGAAATGCCTTCTTTGTCAAGTGTCAGAAAAAGCATTGGCAAATAGGCTTCTTTGCGAAGTGTTAAAAACACTCGGCAAAGAAGCTCTTTGCCGAGCATTTTTTGGCACTCGGCAGAGAGGCCTCTTTCCCGAGTCTTTTTTTTGGTACTCCATGAAAAGGTTCTTTGTCGAATGCCGAAAGAATACTCGGCAAAACATTTGGCACTCGGCAAAGAGTCGGATTCCGGTAGTGCTGGTTGGACCTCGCTCCCTTCCAGACTAAACTTATTTATTTTTGCAACATTGAACTTTGATCGATCGTACTTAATGCAGGATTGGATATGTGTAACACCCCGGAATGTTACACGCACCCTGGGATACCACTAAACAACACCAACAATCGCCGCACATAACCAATAAAGATTTTTGTAGCATTTCTTTTGAATATAAAGCAACGCGGAAGCAAAACATATATATTATAATGAAAGAAACCAATCTAGCATTAACAAATATTAACAAAGATTCTAACACAAATATACGATACTGATCCAAGAAAGTTTAACAACCATTCTTTAAACAATTTACTTCTAAGTCTCATGAAAATAACCAAATTATTTGTATTGAATTATGAAGTCTCTAAAATAAGTAAGTGATGTGCAGCTAATTTCCTTCCCTTCCAAGTAATCATCAAGTATCTGGATTGAGTAAAGCAAAAGTGAGATGTAAACATCTCAGCAAGCAAATTTGTTTTGACAAGCTATTTAAACCACAAGTTGAGTTAAACATCAATTAATTGGCATGATAACAAAATAAAATCATAGACTTCCAATTTGAGACATAGCCAAATGATAGAGAGCTTCATAACGACATAGACAATTTCCTTCAATAATATACTCTATGATGAATGCATATGAATGCAATGCAAATATCTTTTGCCTGCACACCCAACAAGGTGTGGAGCTGCATCCCATAATGCGTACAGGTACAGTCATGACCATAGGTCAAGACATTAACATGCAATGCCAATAGATGATGCAATGCACTTGGCATGCTACAATAAAATTAATATAACACCGATGATACTTCAACTTCAACTTCAGTGTCGTGGGCTAGCCACAAATAACAATGTGAAATAATAACATCATCATGAATAATTAAATAATATGATAATTAAATAAGGTTGGATAAACCAAGGTCACATGTCTTTATATTAATGGTATAGTATTCTTATAAATAATAAGATGTAGGTGATGAAAATAACAAGCCAAAACGGTAGCAAACCACCGCTACATTTACTTGCCTCTTTACTAAAGGAGAACAAATACACTAGCGATGTTCCGAAGTGCTACCACCTGATCACAACTAATATTCAGTACATGCACCAACATATAAGCAAGAATAACAACAAAAATGCACTAGAGCGTCCCAAACCCGACATTCAAGCCTCTACCGTTTGCGCTACCAATCAAGACAGCAGCAATCCCTCTACTCTTTTTCATAGACTTCGAAATACATGTCCAAAAATTTCTAAAATTAACCAGCTTATTGTAAAATTTTCATTTAAGGTCCTCGAGATGGTCTAATTAACCATAGAACATAACTGAATATTTCTGACGTTCAAAACTGAACGTCAGATATCAAAAATTCATAACTGAAGATATACCGATTTAATTATTATAAAATTTACCAATCTGGAAAGATTAAAAAAACTACCATTTTCATTCAGATCATAGGATCTAATTAATTCATCTAAATAGTCTAAAACTGATTCGATCTAGAACTGTCCAAATTTTCATCACTGCAAAATAGTCAACTCTAACTGTTCATATCTCCCAGAGTACAAAGTCTATGGAGGTGATATTGGCATCAAAAGAAACATGATGAAGTCCTCTACAAAAAATGCTACAGGCCCAAAATTTATTGAGGCCTTTGAGATACCCAGAAATAGCGACGAACAGGGGCTGCATAATCTGACAGGGTTCCAGAACGTGGGCAAAATTAATTTTCGGAATTACCCTAAAGAGATAATTCGATCGATTAAACTTGATCCAAAGAAGGGAATCAATATTGGGATTCTCACATAGGGAACCCACAGCGAGCACAATATCGGAAACCGAGTGACTACTCCATCTTCCCCCTTCTCTTCGCCTTTACATCGTCACAAGATCGCAAAGGACGGTTGTCACCGGGAGGAAGAACGGCCACCATGAACGGCACCAACGATGGCGGCAGCGGCAAAACCCCTAGGCCCTCTCCTTCTTTTTTCTTCTCCTCTCTTCTTCTTCATTAACGAGATGGGGGTGGCGGCTGCCGTGGGAGAAGAAAGAGTCGTGGGTTGGGGAGGAAAAACCGCACGGGAGAGGTAGAGTCCGACTCGGCCTGGGGAAGAGAGGGGTCGCGGTACTGTAGCTCGCTACAGTATTTTCTTTTTTATTTTGTTTTCCCTTTATTTTGTTTTATTTATTTATTTTTATTTGAGTCATTACAATATGTGGTTCGAGTTTGCGGACATGTTTGAATATTTGGAATGTTTAGAAGGCAGTAGTGGGAGCCGCCAACTAGGAAAGCTCGATTCTCAGGGAAGTTTGGGTTCGTAAAGTGTTTATTGCAAGATCAAAAGCTCCAGAGCCTGTGCGTCAATATCTCAGTTAGTAATCAGAAACATGCAAAGTACCTATTTAGTACGTACAAACTTGAGTTTATATATATGCACAGTGTTCTAATGGTTTTTTTTTGTATTTGGTTTTTTGAATAAACATATACTGAGATAAGTAAACCTGTATTCTATCAAAAATAGTAATTCAAGATTGCTAGGTGAAGACGTTAAATGAGTTGAAAGTTAATTTATTTAGACAAAGGCATTATGATGTTTGTTGTATTTTTCGGCCACACTCTCATTCTTCCTTGTTAAATAAAAAATATCGGTACGAGGTCACAATGTGTAGCTGCAATTGAACTGCAATAATGGTTAGACTTTTTTTGGATCACAGTTTGTATTTAGAGTTGAGAATGGTACTTGTTGTGCAGGTACATGGAGGACTTGAAAAGGAGGTTCTGATCACGATGGAGGAGCGACCAGTCCTGTTTTTGATATGGTTAAATATTTAGTAATACAAATTTTATCTTATTTTGTATTTTATATATTATTGCCATGGGATTTGGTTTATTTTTTTAGTTTTATAGTTTATTTTAGTTGTATGATTTTTTCTCCTAGATGTCATCATAGCTTTAGTATGGACAATATACTAGTCTATATAATAGGAGTATATATAATATATAATATATAATACTGTATATATAGGGTTATGTATGCATGTTTAGCAAATAACTGCTATAGCTCACACTAATGTTTCCTGAAAATGCAAATTGAGAGTTGCTCGCTGCCATGAATTTCAGACATATACTCACAATTGCAATGAATAAGAATAAACAGAAATTAGAAAAGAACCGTATTTGTACTGGCACTAATTAAGGGCATCTCGAGCAGTGGTAGCCAAATTTCACTACCTACTTGTCCGTTTAGATAACCATTTTTTATGCTACCTATATGTTGTTATTGTCTCCAGCAATCACTATCTAAAACAGGCCACTAAGTCTATCGTATCAGAGGATGTTCTTCTATAATTAGGGGGATGAGGGCGCTGCCGGAAGGTGTAAGGGCAACGTGACCGCCACTGAGGAGAAGTAGCTGCCGGGCTCTAGGAAAGACACAGCCCTAATGGAAAAATGTAAATAAAACTCTAATGGAATATTAAATCTAGTTATAGAAGAATGTGGTGCAAAACAAAGAATACAAGATAGATGCCTTGTATGTTGATATAATGAATAGTACTAGGGTTTAGTACAAGGTCTTGTAACACTTATTATAAATAATGGCGTGACACTCATAATTGGAGCACTACACGTGGCTAGCTTGCTTGTGAAAATTGAAACATTGTAGGGTTTGCTTTTATGGGAGATATAGATTTAGGCTTTAGCAAGGGCGGGCCGGCACGCAAAAATCGAGGCCATGGCAGCGTGTAGGTGGTTGCCACCTTCTTCCCACAGTAGGCGGCCTCATTGGTGACGGCCTGCAGCTCCATTGTGTCCACGTTGAAAGAGAAGTGCCAAGTCATACTCGTACCTCGGTGACGGTCTGATACCCAAGCAGACAAGATGTCGAAACCGGCGCCGCCGGCGATAACTTCCACCATCTGCCACCTGAAACGCTTGTGATCTGGGTAGCCTGGAAGCCCCCGAGTCGCTGTGGACAGCTTGGCGATGCTGTGCGGCAGCACCCACTCTCCGCTGCCATGGACCCGGCGGAACAACTCAAGCATCTCACCGTGCACGCGGAGGATGAACACTACCAGCGGCGACGGCGAGTCGGGATTGGTGCCAGCGGCGGAGCCGAGGACGACGGTGAATGTTGAGCGGTGGTTTCTGTGGGTGGGCGGTAACGGCAGATCGACCTTGCAGAACTCCAGCTTGTCCTTGTCAAGGACTGTCACAGCACCCGCCGACAAGCCAGTACCCGAAGTCGCCGCCGTCCGCCAAGGAGAACACGTACAGCTGGGAGCCTATGTGCTCGTCGTCGTCGTCTGACCTCTACAGAATCCTGAAATTTGATACGGATATGTTGCTATTGCAGCCGTCGATTAGAAAGATGTTTGCCAAGTAGTTGCCAGCAACACCAGGCGGCCGCCTCCACCGCTCGCCTGGCGAACGGTGGATACGCCGATACCGGCGAGTCAAATGGGTCGCAGACGACGAGGTCTGACAGGTACCCTAGTCTCTCGCGGAGGAGGACAAGGCCACCGTGGCAGTCCGCGACATGCCAGTTCTCGATCGTGGTGGTGCAATTGAAGAGTTTTCGAGGAAGTCTAGGGAGAACCGGCTGCCATTGATGGGCGCTGGCAGCGACGAGGGCACGAACGGGCGACCGCCGCCGACAATATTCTGGTAGTGGCCGAGGACGGCGGGCGGGTGGATCGAGCTTGCGAGGCGGCGCCATCGCTTGCAGGCGCACGCCGCGCAGCAGAGCCACAGCGGGGAGTCGAGGCGCAGGAGGATCAGCCTGAGCGCACGTCCGGGACATCATCGACGACACACCTCGGCTCCTCCCCCGACGACACCATCTTCCGGTTCTTGTGCCGACGCTCCATGGGCGCCGTGGAGGATCGGAAGCCTGAACGCTACCGCGCGGCGAGCATGTTTCGATTCGATCTTTTCTCTCGCGGCATGAACGGCCCCGACGTGTCTCGATCTCTTGATGTGTGTATATATAATCCCACCCAAATCAAAGGATTGCAATGCGTAATGTTGTCCGAAACGGTAAAACCAGTACAACTAGCAGTGTAGATTTTTTTCTCCTACCATATTTTAGTAATATTTTATTTCTGATATTGCAAACGGATACACGTACGAAACGGAACAAAAAATTGTTTACAGACTTACTCTCATGCGGATTGGTATATCTACCGGTAAATATGTCCGTTTGTTGCCACAGGGTAGGGCACAAAGTTGCTTTGATCAAGTAGAATTTTGAAACCAGACTTTACGCCATATTTAAATGCACGCTTCTATAAGAGCATCTAAATCGTTTTCCTTCCCCATCCTTACTGTTTTGGTAAAATATGAAAAAACCTCTTGTCAGGACCGCTTGTGACTGATGAAGCAGCTGACAAGAGTGGCTGATGGTGCGGGAGGCGGGAAGAGGAAGTTTCATATGTTAGTTCAGATTAGAATTCGTTTTGGGCTTGGAGGCGTTTTCTTGTATGTGGGCTTGGCCTGGTAGGCTTGCAGGGGCTCGGCTAAGGATGGCGGCGGAATTGCGGCTAAAAGCCGGTGTAAGCAGCTAGGTGTCTATTATCGAATAACAAACGTATCAAACTGACTCCCTCTAGGTTCCCCTCCCCTGTTCTTCCACCTCCGGCTTACCCAATCCTTCGATTTCTGTCAAACTTACCGTCACGTTCGTGACACCTCTCTAACAATTTGTCTTACACCTTTCCTATTTTTTGAACTTGACAAAAACTCCACCTCTTGCGCACAAAAATGCGCGCTTAGCCTGCGCTCATCCGGCTTCCTGTCACGCGTCGACGCCACTTTTGCTGCGCGCTGCCTCCTTGTGTGCGTGTACCTGAAACCGCCGTTGCTGCTTTGTCTCCTTGCTACTGCTCACTCGCAGATTCTGTTGTTGGTCGACAGATGCTGCTGTTGCTCGTTGTCAGATTTTTTTAATAAATGATTGTTTATACCTGGCTCACCAATCAGACCATTTATTACTATAAATAAGACAAGTTTGCAGCTTGCCTAACGGGGCAACTGAAACAAAATAAAGTTTAAATTAAACATGACCTTGTCTTAAAGTGTCATACCTGGTTTTAAGAATAAAACTAGATATACACCATATGTGAGTTCTAAGAGTTAATTTCCACATATAGCTATATGTAAAGGGTAGTATCATTAAATAATACTTAATAAATAACATACTTAGTATAAGAGAGATATACCTTAGGTAGCAAACTGCGGAAAGACAACTCCGATCTTCAGGACTCCACTCCACTAGATCTAACTAACTGGTTGATCACAAGCCTAAACAATCTCCACTTCTGACAATCAGGTACCTATCCGGGATTTTTCTAAATATTGAAGTAAAACAAGTGTAAGTACTTTCGTACTCAACAAGTATAGCAGGGGTTTATAAGGCTCAAGTAGCTGACACAATTTAACCGCATTAACGTTTTTAGTGAATGTCAGGTTTTAGCAATTAATAGCAACAAGGTAGTAGCAATTCCCATAACCACATGATCAGCTAAGCATGATTAAGAATATAATAAAAACAATAACATTAACATGTAGCACAATTTAAGTTGATGAGCCATTCCATAAAAGTCTCCAAGGCCGCTCTAACCGTCAGCATGGACGATATATCGATTTAACTCTGCGCAGAGATGTACACTTTCACTACGGGTCATGATTTTCAAATATCCAAGGTCATGACTCCCAAAACACTGAGGACCATATAAATCCACTCATAGGTTCGTCTAACAGGTTAGGGCCGCAGGGTCATCGAATGTAGAAAACCCCTCTCCCATTATGGCACATTATAGTTATAACACATAATGAAGAGGCAGCACTATACCCAACTCGCAGATCCTCTAACTTGCTAGAAAAGGTCCTATGAATAACTATAGCCAGAGTCATGTAGCCCCCGCAGCTGTACGTATGTCCCAGATGATCACTTATAATTTTGATCTTATTAAAAACCATCTTTAGACATTAGTTGTATAGTAATTAATCAAGTTACAAGATCATGGTTATAAAGTACTAGCATAAACTACTGTAATACCTGGTTTTAAGAACAAAACCAGATACACACCATTTGTGAGTATCTGAAGACAAGTCTCACAAATAGCTACAATTAAAGGGCATTATCAGTAAACAATGCTAATAATATATAACGTACATAGTAAAAGAGAAATATACCCTTTGGTAGCTATCAACGGTAAGACACCCCGTCCTTCAGATGTTGACTCCCCTCCACTGGATTCATACTGACTGATTGATCACAAGCCTAAAACTCTTCCTGAAGAGTGGGGGAATAGCAAGAGTGAGTCCATGTCGAACTCTGCAAATATAGCAAAGGTAGTGTAATCCTATAACCACATGATCAAGTGTAATTGAATAATAACTTGCACATAAACAATTTAAATAAACATACAATTCTCTCAGTTTTTGGGCCACCCGTAACCGTGGGCACGGACAATATATTGATTTAAACTCTGCGCAGAGGTGTACACTTTCACTGTGAGTCATGTTCTATAGTAGAGTGGGTTAATTATTCCCAAAACCACCGCAAAACATATAAAGCTAACCATGAGTCCCTCTAACCAAATAGGGACGCGTAAACATCAGATGTAGGAACCCCCTTCCAATATGGCACAATCCTTCTGGGCTATACTCATAAGGATAGAGGTTGTCCTATACCCAACTCGTATACCACTAACCAGCTAGAAAATATCCCATGATCAACTAGAGCCAGAGCCATATATCCCCCGCAGCTGTACGAAAAGTCCTAGCTTTTGCCAAAGGATAACATTCATCATAAATTTGTTTATATCACATTTCATTAAACAAGCTCAAGATCATGGTCATAGGAAGAAAAACCCAAGCTATACTTGCCTTAAACTTAGATCCTTCTTCAAGTCTCAAATCTTTGTATAATCACTTCTTGATCTCTACTCCTTAATTCACCAACGTAAAGCTCACCGACTGGACATGATCGTAGAACAACGTAGAAGCATCCGAACAAGCATGCACATAGCAAACAAGGAACTATCATTAGAACAGTATACCAACAGAAAGTAAATACATTTTAAAGCCTATAAAAACATTCTACACGTTGCTACGAACACATAGACGCCAAAATCACTGAAATCGGATTTAAAATGAAGAAGATATGCTGTTTTTAAGCCCTGGATGGCAAAAGTGTAATACCGTGAACTAAAATGAATTAAAATAAATAGAAATTCAGAATTTCCAACCAGCTAGGGACCTCAGGTGCAAATATAGAAAAGAGTAAGGCTCTTTAGCAAAAGCGCCTGCGCAGGGGTATGGGTGGTTCTGGGCCATCCGATTTGTGGCGAACGGTCCAGATTAGACCGAGGCGGACGCCGGCGGTGCTTTGGCCGGAGAAGAAGGCCAGCACGGCGGCAGCCATTGCGGCGGCAAGAAACCTCGCCGACGTAACTCAACCCGGCGATTCCGGCCACTAAAACGAGCAGGGCCGGTACCAAAACAAAGAGGAGCTCGAACCGCGCTCACCAGTGAAGAAGATGGCAGCTGAGACGGGGCAAGGGCAGAGAACGGCTCGACATGGTAGATGCGACGTTCCTCCACACGGTGACGCCACGAGGTGAGCAAAATTGATCCAATACAGGAACACCGGGGTGTTTGTAAGGTCAAGTCGAAGCTTTCACATGAGATTATGATGATGATGGCGCAGCGAGGACGGTAATTTTTGAGCTGTGGCGGAACCCGTCAATGGCGGCTAGGGTGTTCCTGCTATTGCTGTTGCTCTAGAGTGTGGCGGCGCTGCTAGGGCTCAGAAAAGAGGAACACGAACGCGGAGCGGTGGCTTTATAGCCCGAAGACTTGGCGTGGATGTAGACGCATAAAGGAATAGCACCCGGGTCGGTGTTGAGTTCGACTCATGGTCGAGGCTGGCTCATCGGTGTCGGGTCCGAGTCGTGGTCGAGGCTGGCTCGAGGAAGGAGTCGCCCCTGGCGGCTCGAGGTTGGCTAGAGGCTGGCTCGAGGAAGGAGACACTTCTGGTGGCTCGAGGCTGGCTCGAGGATGGCTCGAGGAAGGAGACGCCTCTGGTGGCTCGAGGCTAGCTCGAGTTCGACACCAACTCAGTGAAGATGATGACGCTGCGAGACTTGGGCCATAGTGCGATCGGCCTGAGAGAAACTAGCCAAGCTGGCTTGCCAACCACGCAGGCCGAAAAGAGAGGAGACCAACACGGCTGCTCGGCCAAGTTCCAGAAAGAATGAGGAAGAGAATAAATTCCTTTTCAAAAGTAATCAAAACCAAGCACCATGATAGAAAATATGCAGCAGCGTGAATGCTCAAACATGTTTCTACTTCCTGTGATAAATTTTAATTTGGTGAAAGATATTATTTTCCTGAGTTTTCATGTGCACAAAAATACATAAATAAATCAATTTTACTCTACTTTTAAAAGTGTAAATTTTGAGGTGTTACAACTACCCATATGCATCATTCCAGTTATCAAGGTAAACAGGTAATCAATGCTAGGAAACCTTAATAGTCTATCAAATAGACACATGCATATGATTTTGAGTGTGTATAGTGAACAGGTAACAAGGATGGTCCCAACTTCTTATAGATCACCATATCGTAAAGCTCACTGATGGGACATAATCATAAAACACCACATAAGCAATCTACGTAATCATATATGACAAAAGGACTAATTTAGAACAGTACACCAAACAATTGATATGTTTTAAAACTAATCTATGTTTTGCTACGAACACATAGACGCAAAAGGCACTCTAATTGGACTTAAAATGGAGAAGTTATTATTTAAACAATTATTTTAGTAAAATAATATATTAAATATAAGCTCAAATTTTAAAAGTTAAAAATATGTTTTATAGAGTGATTAATATGTAGGTTACGAAATCATGAATCTAACGCAACTTGAACGGATCTATTCGGAGTTAAAACGAAGATTTTATGGCTAAAACAAAATCAGCGACAGTTTTGTAAATATATGGATCGTATATATGTATTATCAATGTATTTTCAGATTTGTTTTTCTGAAGGAAAACGGTCAGAAAAGATAGCAATGACCTCATCAAACGAAAATTTATGTCATCAAAGCTAAGAAGCAAAGCTAGCAAGGAAGCTAGGATGGAAGCTATGGCTGGCGATGGAGCTTGGATGAAGCAACGTAATTAAGCAACGTACACGTCTCGAACTTCTGCCTTGAAAGCATAGAGATAGATGGAGTTCGAGGTTGGCACCTGCGGCATCATTTCCTGGACGTGGAACTCAGTTGAAGATGCAGGGCTCGAGGAGACGGCAGTGATACAGAGATGCACGACGAACACGCAGAGCTCCATCGGTGGAGACCGGAGAGGCAGCAGTCGAACTTCAACAGGATGGACATGAGGCTAGCAGCCGAGTCTCTCTCATCTCAGTAACTTCAGCGTCAGAGAAAATGACGAGCCGACGAGCGGTCAGCAGGATCCAGTTTGGCAAGAACGGAAGCTGGGCAATGAGAATTGAGAAGCTGCGGCAAAGTTCATCTTATTTTAGAAGCTGAATTATGAGGACGTCAAGGTATAGAATTTATGGTATTGCTCGCCCAGGATACAACCGTGACGTAGATGATCGCTAGTTCGATGTCTATGAGATGGCAGCGGCTTAGTCTTCCCATGACTGATAGTTCTGAGGGATGCTTCGGAGACAGGAGCCGTTGGAATGCAAAGCATATACATATATACGTAGGCAAGAATGAAGGCGGCCGGCGGCGTGCGTTTACTCTTGGCAAGACCAAGCAGTTAGCACGGCAGCTAGTCAGAGCTAGGGCAAGACAATGGTGACGGACGTGCCTACGGCAGTGATGAAGCCGTGAGACGCAAGGCTCGAGCTCGGCGGTGGTGCTAGGGCGTGGCGGCGGCGCTACGATCTCATGATGAGGTGGTGTAGATATATAGGGCGGAGATCTTCTCACATCTACACCAGCCAGTGATATGGTACTAACTACATCTAATTAATTATTAAAGCCCATTAGTAAATTTTGACATGGACCTTGAGCATTAAAATAAATGAGAGATTTTATTATTTTTGAAATAATTAATTTTGTAGATAACATAATTATAGAAAAGTCCAGAATTGATTTTTAAGCAACGAAAAATACTCCGAAGGCTCCGACAATTTAAGAAAAAATTTCAGAGACGTTTTGGACCATAAGCATGTTGGGAATATGCCCTAGAGGTAATCATAAAGATGATGATATTCCGATTGTATCTATGACATACATGAAGTGTTCATTGAATATCTATTATAGACAACTTGTGTTGATTGATAATTATGTGAATTATTTTTGGAACTTACTTACTTGAATGGTTATTCTAAAGTTGTCCCAGGTCAGCGTTCTTGTGAGAACACACTTGAATATTAGATCAGCACATGTATTAGTTGATGGCTATGTTTCATAAGTCATGGACATGGAGATGTCGAACTAATAATGTGGGCACATGTGAGACATGTAGGCTGGACTGACCCGACATGAGATTGTCTCTATTCACGTCATGTACGTTATGTCCTTAGACCTGAGATTGTGGTATGTACTGAAGATGTGAAACGGCCTACTTAGGAATTATCAAACACTGCTCCGTAAGTGGATAGTTATAAAGGTGATCTTCAGGTGGTTAGAAAGCATGCTGTGAGACATAGATAGTCAAGATGAAATTTTCCCCTCTCTGCATGAGAGAGATATCACTGGATCGCTCAAGTGATTGGATCAACAAATGCATGGCCGTGCTTGAGTTAAGTGTTAACACACAAGTTTAACAATATATTAGTAGCAAAGGGAATAACTTATACCGTGGACGTAGTGGTTCGTCTGATATGATTTTTGCATATGCATAGGAGTTGTCACGCCTTACTAGAGGCCGCTATCAACTACTGGGCGATTAAGAGTACTCGGTCCATGTCTATGTGTGCGTAAACCCATAGGGTCACACGCTTAAGGGTTGGAAGCCTAATTCAAGTTGGACCCAAATTAGACAAGGTTTAGGGTTCCTGATGGGCCTCCAAGTTGGGGTCATAAAGAAACGCCTATATAAGCAAGGGAAAGGGACGAGGCAAACTGGATGGGAGAGATCTGATCAATCCGATTGATTGATTGAGCCACCGTCGCCCACCCCACGCTCACGCCTGTGCTCCTCATGGAGCTAGCAGTCCGGTTGTGCATTGCTTCTTCCTGCACGTGTGTGATACCTCGGAGGTACTGCATCTGCGGCACAAGGATGGACCTGGTCGATCATGGTGGTCGACAACTGGTCGGCGACTAGTTGGACTGGTCGGCGACTAGTTGGACTGGTCAGGAACATGCTAGGATGATCCGCAAGTGAAGGGTGTACTTGACAGACAACCACGCAACTGCACGGTACTACTGTAACGCGTTCGACTACATCGAGTCTTTCGCTGCACCTGCGCGTCTAGTGGTAATCCCATGACCTATATCTAGCAGTAGATCCTCGTTTATGTGGTAAAAAAGTTTTGTTTTTTGGCTAGCGTAGCACCCTTATAACCCTATAATGGTATCAGAATAGTAGCTGCTTTGTTATAGGTCTGGCTGTGGACATATGGTGATACGCGCTGTTGTAGATGAGTCTTTGATCGTGGTTCATCGTCTTGCCATGTTGGTCTTGTAACGATCTACTCGTACCGGTCGGAATTCCGCCATCCGAGTTAAGTGATACATGTAAAACTAGTCATGGCGAGTTTGAGACCAATCAGATTGATCAAATCGAGCCTTAGGTCAAGTGGCGAGCACATGTGATGTGCGGCGGTAGTAGATGGGATCTATTATCGGACACTGGGTTGCCGAGAAAAGTGTTGTTCGGTAAAACAACTGTAACTTTTGAACCGTAACTCAGATTGAGATGATCTCTAAACAAAAATCATAGAGAACGAATTTTTACATTCGATTCTTCACTGCAAAGCTATGGTTCAGTAAATTAGATTTGCGAAAAACTTCTTAGAAAATAGAGTTTTAGTCCTTGCAACGTTAGACGTCTATATCGACTAACTCTGTTTTGTAGAAATTCATGACTGGTATGGCCCTTATGTTTATGTGATGCATGTATGTAATTAATTTATGGCTTGCATGTCATGAGGACAATATGGGCAGGAGCCTAATATATATTGTCACTTTGATGTAATGGCTTGCTTGCCAATCTGTGATGATCCACGACTATGTAAATTTAATTCATGTAAGTGATAGCTAGTCTTGGTGAATGCACCACACATGGATGACATACACGGATCATGGAGATGGAGATCACTATGATGAATAGATTGACATTGAGTTGGAGATCTTAAAGGATCAATGGGCTTTACCAAGTCATATCTGTGTTTATGTCATTCTTACTATGTTCTACTTGCACATGCTATAATGTTTTGTCTACGTTCGTGCGGTAGTGAAGTAGAACGATCCCTCAGTAATGTTTAAGTTACATGCTTCCCCAAACCTTGAACTATCACAAGTCTTGTACAATTGGTGGTGAGTCTATGAAATTAGGGTGCCACTGGTTTTCCTTGACTAGACAGGTTCGTATCGGATACTTATTGCAAGAAGGTTTGGTTACTTGAACAAGGTCATCCTAACGGTTAGGGATCTTGAAGCATGGGAAGGTTGAGTGCTCGGCATAGAGATGCTATCCCAGCAACAAGAGTCATATGAGATATGATTAGCAAGGTGTTGCTTACCGATCTACCATATCGACCAGCGGTGATGCTAAAGCTCACTGGTCGGCATGTTAGTTGTGGGTCTTGAATCACTAAGTATCAATTGAGGGATATTGATTTTAGTAGGAGTAGAATCTATTTGATATGATTTACTCTTCATGGATATATTGTCTTAGTATTTTGCATTACTTTTATTGTAGATTAATGGCTACCCGCAATCAACCACTTACTTTGCATTCAATTCTTGAGAAAGATAAGTTGAATGAAACAAATTATACGGATTGGATCCACAACCTGAGAATTGTTCTCAGGGCTGAGAAAAAGGAAGAAATTCTAGACACCCCATTACCAGATGAGCCTGATGAAAATGCAACTGCTGCTGAAAGAACCTCTTAGAGGAGAGCATTAGATGCTGACTTTGAAGTGAGTTGCCTTATGCTTGCTTGCATGGAACCTGATCTGCAGATGTAGTTCAATAATAATCATTCAGCGAATGATATGATCGTGGCGCTTGAAGGGAAGTTCCACACGCAAACCAGGACTGAAAGGTTCAATGTCTCCAAGGCGCTTGCTGAAACTAAGCTTGCAGAGGGTGCAGCAGTCTGACCACACGTAATCAAGATGGTTGGTTATACTCAGAGGTTGGAGAAGCTAGGCTTCCTAATCGGCCAAGAGTTGGCTACTGATTTTTTCCTCTCGTCTCTTCCGCCTAGTTATGGAAACTTCATCTCGAACTACCATATGCATGGGGCAGAGAGAGGCTTGAGTGAATTGTGTGGCATGGTGAAAACAGTAGAAGCCAAAATCAAGAAAGGTGCCGGCTGTAGCCAAGTGTTGGCGGTCCAGAATAGGCCTCGGTTCAAGAGGAAGGGAAATTCTTGGAAGAAGAAGAAGGGCAAGGCTAAAGATGAGATCTCTAAGACAAACCCATCTGTTGCCAAGGCTAGACCATCTGCAAATTCAGATTGCTTTTACTGTAAGGGGAAAGGTCATTGGAAAAAAAACTGCAAGGAGTACTTGGCGTCCTTAGAGCAGGATGGTGGCAGTAAAGGTATTATTGCTACTTGTACCCTTGTTGTTCATGTTATGGACATTTTTCTCGCTAATTCCTATATCAATTCCTAGGTATTTGATACCAGATCGGTTGCTCATATTTGCAATATGATGCAGAGAATGATAAGAAGCAGAAGCGTTGAAAAGGGGGAGGTTGACTTTCGCGTGAGCAACAATGCAAGAGTTGCTGCGTTGAACATCGGGACAATGCAACTTCACCTACCATTAGGATTTATCATGGAATTGAATAATGGTTATTTTGTTCCTAGCTTAAGTGGAAACATTGTGTCACCTTCATGTTTGATGAAGGATGGTTAACCTTTTGCGAGTAAAGACAATGGTTGTGTGATCACCAAAAATAACATGTTTGTGGCTTTTGTATCCATTGTGAATGGATTGTTTATTTTAAATCTTGATGATGCTCCTTTCTGTAATGTTACTGCTAAAAGGCCTCGGCTTAATGAGTTAAGTACTACATATATATGCATTGTCATTTGGGTCATATACGTGAAAATCGCATGAAGAGGCTCCATGGTAATGGGCTTCTAACTTCGTTTGATTTTTAATCTTACGAGACATGTGAAGTTTGCCTGCTTGGCAAGATGACCAAGGCACCTTTCATAGGTTTTCCAGAGAGAGCGTTTGACTTGTTGGAACTCATACATACCGATGTGTGCAGACCACTAAGCACGACAGCTAGAGGCGGATTCCAATACTTCATTACTTTTACTAATGACTTTAGTAGATATGGATATGTCTACCTAATGAAGCATAAGTCTGAAACATTTGAAAAGTTCAAAGAATTTTAGAATGAAGTAGAGAATCAACATGGCAAGAAAATTAAAGCTTTGCGATATGATTATGGAGGCAAATATTTGAGTCACGAGCTTAGCAATCATCTTAAGAGTTGCAGAATTGTTCCACAACTTACGCCTCTCGGAACACCATAGAGAAACGGCGTGTCCGAGCGTCGTAATCGGACTTTGTTGGACATGTTCGGTCTATGATAAGCCGGTCAGACCTACCTTTATCATTTTGGGGATACACTCTAGAAACAACCGTTTTTACATTAAATAGGGTACCATCTAAGTCTTTAGAGAAGACACCATATGAGATGTGGACTGATCAGCGTCCCAGTTTGTCTTTTCTAAAAGTTTTGGGTTGCGAAGCTTATGTCAAATGGTTGATATCTGATAAGCTAGCACCAAAGTCAGACAAGTGTTTCTTCGTGGGATATCCAAAGAAAACTTTAGGGTATTACTTCTATAACCGTTCAGGGGGCAAAGTGTTTGTTGCTCGAAATGGTGTCTTCCTAGAGAAAGAGTTTCTCAAAGGAGATAGGAGTGGTTAGAAGGTATATCTTGAAGAGGTTTATGATGAGTCATTAGGGAATGACTCGACGAGTGATGCTAATGTAGCAGAACATGTTGATATACCTATGGTCGGTACACCACCCCAACCACCTGTGGTCGGTACATCCCAACCACCTGTGGTCGGTACATCCCAACCACCTGTGGTCGGTACTCTGCCCCAACCACGAAGATCAGCAAGACTTCACGAATTGTGTGGTGATCTGTTGTTGTTAGACGATGACAAACCTGCAAATTATGCGAAAGCGATGATGGACCCAGATTCCAAGAAATGGCAGAGTGCCATGAGATCCGAGATAGATTCCATGGGAGACAATCAGGTTTGGAACTTGGTTGACCTGCCTGATGGGGTTAGACCCATTGAGTGCAAATGGATCTTCAAGAAGAAGAGGGATATGGATGGAAATGTTCACGTCTATAAAGCTTGGCTTGTTGCAAAGTGTTTTTGGCAAGTTCAAGGGATTTACTACGATGAGACGTTCTCATCGGTAGCGATGCTTAAATCTATTCGGATCATTCTAGCAATTGCTGCATATTTCGATTATGAGATATGGCAGATGGATATTAAAAGAGCCTTTCTAAATGGGTATTTAGAAGAGGACGTGTATATGATACAGCCCGAAGGCTTTGTTGATCCTAAAAATGCTAGAAAAATATGCAAGCTTAAGAAATCCATTTATGGGTTAAAACAAGTTTCTCGGAGTTGGAATATTCATTTTGATGAGGTTGTCAAAGGTTTTGACTTCTATCAGAATGAAGAAGAACCTTGTGTTTACAAGAAGGAAAGTGGGAGTGCTGTTGTGTTTCTGATCTTATATGTGGATGACATATTACTGATTGGGAATGACATTCCAATGTTGCAATCTAGAAAGACTTTATTGAATAATAGTTTTTCTATGAAGGATTTAGGAGAAGGATAATAGGATTAAGCCAAGACATGTACATTGACATGTTGAAGTGGTTCAACATGGAGCAGTCCAAGAAAGGGTTCTTGCCTGTGTCACATGGTGTGCGCGTCAGTGACAAGCAGTATCCTTCCACTGATGCTGAGCGCAAACGCATGAACAAGGGTCCATATGCTTCGGCAGTTGGTTCCATCATGTATGACATGATATGTACTCACCCAGATATAGCATATGCTCTAAGTGTTGCGAGCAGGTACCAAGCCAATCCTGTGAGAGTCACTAGATGCTGGTTAAGAACATTCTTAAATACATGAGAAGGACTAAGGATGTGTTCCTAATCTATGGAGGTGAGGAGGAGCTCATTGTAAATGGTTACACCGATGCTAGCTTCCAAACCAACGCGGATGATTCACTATCTCAATCAGGCTTTGTGTTCACAATAAATGATGGTGCAGTAAGCTAGAAGAGTTCCAAGCAGGAAACGGTCACCAATTCTACAGCAGAAGCCGAGTACATTGCGGCTGGTGGAGATGCAAAGGAAGGTGTTTGGTTGAGGAGGTTCCTCATTGAACTTGGTGTGTTTCCTAATGCATCGAGCCCATTGAATTTACATTGTGATAACAACAGGATGATTGCACCGGCTAAGCAGCCTAGGGATCACCAAAAGAACAAACATGTACTCCAGAAGTTTCATCTCATTCGACAGTTTGTGAAACTAGAAGAGATCAAACTATGCAAAATACATACGGATTTGAATATAGCAGATCCTTTGACAAAGGCTCTTCTACAGCCTAAGCATGAGGCGCACATGAGGTTTATGGGGATTAGACATCTTAGAGATTAACTCTAGTGCAAGTGGGAGATTGTTGGGAATATGCCCTATAGGTAATCATAGAGATGATGATATTTCGATTGTATCTATGACATGCATGAAGTGTTCATTGAATATCCATTATAGACAACTTGTGTTGATTGGTAATTTGTGAATTATTTGTGGAACTCAATTACTTGAATGGTTATTCTAAAGTTGTCCCTGGTCGGCGTTCTTGTGAGAACACACTTGAATATTAGACCAACACATGTATTAGTTGATGGCTATGTTTCACAAGTTATAGACATGGATATGTCAAACTAATAATGTCGGCGCACGTGAGACATGTAGGCTGGACTGACCCGACATGAGATTGTTTCTATTCACGTCATGTATGTTATGTCCATAGACCTAAGATTGTTGTATGTACTGAAGATGTGAAACGGCCTACTTAGGGATTATTAAACACTACTCCGTAACTGGGTAGTTATAACGGTGATCTTCGGGTGGTCGGGAAGCATATTGTGAGACATAGACAGTCAAGATGGAATTTGCCCCTCTCTGCATGAGAGAGATGTCACTGGATAGCTCAAGTGATTGGATCAATAAATGCATGGCCGTTCTTGGGTTAAGTGTTAACCCACGAGTTGAACCATATATCAGTGGCAAAGAGAATAACTTGTACGTAGACATAGTGGTTCGTCTAATATGATCTTTGCGTATGCATAGGAGTTGTCATGCCTTACTAGAGGCCGTTGTAAACTATGGGATGAGTAGGAGTACTCGGTCCATGTCTATGTGTGCGTGAACCCATAGGGTCGCACGCTTAAGGGTTGGAAGCCTAATTTAGGTTGGATCCAAATTAGACGAGGTTTAGGGTTCCTGATGGGCCTCTAGGTTGGGGTCGCATAGGAACGCCTATATAAGCAAAGGGAAGGGCGATGCAAACTGGATGCGAGAGATCTGATCAATCCGATTGATCGATTGAGTCGCCGCCGCCCACCCCACGCTCACGCCTTTGCTCCTCGCGGACCTAGCAGTACGGTTGCACATTGCTTCTTCCCGTATGTGTGTGATACCTCCGAGGTGCTGCATCTGCGGCACAAGGACGGACCTGGTCGATCACGGTGGTAAGACACATACTCACAATTGCAATGAATAAGAACATACAGAAATTAGAAAAGAACAATTGCAATTTCAAACACATACTCACTAATTAAGAACATCTCTAACAATGCTAGCCAAATTTCCCTACCTACTCGTCCGTTTAGATAACCATTTTTTATGTTACCTATATGTTGTTATTGTCTCCAGCAAAAACTATCTAAAACAGGCCACTAAGTCTATGGTATCAGAGGACGTTCTTCTATAATTAGGGGGATGAGAGCGCTGCCGGAAGGTGGAAGAGTAACGTGACCGTCACTGAGGAGAAGCAGCTGCCGGGCTCTAGGAACGACACGGCCCTAATGGAAAAATGTAAAAAAAACTCTAATGAAATATTAAATCAAGTTATAGAAGAATGTGGCGCAAAACAAAGAATACAAGATAGATGCCTTGTATGTTGATATAATGAATAGTAATAGGGTTTAGTAGAAGGTTTTGTACACTACTACAGAATTGAACTTTCGTGATGTTGCCGAAAAACCCCTTTGTGGCGGACTCATTTTTTGCCCGCTGTGGTAAATCCCATGATTTATCGCAGCGGGCATTTTTGCCCGCCACGGTAAATAGATTTGCCATCGCGGGCTTCTTAAGACGTCCGCTGCAGAAAATACCTATTTTCCGCAGCGGACATCTTAATGGACCCGCCACGGTAAATTGATTTACCATGGTGGACGCGCTATGTTGCCCGTCACAAAAAAAGCCGAAGCCCAAATAGCCCATTGGATACCTGATATCACCTTCATATATAAATGGGACTTAGGTTTCCCAGCGCACACTCCCGGCCCTCTCCTCTCCACTCGCCTCCACTCTGGCCCAGACGCGACTCCCTCTCCTTCCCGGAGGCACATCTCCACACGCGGCGCGGACTCCCTCTCCTCCCCTGACGCTGAATCCACGCGCGGGGCCTGACGCGGCCTTAACTCCGGCTTCCCTCTCCCTCTCCACTCGCGTCCCTTTCGCTCTTCTACTCCGTCGGGGCGTGGGGCAGCCGAGACCGGCGGAGGCGGCGAGCGGGCCTGGTGAGCGGCTGCGGCGGCGAGCGGGCCTAGCGACCGGCGGACGCGAGGCTTGGAGGCCGTTCCCCTCCATCCTGACACCGGCCAAGGCCCCTCCCTCCCAGATCCGGCGGCTTGGGTCCCTCCCTCCAGCCGGACCTCCGCGTGGTGGCACGGTGGCGTTGTGCCATGGGACGCGGCGAGGACGGGTTGTTCCTCAACAACGA
Source organism: Bothriochloa decipiens (assembly GCA_023333625.1). Classification (NCBI taxonomy): domain Eukaryota; kingdom Viridiplantae; phylum Streptophyta; class Magnoliopsida; order Poales; family Poaceae; genus Bothriochloa; species Bothriochloa decipiens. Next base: position 5,302,920 of record CM041646.1, read on the forward strand.
CGACGGCGCAGTGAAGGTATGTACGCGCAGTTTCCTCCTTCCTCTCTCATTCTTTGTTGATGTTTCTCACTCTTCCTTCTCCCCTTTCTATATCCAGTCACGGCCATCTCCGGTAGCTGCAGGGGTGGTGGCTCTGCCTCCAATGCGGGGCCATTTGGATCCAGCATGAGGAGGTGGAGGTAAGCACATCCAGGGACGATGACGTCGATGATGCGAAGACCAGGCAGAACTAGGGTTTCGGTGGCGGCAGCGGCGGGATCCAGGCCCAGATCCAAGCCCATAAGGGTTTTTTTTCTTTTTTTTGTTTTTTGAAAATCATTTACCGCAGCGGGCATTCTAATGTGCCTGGTAAATCAATTAACCACAGCGGGCAAAGCAGCCCGCTGCTGGGAGGTCACGATTTACTGTGACCTTGTATCCGTGGCGTTTGCATTTGCCTGTTGTGGTTAATCCAAACTGTAACAACCCTAGAAATCCGGTCACCGAAAATACGGGCTTTCAAAAATTTTTCTAAAGTTTACCAGTGTATGGTGGATGTCATATAGGAAACCCGCCAATAGATGCACAAATAGCACCCGACGTTAGCCCGAGCATTGCATTTAAATAACCAGAGTTTGATTCGCCTCTTATTCGATTTTATGTGATGTTAATAAAATCGAATAACCTTTAATGTATGTATATATAAATGCCTGCTATCGACCCCCCCGCGCTGGCCCAGCCTAGCCGCGCGCTCGACCGCCGACGCACGCGCTCGCTCGCGCGCGCACGTGCGTGCACGCCGGCCTGCCTGCCCGAGCTCGAGGCCCAGCCAGCCTGCAGCGCTGCTGCCAGCCCGCTCGAGGCCCCGACCGGCCTGCCTCGAGCGTCGGCCCAGTCGCGCTCACGCGTTGCGCCATGCGCTGCCGCGCCCCGACGCCCGCTCGCGTGCTGCCGCGGCCCAGCTAACCAGGACGGCCCAACATGGGCCTGTCTCAGCCGCTCGCCGCCCCGTCTCGCTGACACACGAGCCCCACCTGTCATCTTCCACCTTTTTCTACTTCTGGTCGACCGCGCGTCGCGTCCGTCGCACCATTTTTGTGCACCGCCCTCGCCCTGCTCGGCCATGGCCACCACCAGTACATCATCGATGTTCTTGCCCCCTTACCCCTGTTTCTTTCCTTACCGCGATCGATAGCTTCGCCGTAGTCTAGAGCACGTTTTTGGCAACCTCTAGGAGCCGGCATGGGCCACAGTGGAGCCACGCACTTTTGCAGCTCCGGCCTCCCCGGACTCTGGCCGCCAGAGCATCCACCGTGGCCACCGAGCCGCGCACGCCCCGTCGTGCCTCGACTAGCCCCGGTAGCTAGCTCATGGAGATCCCAGCTTCTCCAATCGAAAGGCAAGAAGGAAGATGGAGACCAACGCCCAGCTTCGCCGGCGAATTTAGCCTCGCCGCAGCCGCGCCTCGCTGACCGCCACCGGCCTGAGGTCGATTTCCCCAAGTTCGAGCACCTAACCGACCAGCCACGTAGCTCAGCTAATGACCCGACATTCGTCGAGGGTCCACCCGACGAAGTCGAGGGTCCGCCCGACGAGTCGAGGGTCCGCCCGACGAGTCGAGGGTCCGTTCGACATTCGTCGAGGGTCCCCCGATGAAGTCGAGGTTCCGTCCGACGACGTCGAGGGTCCGTCCGACATTCGTCGAGGGTCCCCCGATGAAGTCGAGGTTCCATCCGACGACGTCGAGGGTTCGTCCGACATTCGTCGAGGGTCTGCCCGACGAAGTCGAGGTTCTGCCCTACGAAGTCGAGGGTCCGTCCGACGAAGTCGAGGGTCCGTCCAACATTCGTCGAGGGTCCGCCCGACGAGTCGAGGGCCTGGCTCTAATCGAGGACCTAGCCCGAGTCGAGGTTCCGGCTCGAGGCCAGAGGTTCAAGTCTCGAGGGGCTCACTGTTCTCGAGGGCTCTCATTCGTGCGAACAAAGTTCCGTCTTCGAGGTCATGCCCGTTCGCCGAGCGAAGTTTCGTTCTCGAGGCCAGTCCGTTCGCCAGGCGAGGTTTCGTTCTCGAGGCCAGTCCGTTCCCAGGCGAGGTTTCGTTCTCGAGGCCAGTCCGTTCGCCCGAGCGAGCTCCGTCCTCGAGGGGTCGCCCGGACCGCCCCTCGAGTGTACAGTGCCGACCCAACCTGACCTAGAACCAGCCCTGACCAGACCTCCGAGGCCCGGTCGAGACCTGTCAACGTTGACCGTTGACCTGGCCCCACCTGTCAGTGACCAGAACCGTGGTCCTCACCTGTCAGCCACTAACTGGACCGTCGACACTGACGTCAGCATAACGTCAGCATGACGTCATCAAGCCCAAACCCGCGTCAGTGCTGACGTCATCTCAGCACCGGCTGCACTGTTTCCTGCGCGCCACGTGGCCCAATCAGGAGTTGCCACGTGTCAGCACCAGGTTAATCTGCCCTTTTTCTTTTTCCAAAAATAGAATAAACTTCGAAAATTCATAACTTCTTCATACGAACTCCAAAAAATATGAACCAAGTGTCCAAATTTTCATAAAAATAAGCTCTACATCATAGGCTTGTGTATGATTGCATTTGGAGTTATTGAATTTTATTGCTTCTTTGTGTTGACTCTATAGGAGCCGCTGACGCGGCTATTATGTCTCGTTTCAGAGGAGGATCAGCTTGAGGAGGACGACTACGAGTACGAGGAGGAGCTCGGTGACGACTTCACAGGTGCCACACCCCACCCAACCTCGTAGACTCTATTACGCATGGCATAATATCTAGTTGCTAGTGCTTTAATTATGAATATCACCTGATGATAGGTTGCATGGTAGAACTGCCTGATGAGCCTTTACCTTGTCGCAACCTTACTCCTGCACACCTGCTGATAGGCTAGACGCTTGCTTATTTCACTTATGATGCTTTACTTCTACTACGCTTATATCTGTGTGATGATGATGCGTGGTGGAGAGTATGGTCATATGGTTAAGGCACGTGGTGCCACTTTACTCGAGGAGAGTGCTGCGTGTGTCTTGGGTGTGTGGTGAGGGTTGAGTCGATCGGACAGGATTCTACGACGAGCCATGTGGGCGAGTCTTGCCGGGGAATGTGTTCTGGGCATTCCCGTGTGAGGTGCTTGTGGCGGGCACATTGTGATGCATAGGGAGATCCCGAGGGTGAGAACCTTCGTGGACCGAAGCCCCGGGAAGGAGGTGCTGTTGTAGCACGGACTGTTGTAGTCCCAAAAGAGAAGATAATCCTGTCTGATCCCCCCTAGGACCTGATATCTCTTGAGGACCGGAACCTTGGGACTTACGTGCTCACCACTCGCTCTTGAATGGGCGGGAGACGGATATCTGACTAGCTAGGACGATGCCACTACTACTAGGTTGTTAGCAGAAAGTGTCAGGAGGTACGGGCGTGGAGACCCACACCCTCCTTAGATAGCATAGTGACCACGGGGGCCCGGTACTATGTCTCACAGTCTCAGTGTGCCGGTGGTACCTATCCGGGATGTCCCAGTACTGAGTGGTAGGGTGGCATCGCACCGGTTAGAAAACAGCCAGAATCAGCTTAGGCGGGGCACCGCCAATGATAGTGATCTTGTGGTTACGGGTGTACACGCTCTGCAGAGTTTATGAATCTATATATAGTCCGCGAGCCACTGGTATGGCTCTTTCCTAAGACCCACGCTTCTCGGGAGTAGTGAGAGGAGTCCTTTTATTTCTCCCCCTGGTGTTACCCTTCCGGCTGTGAGCCGCTGAGACAGGCTCCGAGAGGGAGTTGGACCTGTCGACTGAGTCCGAGAGGGTGAGACGTGTGTGATGGTGATGGAATGGGTTTGGAAGTGTGGTTGAGATGGATTAAAATTTGATGAATTATATTATATAATATTGGTCACTGTTTGCATAGAAAGCTACAGCCACATATTAGGCCGATTTGATTATATCCTTGCATCCCACCAAATACTACATAGCAAAAGCAAAGCATAGGGTGGGAGATGTGGCCAGTACAAACCGTACTGAAAATTATTTGGCAGGTGAGCCCGACTACGACTATGACGACGAAGAGGAGTAGATGTCTCGTTCCTACGCTCAGGCTTCTTTTTGGAGATTTTATTGTACTTCCGCCTTCCGCAGCTACCCCAGAAGCTGCTGCTACTCTGATGATTCCGCCAGTGTGGCGATGAACTATTGATGTAATCCCTTCTAATTGTATTCTTTTGTTCGATGTATGGATCCTGTATCGACTATTGCGAGATAATGAGATGGTTTGATTCTTCGAACTATTATATTATCCGTCATTCTGTGTATTTTCCCTTCGTGGAAAATTGAGGATGTTTCACAAACTGCCCGTCGTAGAAGTTCATTTCGGTAGCAGTGATAACACTTATTATAAATAATGGCGCGACACTTATTAATTGGTGCACTACACGTGGCTAGCTTGTGAAAATTGAAACATTGGGGGGTTTGCTTTTATAGGAGAGATATAGATTTAGGCTTTAGCAAGGGTGGGCCGGCACGCAAAAAGCGAGGCCGTGGCAGCGTGTAGGTGGTGGCCACCGTCTTCCCACAGTAGGCGGCTTCATTGGTGACGGCCTGCAGCTCCAATGTGTCCACGTTGAAAGAGAAGAGCCAAGTCATACTCGTACCTCGGTTTGACATCCATGCAGACAGGATGGCGAAACCAGTGCCTCCGGCGATAACTTGCACGATCTGCCACCAGCAGCGCTTGTGATCCGGGTAGCCTGGCAGCCTGCGCGTCGCTCTTGACAGCTTGGGGATCCTGTGCTGCAGCACCCACTCCCCGCTGGCACGGACCTGGCGAAACAACTCGAGCGTCTCACCGTGCACGCGGACGATGAACGCTACCGGCGGCGACGGCGAGGTGGGATCAGTGCCAGCAGCGGCGCCGTGGACGACGGCGAATGTCGAGTGGACGTTTCTGTGGACGGTCGGCAGATCGACCTTGGAGAACTCCAGCTTGTCCTTGCCAAGGACTGTCACAGCGCCGGCCTGCAAGCCGAGGTAGAGCGTTCCGTCCACCCGGCCAGCCACGTGCCCGAAGCCGTCGTGGTAGCGGTCGTCGAGGTGTGACCGCCTCATGAAGCGCCAGTGCCCGAAGCCGCCGTCCGCCGAGTAGAAGACGTAGTGCTGGGAACCTATGTACTCGTCGTCGTAGTCTGATCTATACAGCACCCTGAAATTTGATATGGAGATCTTGCCATCGTTGCCGTCGATCAGAAAGACGTTTTCCATGTAGCAGGCAGCAGCAAGTCGGGGCGACTGCGGCCCGTGCAAGATATACTTTATCCCTTGGCCCGGGCACAGCGGTTGGTGGATCCGCCGGCACCGGCGCGTCAACGGGTCGCAGATGACGAGGTCCGAGTCCGACAGGAAGCGGCTTCCCTGGCGGAGGAGGATGAAGCCACCATGGCAGTCGACGACCTCCCAGTTGTCGATCGGGGTGGTGCCATTGACGGCGAGCTTCCGGGGGATGAAGTTGAGGGAGAAGCGTCTGCCGTTGACGTTGATAGGCGTTGACAGTGAAGAGGGCACGAAGCGGCAACTGCCACCGACGTTGTTCTGGCAGTGGCCGACGACAGCGGGCGGGATGAGCGAACTGGCGAGGCGGAGGAACGCGCGGCCGCGGTCGTCGCCGTCGACGATTCGGCGCCAATTCTTGCACACGCACGCCGCGCGGAAAAGCCAGAGCGGCGAGTCGAGGCGGAGGAGGATCAGCCTGTGCAGATCGTCCGGGACATCACGGACGACACACCTGGGTTCCTCGCCCGACGCCACCACCTTCCGTTTCTTTGCCGACGCTCCATGGGCGCTTCGAGAGTTCGAGTCGATTCGATCGGAAGCCCTAACGCCACCGCACTGCGAGCCCGCTTCGAGAGTTCGAGTCGATTCGATCTTCTCTCTCCCGGCATGAACTGTCCCGACCTCCTGTCTGGATCTCTCTATCTATATACTCCCAAATCGAAGGATTGCAATGCGTAATCTTATCCGAAATGGCAAAGCCCGTACAACTAGCTATGTTAATTTTGTTTCACCGACCAATTTTTAGTAATAATCTTGTCCGGAACGGCAAAGGCTAAACTAACATGTTTCACACGATGCTAATAACTAGAATGTGTACCGCCATATTAAAGCTGGAATATTGGACACCCTCCAAGAGGGCGAGAGTAAAATGAAGAGAAAATAGAAAATGACCGATTAGAACGGGTGCAGCTAGTAGCCTTTTATAGTTTACCTAGATCTATATACTAAGCTATACATATACCTAATATTAAGGAGCCAAAATTCGATCGTTTTTTCTTCACCTGCGGACAATATAGAATTGGCCAATGCTAAAGAATGAAATTTTCGTGAAACTGATCTGCATCGACTTAAACTTCACAACCTGTACCACGAGATTCATCTAGTTTTCGCTTTACATATAAACAAGTCTACATCAACGAATAGAGACAGTAACCAACACTTCAATTTGAACATGGCATTTGGATTGGTAACTGAGACCACCAAAACAAGCTCGCTCATGAAATTAATCAAATACTATAAAAGATCACTGAAACTAGAAATGTCTGACTCAAGCAAACATCCAAATAAATAAATAAACGATATATAAATATTGTGAAGAAAAAGTAATGTAAACCGATCCTCGTTCAAATGCCATGCATAGCTAGGGGCAGGCCTGCAAGAACTGAGGCCATGGCAGCGTGTACGTGGAGATCGACATCATCTTACCACAACACGGTACCTCAGGAAACACCTGCAGCTCCATTGTATTTACATCGATGGTGAAGAACCAGCGACTACAAATGTTGTCTGAATCATCTGAACGACGTGCTGACAAGATAGCAATCGCAGAGCCGTCAGCGTTACTACTGCTCGCCATGGTGCTCCACGCCATACCGTTCTTCATCGTGGTGCCCCACATCCATCCCATATACTTCTTCTCCAGGGAGACTAAGAGACCATGTGTCGCGGCCGTCTCCGACAAGTTGCGGATGATGTGCTCCAGCATCCACTCACCGCTGCCATTGATCCGTCGGAACAATTCTAGCTCCTCACCGCGCACATGGACGATGCTAGTACTCGGTGGCGAAGCGGGACCAAGGCCAGCGCTTTGGACAACGGTGAATGTCGACCGCCATTGGCGGTTTTTTAGCATGTTCTGGCGGATGGGCAGTGCCACCTTGGAGAACACCAAGCTAGTATTGTCTAGAAGTGCCAGTCCCCACATTTCGCTGTTGAGAATACACAGGCATCAGGATCGGCGTTACCCGTCGTCTTCCAGCAACAGTAGAACACCCTGAAATTTGATATGGAGATGTTGCCGTCGTCGCCGTCAAGCAGAAAGACGTCTCTAATGTCGGCGCCATCAAGCTGCCTGTGCGGCGGTGGCGGACTGTAGATCTTCCGGTGATTGTGTGTCAATGGGTCGTAGACGACGTTGTTTGGCACCAGAGCTGGATACTGCCGATGTAACCTGCGGAGAAGGACGAGGCCACCATAGCAGTCGGTGACGTGCCAAGACGAGTTCTTGAAACGTAAGTGGCCGACGTCGAAGTGACAGTCGTCGATGGGAGCAGCTGCCGGCGAGGAGGGCACGAACCGATTGTTGGGATCGACTTTAACTACAACGTAATAGTTGTGGTACTGGCCGACAACGGTGGGCGGGTGCAGCGAGCTGGCGAGGCGAAGGAAGGCGCGGCCTTCGTCAGCGCCGGCGATGACGCGGCGCCAACGCTTGCAGGCGCACGCCGCGCGGATGAGCCAGACCGGCGAGTCGAGGCGGAGGAGGATCTGCCACAGCTGGTCGTCCGAGACGTCAGCGATACTCCTCGCGTCCTCTGCCCCCACTGCCTTCTGGTTCTTGCGGCGCCGCTGCCGCCGTGTCGTCACCACGAGCGCCGCCGTTGGTTAGAGGATCGGAAACCCTAACGTCGCTGCGATTCGCAGGAGCGATGGAATGAACCGGCCGGGCCGGCTATATATGTGCACCCGCCATGAGAAGTTTGGTCCCACCTGTCGGTGTTGGATGCCATGCGGTTGCGATCTGCGCTGCTTCCAAGCCCAGCCGATCTAATAAAGCTTCAGTGCTTAAAACACATGTACCGACTTAAAAAAATGTTTTTCGGGTTTATCTAACGTATATTATTTTACTGTATCACTATAGGAAACGGGGGCTTTGCTGAGTACCGTAAATTTTGCCGAGTGGCAAAACAAGGGCACTCGGCAAAGAGGCTCTTTGCCGAGCGCCAGAACCAGCACTCGGCAAAGAATTCTTTGCCGAGTGTCCCGCACTCGGCAAAGCGAAGCACTCGGCAAACGGGATCTTTGTCGAGAGCCTCCCACTCGGCAAAGACGGGCACTCGGCAAAGTGGCGCCTGGACAAACGGCATCCGTGGCCGTCCCCTTTGCCGAGTGCCCTGCCGTTAGGCACTCCGCAAAGGAGCCAGCTTTGCCGAGTGTGAGGCACTCGGCAAAGGCCTGCAACATGGCGGGCTTAGGGTCAGCCAGGGCGACAACCTTTGCCAAGTGCCACGTCGGCCAGCACTCGGTAAAGGCCTCTTTGCCAAGTGCCCCCTCTGGCACTCGGCAAAGCATAATTTTTTTTCTTCCCAGTTTTTTATGGGGGCCTTGATACAGTAAATACATCTCGACTTCAAAAGTTGGGACAATTTTGACTTTTGTGCTATATTTCTTCAATTATTTTTGTTTCTTTGAATTTTTCTAACAACTCTAAATTTGAATTGTAGGTATATAAAATAATGGAATTTGGTCATTCAAAAAATGGTATTCATGATGTTCGGAGTATGTTGAAGCCGTATCCAGGACCTCGCATGAATTTACGACCATGTCGGTGTCGTAACATGACGAGTTACATGCGGAAAAAGTATTTTTAAATTATATAAAATCCAAACGAAGTCCGAAAATGATGAAACGTGTCGAGGTGTGTTGTCATCACATGTGGAGGCTGTGGTAAAAAATTAAGAAAGTTTCGAGCAAGTTGTGACGTCGGGTGCCTAAAACCCAGACATCTCCATATGTGATCATAATTGATCACATGTGGAGATGTCTGGATTTTAGACGACGTATGTCACAACTTAGCTCGAAACATACTCAATTTTTTCATAGTCTACACATGCGATAGCATGACGCGTCGCCAAGTTTTGTGATTTTTGGATTTTTTTGTATTTTATATAATTTTAAATCACTTCTCTCAGACGTAACTTGACATGTTACGTCAACGAGAAGGTCGGGATTTCATGTGAGGTCCTGGATATGGCCTCAAAATATATCAAATATCACGACTATCAATTTTTAAATCATTAAATTATATTATTCTATGTGCCTGCAGTTCAAATTTGAAATATCCCTGAATATTCACCTAAACGAAATAAATGAACTAAATATAGAAAAAAGTCAAAATTGCCCTAAATTTAAAAAAGGATCTATATTTACCTAGAAAGGCCTTAGAAAAAATATGGCTACAAAAAAAGGAAAAAAATTTAACTTTGTCGAGTGCCATTGAGGGCACTCGGCAAAGCCAGGCCTTTACCGAGTGCTAGCCTCAGCTACTAGGCAAAGCCAGGCCTTTGCCGACTGCCAACGGTAGCACTCGGCAAAGACCATATATTGCAACATATATATATCAGCACATATATAATTATATCAGCAACCGGTTGTATATTGCAACACCACATATATATCAGCACATATATATATATATCAGCACAAGCACATTTACCATAAACATTCATCACAAATATATCTAAAGTTCAAATACATAACAAGTTCACAATAGTCAAACCAAGGTTCACAACCATAAGTTCACAAATACATCCCAAGTTTGAACATATCTCAAGGTTCAAATACATATAAGCACATGTGGATCGGCCTCCTCCCAGGAACTTGAAACTTGTGTCTCTCCTGTCACTGATCGGAGCTGCACTTGTGGGAGGAGCTGCACTTGCGGTAGGAGCTGCAAAGTTTTGTCTCTCCTGTCAATTGTGTCTCAGGTACTTCGATAACACTGTCGCTAGTTGATGATTTGCGCAAAGTTGGTTCGCCCAATGGAACGGCCTCATTGGCGCTTTGGGTGGAACCTGATTTTGATGATGAATCAGACCAAGACGGTGACCCACCATTATTGTAACCTACATGAGGTTGTTTACCATAAACTAGGATATAACTAAAAACCAATAGCCAGAAGTTTAAAGGCCAACATTTTGAGTCAAAAGACTAAACACTGCAGGTTAGGCCGTTAGATTTGAATAAGCCAACTTCCCCTTCCTGAAAGCCATCAATGTATAAATCACTACCAAATAGCATAGGTGGAAGTTACGGCTTTGCTTAAAACTATCAATTGACAAGTGCTGAAACTCTTTGTAGTCTTTCTATGCTTGAGCAAAAGGCAGATAGTATATAGGATGGTGGTACCATACCTAATAGCAGAAGTTGTCGAGGGCGTCCATCATCTTCTGGTTCACCTCCAACTGTACCTTGACCTCCATCACCACGAAATACTGGGTACAGGTTGTACTTGACCCGAGTGTTCTTCATAGCTACAATAGAGTGAGATTTGTTAGAGCGAAAAGTGTAACAGTAGTAGAGCAAGAAAAGTGTTGTAACTGCACCTACCATCTTGGTTTAGTTCAGGTGGGGGATTCGGTACATAGTTTTCTACAGTGATCCATAGTCCCCACATGTACAATGCCAAACCTTTTCAGAGAGCTACAGTCCATGTATCAAGTATAGATTCTCGGCTTGCATATGTACAGAGTGTAAAACTAAGATCTTCCCAATGCATTTCAAAATCTGTCATCGGACATATGTTCGAGAAGACTTTTTCTATAATATTGGGCTTCAACAAATGTGGTGGCAGTCCTCGACCCGTAAGCTTAACATTTTCCAGAAGGTCATACTCTCGTGTGTGCTTTGGTGGTGTCACCTTTTGGGAGATGTTGGGTGGTGTGTCATCCAATTGTTGCAGTGTGAAACCATCTAAGGGAGACCATGGATAGACAATAAGCTTGTAGCCCGAAATGTCAAATTCTTGTTCTGCCAGGATTCGATTGGTTTCTTCAGCTATTTTGGTGCGCACTAAGTAATCATGGTGATATCTCATAATATTACTGGGAAAAACTATAATGTTGCACTTCTTGGCAATTGCAGTCAATATCAAGTGGCGATTAAGCACATCAGCATTTTCCATTGGTGGCATCTTGAAAGATATTGTGACACCAAACCACATACCAGCCTCCGAGTTCACCTCGGCTTCGGTAACGAATGTGATGTTGGACTGGTTCCATTCTACCTACGGCTCCATCAATCTCTCCTCCTGCAAAATAAGGAGCAAAAGACCGTCAATCTGGTGCCCTGGATGGAGAAGAAAAAATAAAACTAGTGTATAGGATATGTCAAGTCAAACTAAGCATTATGTTTATACCACACTATGTTTTTTCCTTTTCTATTGTACAACTAAGCATGTCATTGACATATGTCACAGATTATGTATTTCATCATTAACTTATTTGATAATTATGAGTCTGGTATGGGTTGCTTAGGCGCTCCTATAGTGGCCCTAGGCGTCAAAATTTACCAGCTCCGCCACTGTTCATATATACTTGAGCAAATCAACCATAATGTGAGTCAGCAGTTTCATTTTCGATTTAGATCTATATGCCTTTCTAATGATTATGACACATTTTCATTATTGAAAAGCAAGAAATGTGGGGGGCGGGATGAATCACCCCAGGTCGCAGTGAGCACAACGGCGTATGGCGAGGCGCGGCCGCCACGGGCCAAGAAGGCAGGAGCGGGGCCGTGGCGAGTGGGGCGCCGGCTGTTCACCGGACTAGGCCGCTCGCCGGGGTGGGGAGTTACTGATGCGATGCAGCGGCGACTGGATCGGTGAGCCCGGTTGGTGCGATGGTTGGGGTGGAGGCACGGCACGCGCAGCGTGTGAGCGGTGGCTAGGAACTGGCTGCGAGCGGTCAGCGGCAGTGCGATGGAATGCGCGCCGCTCGCCGGGGCGGGGAGATGGGCTAGCGGCGGTAGGGCGCGGCGGCGAGGGAGGGATGTAGCGGCGGACGACACGGGGAGCGGGGCTCTGGGGGGTGGGGAATGGATAAAGACATAAGGTTCTGGGGAGAGGCCACGGGGGCCTATTTCAGATGGTCCTTTGCCAAGGGCCCAACCTTGGCTCTCGACAAAGGCACTTCTTTGCCGAGAGAAAGTATCTAGCTCTTGGCAAAGAATATTTGTTTTTTATTTTCCGTTCCCCAGAAAGACCTACCGGGCTGGCCGGCCCGCTAACACACACAGCTAACATACTCACATAGCTAACACAACCACACACTCCCCCACCCCGTCCCCCACCCCGTCCCCAACCCCGACCGCCAGCCGCCGCCCCTAGAGCAAGGCGCCGCCCCGGAACGCCGCCGCTGCCCCGGCCCACCACTGCCGCCGCTGCCCCAGAGCGCCATGGCCGTCCCGACCCGCAAGAGCTCTGCCGCCACCCCGGATCCCCGTCGCCACCCCAGAGCGCTGCCTTTGCCCTGGACCGCCGCTACCACCCTGGAAGGCCACCCCTGAGCGTCGCGACCGCCGCGACACCGACCCGCAGGAGCTCCGCCACCACCCCGGGACACCAGCCCCTGCACCGGAGTGCTCCCTACTGGTCTCCTTCTGCTCGATGTGCTCCTTCTTGCTGGTCGCCTCCCCCTCAATGAGCTCGTCCCCGCGGATCGTGCTCCTCCTCGCCGGGAAGCAAGTCCTGCCGGCTGGAAGCAGATCCCGCCGGTGAGCCTCCTCCCCACCTGGCAAGACCCACCGGCGATGCTGCTCCCCACCGGTCTCCTTCCTCCTTGATGAGCTCGTCCCCGTGGGTTGTGCTCCTCCTGCCTCTTCTCTTCATGGCCAGAAGCTCCTCCCCGCCGGTCTCCTCCCAAGGTATGCATGTCCTCCCCTGCTCAGTAATTGTGCTTACTCCTAGTATTTTGGTTCTTTGGTAGCCTTTACTGATAGAAGATGATAACTTTTGCTTGGAAACAATTTGATAACCTGCAGTCCTGCACACAGTTTCTAAAACCTGAATATCAGTGATATACTGAAGCAGAACAGCACACACAAATTGCCTTTTTTGTTGTAACTATCGCTACAAATGCCATTTAGGATAGCTCATTCTTCAAGAGTTTATCTATTATAATAGTTGTTCATCAATGCCATCATGCCGTATATGTGTTCATTGGCCATTGAGCCGGCTTTTTTCTTGCAGGTTCTGGAAACCACCCCGTACAGGGGAGGTTCTGCCAAAATTTTCAACTTTTACAGTATTGTGTTTCTTCTTTTGCAGAGTAGTGCCTGTCGTAGGGGACCTCGGAGGACCCTGATCGCCTATCTCCACAGCCACCCTAGTTATAAATCACCTCTCTTTCTTACCGTTGTCGTACGTAGATCGCATAGCCGAGTTAGGCGACTCCCGTCCGAAAGGGATACACGGTCATTGGTATGCGAATCAGTGCATATATACGACGGTATCTCTTTCGGATTGTCCATGTTTTTTGGGCAGCCCACGGATACATAGATGGGTTAGCTTTCATGTTCTGCTCCCGTCCAAGTAAGAGTTTTGGCAGCACCTCCCCGTTGTTCTCTGGATAAACACTCTCCCCGCCAGGACGTGTATCGGGAGACAGCGGGGAGGTGCTGCCGAAATTCCATCTTGGACGGGAGCAGAGCATGGAAGCTAACATCATCTATGCATCCTTGGGTGGGATTAGGACCTATCCTTCACCTATTAGATGGTAGAAACGCCTTGTAGATGCAAATGCTAGTTTTATTACTCGCTTACATTAGCGCATGACAGAGGATGGCTGACCGTGAGTGGATGTACACGGGCTTCACAAGTAAGAGCTTGGAATGGGTTAGGGGGACTGATGCTTTCCTGGAGCATGCATTTGGCCCAGCTCCTAAAGGGTCGAGTCGGATGCCACGTCCCTGCAGCAAGTGTAAGAACAAGAAAAAGAAACAAAAGCGTCAGGTGGGAGTAGATATTCACAATAACGGATTAGTTCCAAACTATACCCGCTGGATCCACCATGGTGAAGACCATCGTATTAGGGAGGAGGTGGTGAGACCCATCCTCGAGGAGTATGATGCAGATGCCTAGATGGCAGATATGATGGCAGACTTTCACGATGCACGGTTCATTGAAGGAATGGAGGTGGAGGAAGATCCAGAGGAAACCGCAAAGGCATTCTACACCATGATGGAGGTGGCACAGAAGCCCATTCACGAGAAGACAATGGTTTCGCAATTGGATGCCATTTCATGCCTAATATCATTGAAGTCGCAACTGGGCGTTAGTCGAGATGGCTTCGATCTCGTGTTGACAGTTGTTGGCAAACTGCTTTCGGATCCTCACACCCTGCCGAGGAACAATTACGAGTCATAGAGGCTCCTTCGTGGAGGTAGAAGATAGTGATGGCAAGAAGAAACAATCTAAGATCCCCGAGATGGTCATACGACACCTTCCTTTCCTACAGAGGCTGCAATGACGTACATGATAGAGGAGTCCGCAAAACAGATGACATGGCATAAGAATGGCAAAAGATACAGTGACAAGATGGTACACCCAGCGGATGGTGATGCATGGAAGCACTTTGATGACATGAATCCTGGCAAGGCTATGGAGGCTTGGAATGTACGCGTAGCGCTGGCAACAGATGGGTTCAACCCATTTGGAATGATGGTGGCCCCGTACACTTGTTGGCCCATGTTCGTGATCCCCCTCAATCTTTCCCTCGGCATCATGTTCGAACCTAGGAACGTGTTCTTGAAACTGATAATACCTGGACACCTGGGCAACAATATGGGTGTATTCATGCAGCTAGTGTGGGATGAATTGTAACATGCTTGGGAAGAGGGGGTACTGATGTACGACTAAGCTACAAAGAGGAACTTCACAATGCATGTGTGGTACCAGTATTCAATGCATGACTTCCTGGCGTATGGCTTATTCAGCGCGTGGTCTGTTCACGGGAAGTTCCCTTGCCCAACATGCAAGGTAGATGTGATGTTCACCTGGCTGGCCAAGGGTGGTAAGTATTCTTCTTTCGACAAACATCGGCAATTCCTGCCTCAGAACCATGAATTGAGACAAGATGAAAAGCACTTCACGAAAGGTGTTCAATTCACCAACCCCATTCCTCAGGTTAAGAGCCTTGCTGACTCCTTGCTGAGATAGAGGCTCTCCAAATTGATAAAAAGAATGGTGGTTTTATTGGATATGGTAACGACCACATGTGGACTCATATATCGAGCTTGACTAGGCTACCATACTTCAAGGACCTTCTTCTTCCACACAACATCGATGTAATGCACACAGAAAAGAATGTCGCCGAGGCACTCTGGGCAACACTCATGGACATTGGTAAGAAGTCAAAGGACAACGTTAAGGCTAGACTGGACATGGAAAGGATTTGTGATAGACCAAAGCTAGTGATGAAGACCCCTGCGCTAGGCAAGAAATGGAAAAAGGGCCCGGCCGATTACATCCTGAAAAGGCCAGATAGGAAGGAAGTACTGCAGTGGATCAAGACGCTACAGTTCCCTGATGGGTATACAACGAATCTAAGTAGGGGAGTGAACTTGGAGACTATGAAAGTCTTAGGGATGAAGAGTCATGACTTCCACATATGGATTGAGCGGATCCTTCCTGCAATGACCCAGGGATACCTCCCCGAGCCAGTGTGGTGCGTCCTGGCAGAGTTGAGCTTTTTCTTCCGCCAGCTTTGTGCCAAGGAGTTATCTCAGGACGTTTGTCTTGACCTGGAGAAGGCTGCACCTCTGTTTCTCTGCAAGTTGGAGATGATATTTCCACCCAGCTTCTTCCTATCGATGCAGCATCTGATTTTGCACCTACCACACGAGGCACGGTTGGGGGGCCCGTGCAGGCCCGTTGGTGCTATCCAATCGAGAGGTGTCTAAAGCTTCTTCAGAAAAAGTGTAGAAATAAAGCCAAAATTGAGGCTTCCGTGGCAGAGGCATTCATTCTAGAGGAGGTGTCGACCTTCACACAGGCGTACTATACTGAGAAACTTCCCAGCGTGCACAATCCGACCCCTCATTATAACGCCGATGAGAACACATCGAACCTCAGCCTTTTCCAAGGGGATCTCCGATGAGGAAGCGCAAGTACCAACAAGAAATTGACCCATGACGAGTGCCACACTATCATGAGCTACTTGTTGTTGAACCTTGATGAATGCATTCCTTATCAGAAGTAAGTTCTCAATGAGCTTGTTACATACGCCGTCACTATCCTCCACCTATCGATCCGACCCCCTTGTCTCTTGTTGTTCAGGGAATATACTAATGAACACTAGAGAGGCAATAGGGCTCCTACCGAGCAAGAAGAAGACCATCTTCTTAGACATGGTGTGCCTGATTTCACTTCCTGGTTCTATACAAAGGTACCATCCAAGTAACCTCATTCTGACTTTGAGATTCCACTTTGCTCCTAGGAGCGAGTAATGTAATGATCTGACTGTCCTGACCTTGCAGGCCCAGTCAGATGCGGAAATGAGTGATGAATTGAAATAGTTGGGTGGTGGCTTCTCCCGTAGGGTCAAGTCATTCATCGTTTATGATGTGAATGGCTATCTCTTTCACATGAGAAACTACGAGGAGAGTCGGCCCAACCTAAAAACCATGTGCTACGGAGTTTGTACGCCGGCATGGATGAGAAGGACTATTACAGCATAGTCGAAGAGATATACGAGCTCAAATTTTTGGGTGCCAAAGCTTTTAAGCCAGTGGTATTCAAATGCCATTGGTTCGATCCTTATGTCACGAAAAAAGACCTTAAGATTGGGCAAGTCAAAATTTGACATGATTCTAACTATAAATGAGACGATGTCTATATTGTGGCTAACTGAGATGCCACACAAGTTTATTACCTCCCATGGGCGTGCCAAAAAGACGAGAAGCTTGCGGGTTGGAGCCTTGTGCACTTGGTATCGCCGCGTGGTAAAGCTGTCCCAAACGATGATGATTACAACTTTGACCCAAAGAAAGATGAGTTCTATCAACCTAAGGGGCTATAAGGGAGTTTGGAGATAGAAATTCTTTCACTGATGGGCATGAAAGTAGACAACAACATCAATGAGGACGAGGGTGATGAGGTGTAGGATCCTAAGGACTTACGAATCCTTCAGGGATGGCAGATGGTGCATGATGGAGTTGTTGAGGACAATGTAGATGATGATGACGGTGGAGATGATGATGATGGAGATGATGACCGACACTTAAGAGAGCTCAACAATATTGATAGTGATGACGACAATAGTGATGACGACTACACGCCAGCCATATTGTCGTTCGCGGAGATAATTTCTAATTCATGTAATACTATATTGTTATTATTATTACCTTGCAATTATGTTTCTTTACAAGTACTTGTCATTTATTTATGCTAACTATTTTAATCTTTGTCATTGAAGGCACTCGACAAAATGCCGGGTGGAAGGCGACAGCGGCCGCAACAAAAGATCCGCTCACAGTACCAGATCCAAAACGAGGAGCAGGCGATCGCCGATGACGATGAGGAGGAGGAGGTGTTGGTGGAGCCATCGACCAGTAGGGACGATGCCCCCCAGCGGACATTGCACGTCGACAAGGAGGCTGCAGTTCCAGGAGGCCCCGCAAGGGGGGACGACGACGACGACCAGTGACGGCGGCGGCGGCGGCGATGACGACAACAACGACGATGGGGGTGAGCCGACACCAGGCGAGACGGCAACACCAGGTGAGATAGCGACACCAGGCAAGATAGCTTCCTTAGGTTTGAGCAAGCCCTACCAGCGCAGGCCCTCATCGCTTCCTGACCCACGGCCACTCCGTTCCGCCGCCCAGTGATTCGACCCATGGGTGAGACGTAAGTATCCATTGTTGATGTCACTACTTGTTCATATGACATGTTGAAAATCGAACTGCAGACTAACAATTGTTGTTAATGACTCGTGCAGTAGCTGGACGTTTGTGAGCTGAGGGAGCGGTTCACGCCATATCAATGGCATCCAGGGCCTGCTGATTAGGGAGTACTACCCTGGCTTGGTCACCCACAAGGGTGAGGTACAGGCGCCCATGAGGTGGGAGCACTTCTCTAGCGTCACGGACTCCAACGGCAAAACCTTGGCGGCGAAGATCAAGAGGGAGTTTTGGGTGAGTCTTTTCATCGTACCGCATTTCTCAATACTACGGATTCATTGGACGTTCTTGAAACAATGATGAGTTCTATGTGAGTTCTGTGTGCAGGACTTCTTCATGTGCCACGAGGGGAGAGAGCAGCATGCGATGCGAGTACAAGAGGCGGTCTGCAAAGTTCGTTTCAAGGACCTGTACAGTGAGGCGCATCTCCGTCATCACCTACTACGCTGATGTGCTTGGCCAGGTGGTGAAGAAGCCGCAAGTCAAGGAGATGCTACTCCAGAGGGAGACCGACCTCACCGAGGCGCAATACATCTAGGTAATTAAGTAGGAAACATTCATTCTGACTTTTTCAGTGAAACATTCAATTCATCTTCTGGCATGTCAAATACTTGATGTCATGCAGATTTGTCCGGAGTGGTGCAACAAGTACTGGGACTGCTGGGCGGCCATTGTGCGTGAGTGGACCATGGACACGGTGTACTAGAGGCGCAGAGAACATCGGGAGCGCCGCCTACAGATGCGAGAGGCACCACACCACCAAGGGAACCAGTCCCTCCCATTGTTCATGGAAAGATGGGTACGCTTTTATTGATCTATTTATTCTAACGCTCAATTGTCATTACTTGTAACCATATTTGTGTTTCCCTCGCAGACCCAGTCGCATGGTGGGCAGGTAGTCAACGAGTTCATGGGGTATGCCCTTACTCACAAGGGCAAAGCGACGATGGCGGACAACGTCTACGACCCGACGGACGGGCCTGACGCATACACTAATGCGAGCGTCTACCCCAAGATCACCGAGTACACCTCCGCGGCTCGCCAGCGCCATGGGGAGACGTTCGACCCCGCCACCGAGCCCCTGGACATAGACCTTTTGATGAGGTTGGGAGGAGGGAAGCAGCACGGCCGGTACTGGATGGCTAACAGCGCCATCGAGTCTTCCTCTGTTCCCACACTAAGCCAGATTTGACGAGACGGGACCAAAAGCTCCTCCAACATCCCCATAGCACCTCGGCAGCCGAGCAACGCGCAGATGTTCTTGGCATTTCAGGTAAGTGCAGTTTTATTCGTCGTTCACTCGTTTCACACATGTACCTTGCCTTCACATACCATCAACCTTGCGGGTGTAATATTGCAGGCCTAGATCGCACAGTTGCAGGCGAACCAGGAGGCCCAGGCGATGGCCCATCAGCGGCAGCTGGCGGCTATCACGCAGCACTACCAGCATCAGATGCAGGACTTTGCCAGCTACTTCCGGACCCTTCAGATCCCGGGAGTGCAGTAGGCCGAGCTCCCTGCCTCGCTCTTCATTCCACCACCTATTCCTGTGCCTACTCCTATAGGGACTGCGGTGAGTATATTGCCTGTTGCTTTAGCTTGTGCGGCCATCCTGCAGGTACTAATGAGATCACTTGTCCTTTATGCAGGAATAGTCGACGGGTTCGAACCCGACTCCTGCAGATGCCAGCCCTCCACTGGCCCCGACCTTCCCAACTCAGGGGTTCACATGGCCAGGTACCGCTCCTCCTCCACCGACGCAGCAGGGGCACTCCGGGCTTGCAAGCGGCCCTCTGCTTCCGCCGCCCTACTGGACGTTCCAGTCGGCGCCGCGGTCAGGGTGGTCTCCGTGGGAGCAAGGTGGGGGCTCTGGGGCCCCTGGGGACACCGGGTCGAGCTAGGTACCTCTATTGCCCGCTTGTGGACTTGTATCGATGAACTTGTCGTTCTTTAGAGCGTGTTATGAATTTGTATCGATGTAACGGATGAATTTGAAGACCTTTATGTATGAATTCGTGTTGAGACGTCATTTGATGATGAAATGTGATTTTTATGTGATATTCTATTCTATTGTCGTGAATATATGTAAAATTATATTTTTGGAATGCAAGAAAACAGAAAAGAATCAAAAAAATTTTCAGCTTTGTCGAGTGCCAGCTCTCGGCAAAGCTGGGCATTTTTCCCAGCAGAGCCCAGCTTTGCCGAGTGCTGGCGAGGCACTCGGCAAAGAGACCATACCTTTGCCGAGCGCCACCACTCGGCAAAGAATTTTTTAAAAAAAATAAAAAATCTTTGCCAAGTGCCAGGCTGGCACTCGGCAAACAATTTTTCAAAAAATAAATATAATAAAATATCTTTACCGAGTGTCTGCCATGTCACACTTGGCAAAGGGTGCCGTCAGGTTGACGTCGTCCGTTACCTTTGCCGAGTGCTAGCGTGGCACTCGGCAAAGCCTTTGCCGAGTCCCTACCATGTGGCGATCGGCAAAGACTGCTTTGCCGACCAATTCTTTACCGAGTGGCCTTTACCGAGAGTCGCACTCGACAAAGCCTTTGCCGACGGCAAAGGTTCCTTTGTCAAGTGCGGCCGGCAGTCGGCGAAGGCGGCGGATCCAGTAGTGTATGTCATTTGAATTTTATTCCGACATGGCAGATTGAGAGTTACTGTCATGAAAGTTCGAGAATATATAATACACTCATGTTGAATAAGGGGGTTTAATACAAAATCAAGAGAAATAGAAATCAGCTACATATTCTTATGCACGCACTCGCGAAGGAGCCAAGGAAGGAAATACTAGTATATCAACATTCACGAGTTTTATACTACCTCCGGTGGCAAAAGTTCAAAATCTCGTCGTTCATCACGATATTACTGGCCATGATGCCCGTGTGTTGCAACGGAGAGTGATTAAAATAATACTTATCTATTTATGTTTTATCCTTTCAATATATATTTTTAATTAAAGCTATAGTTTATCTTATACTCGTCATTGCAATGGGGAGAAAATGCTCTTGTTTATAGAAATTGGGGCCCAAGATTATACTTATCTATTTATGTTATCCTTTCAATACATTTTAAACCTATAGTTTATTTTATGGTCATTATTATGTCGATACTACAAAAGCATTGTGGTAATAATAAGACAATGTCTAAAATATAATCTTCACCGGTAGGCCGAGTAGCACGAGGTTGTACTCTAAGACGTTGGTAAGTAGTAGAAAATTTTTTATGACCTTGAACTAAGACAGAAGTGATAGCTTGCCACGGCCAAAACTGACGACGATTTGGATTCAGACATGAAAAAAGAGAAATTTAAATTGTAACCAAGTCAATCGCTAATAGAAAACTATCAAACACTAATAAAAACGAATATTACATAATTATTTACATCTTCCCCATTGTATTAAATTTAAAATATATAGTTCATTTTATGATGACTGCCTTTTTACATTTGTATTGAATTAAATTAAAATACAAGCCGTTATATATTTACTTTCTCTTACTGTAAAACATAGAAATAGAACATTTACTCATAAATATATTGTAATTTTGAATTTCATATTAACTAAATTTAGTTTTCATATTAACCATACGTAAGTGGCATTGTTGGTACATGAATTGTTTCACTGATATTGGGGAAAAAACCGTGCCAAAGAGAGGGAAAGAACAAAGTAAAGCATTTGCAGTATAATCAGACTTTTAGGCCTAACGCTCAAGTCCATGCTTAGATGGGCTAGTCCTTTCCACCAGAGCCCCTCTCCTACTTTCCTTGATTTTTTTTTCTTTGGAACTTGTCTTTTGCCTAGACTAATTTTTTTATATGGAAAAAATATGTAAACAATAACCGATAGATAGATACCGTATAGGACTCGAAGTCGGACCACAGGCGAGCAGACAGAAATCTACCAGCGAACTGAAATTTCCGTGGTTTATTATTAGGGAGAGATTTGATTAAACACATGCCACAAACTTCAATAACTGTTACATAAATTATTTAGATTGTTATCGTATACTGAGAGATCTAGCTCTTGGAGGTGCGAGACCTAATAAGTGTAGACAGTTCTTGGTGGGTCTGCGAGTCATTGTACAATTCCTCAAACTCCTAGGGCGCAGCTAAAGTGTCTTATATCAATGATAGAAATTTCTATCATTATACAAAGACATTAAGACGCGCAAAAAGTTTGCATGATTGAGAAAAAAAATGTGACAAACATGTACTTAATATGTTTAGAGAAGTTGCTTTGTGATACTCGCTCCATATACTGGTAATTTTAAGATGATCATTCGCTCCGTACGATGCAGCCGTATGAGTCACACACGAGCAACTGAGTCAATAATGCAAGCGTTGAAATTTTAATGTCTCCTGTCTAGCATAGTGACAATCCTAGTTAATTGAAAGGAACCTAAGTTGTGATAATTTTTGTTCACAGAGGAACAGGTGTTACTCGCAAGGACAGTAATAATAAATCTTATCTATACCTATATTATCTTTACCTAATTATAAATTACAAAAATTTCAGTCTACCCAATGTTTTCTTCCTCTCGTTGGTGCCTGCGTTCGTCTCCGTGTGGATCACGGAGGCTGTAAAGATATAAGAGATAAAAAAAGGTGTAAGGACCTTAATTATTTTTAAAATATATCATGTTTCTGATGCAAAATGTCGAATTTGAAAACTAGCTACCTTGCAAAATTCGCAAAAAAAACATAAAAAACATAAAAAGCCAGACCAGTTTTGTTAGTTCCATAAAAATATGATGTATCCATAGATCTAATGAATATTGTTAGATTACGCTTTTATCTATAAGTTAAGTATTTTTATAAATAAATAATTACAATAGGAAGAAATATACCAAGTGTCACGTTTTTTCCTTTTGCACACTTTTTTTTTCTATTGCTTACCGTGTCCTATATGTTGACGACGAGCAATAAGTGTCATGCTCGTGGAGCACCCTACACTGACCTGGGGAGACCGTTGTCAATTGTCACTGTGTCTTTTAAAAGTGACTCAGGCAGGTCGTGGACACAGGTGCAGCTTTTGCTGCCTGTCTGGACGCTAAAGACGTAGTTGCCACAAGTTGTCAGCGTGGGGCTGTCAATACTCCACGTTTGCAGGCATGTCCGAGCTCTTAGGACTCGGTAGTGGGTTGCGACCTCGACAAGATCGTGCTCCATTCACTAATCCCGTGGCGGTCATGGTCCGATAAGTAGGGCATGCGCCCTGCATAGCTGACAGAGGCCATCATCTTCAACCAAGAGGTTGTCTCGATCTTTAACCTCATCCTTATCCAGAGATACGCCGGCTAAGGGAAACGAGCGAGGAGTTCATACTCGAAAGTCAAGAACTGCCCAATGACGATAGTTATGATCGATTAAAATACTTTACCTGGTTTATTTAATTATATTAATCACAACCAATAAATTGTATTGTCATTATCAATAATATAAGAAACCTTCTCATGCTACATCATATAAGTTTAAAATGGACTATATAATATTCAATCCATATATATGGTTTATACTAGCAAAAAGTTGGATGTTAATTTGCGATAGTGCTACATCGCTCTAATTGCTTCATATAGCTTACTCGTTATATCAATTTCAATATGTATTAGAACAGATAACACAACCATTATGCTTATATAAATCTCTAAATCGCTATCCATGTAACCACTCAACAATTTGTCCGACCCGGTGCAACGCACGGGTATGTTTTGCTAGTCTCTATAAAAAGCAAAAATTTTGGTCCACCCAATTTTTCTTTCGCCTCCGTGTTCCAATCAGGGATATATCTCTGCCTTTTTTTCTTCAAAAAAAAAAAAGAGTCCTTCATCCGCCCCTTACATAGGTACGGAAAAAATAAATCTCTAAGTGTAGGAAAACAAATCCGGATAGCCCACAAAATCCCCGAAAATAAAGGTTTGCATGCCCACATGCAATGCAAATATCTGGTGCAATATGGAGCGCACGAGATTAACCTCTAAAAGAAAATCTGAATTGGTCTAAAAAAATATATATAAATTAGTCACAAAACATGTATCCCTACAACTGTAAATAGTGCCGCCTCACACCAAATCAAGCATGAATGACAAAAGCTCGGTCTTGAAAAGTCTAGATTGTCTATAAATAAAATAAAGTGTTGCCTCACGCCAGCTCTAAGCTAATTCTATGCCAGCTCTCTCTCTTTCTCTGTTAAAAAAATGTTGTTCGAACACGTAAAAAAAATCCGAATCAGCACAAATATAAATTTTTATTTAATTATATTATTATATGTTTTCATGACTCTCTCCTTCAATTTTATATAGTCACAATTTTCTATTAATGGACCGGACGAACCAAAATCAACAAAGGTAAATACTCAGCATGTTTATATATGTATTATATAATAAATAAAAATTATAGCTCTCAAATCTTGGGCGGCCTCACGTTAAACCTAATAAAAACAAAAGTTTTCAACAAGGACTGACAAGTGAAAACTAACACGACAACTACATATTAATGTTACATATTTTTATGGATTCTTAAGAAAGTCACGTAACTTGACATCTAAATCTACACACACTTAGATAGTAGTTAGTATAAAAACTAAAGTTATGATACTTTTCCCGGTAAATATTTTGGTCTGTACAATGCAAAAAATATATCAAAATAAATAACAGCTTTTATAATTATATAAAAAGATAATAGTAAATAGATATGTAATAGTGTCATGCTTTTATTAACGAGCCTGTGCGTTTGTGACTGTTGCAGCAACCACTCTCACAACATCAAAAGTAACAACCATAGAAATTAAGTTATTACGGCAGGTGCAGTTGTAAAAACAGATAAAGCAAGCAAATTAGATGCTTAATAGTTTTTTATACATCTTTGCTAGTATTAAATAAAGTGATAGATAACTAAATCGACGCTTGTTCAGCAAAATGCCGTAGCTAAGGTCAACATGGGCCCGCAAGAACAAAGTCCATGGCAGCGTGTAGTTGAATATATTCTTGCTCCTGGTCCGACGATAGGTCTCGGCCGGCAAGGTCTCCTCCGGCAACACCCGCAGCGAGTCCTACTCTCCGCCGTTAGCTGTGGAGAATATACAGGCCTGTGGGTCGGCGGCGGTGGCGTCAAGCCAGTACAGCACCCTGAAATTCGATACGGAGATCATGCTGTCGTCGCCGTCAAGCAGAAAGACGTCTCTAATGCAGTAGCGATAGTCGTGTTCGTTCGCCGGACAAGGACGGGATATCGACCAGCGTTGGCGTATCAAAGGGTCGTAGACGAAAAGGTTTGGCAGTAAACGACGCTCGTGTCCTTGTCAACAGTGAAGCGTCTGCGGTCGATGCGCAACGAGAAAGGCAGGAACCAGGGATCGATGTGGTTGTGGTACGGGCCGACGATGGTTGGAGGGTGGAGCGACCTGGCCAGGCGGAGAAAGGCCCTGCCTTCGTCGGCGCCGCCGTCGCTGACGACGCAGCACCACCGCTTGTAGACGGACGCGGCACGCCACGCGGATGAGCCAGAGTGGGGAGTCGAGGCGGAGGAGGATCAGCCTCAGCGAGTCGTCCAGGATGTCATGGATGCTCGACAGGAAGGAGATCTTATACAGAATCGCAAGAATGCTGGAAAGATGGAAGCCTTTGGTGAAGAAGGAGAAGGAGGAGATGCTGATTCAAGTGATCAACAGGCTGCAAAGAAAAGCTTCCTCTCTACCTCAACTGACGTGGTACAGGAGGGAGGACTCATCATCAGGGTCGGGGCCATTGGATGCTCAACCATTGGACTGCAACACTGCGACAGGAAGAATGCTTGAACCTAGGGGGAGTGACCAGGAGTATGTTGATCAGTCCACGTTTTCTGTTACTTTTCCTAGCCATGAGGTTGCGATGAATGTTTTAGTTTCTGTTGATCAGACTTCGTTTTCTGTTGCTGCTCTTAGCCATGAGGCTGTGATGTAATTGGTGATCGCCAAACCTGAACCAGAATATTTGTTGTGCTTTTTGGAATGAAAAGCAGGGGAAACCTTTTACTCTAAAAAAATCCTTCAGGTCCCTGTCATGCGGCCGCCGCTGCTCCCGACGGTGCCCCAGCTCCATGGGCACCATGGAGGATCGAGAACCCCTAACACTCCGAGCGCGTTACGTCCCGCAAGAGCGGCGTCGTGGACCACGCCATATATACAGCCGCCACGTACAAACTTTGGTCCGACCTGCCATAGGATTATAGCAATCCTGGTTTCCAACACTCATATTTTGAAAACAGTGCAGAAGAGTTTCATCTTCTTAAAACTATCTCCACTCGTATAAAACTTTAACCATCTCTCTCTTCATTAATACGGTTCCATGTCAGCGTATTTAATGTCAGTGAAACTTTATAAGGCTAGTCCTAATGATGGTTTAATTTCGTGGTTCCGTTTCCAACGCACTCATATTTTGAAAACAGCGAAGAAGAGAGTTTCATCGCCATAAAACTATCTCCACTCTTATAAAATTTTAATCATCGCTCTCTTCATTAATATGGTTCCATGTCAGCATATTTAATGCCTATGAATCTTCGTAAAACACCCATTGAAACTGGCCTAAGCAATGTAAAGTATTGACATCTTGATTCCTGTCCCTGACAGGGGTGACTCCGAGGTGGCGAGCTCCCTCAACACCACCGTGGCAAACCACCCTGCTCTAGCATGCGCCACCAGTTTCCAAGTCTCATCTCCCCCTCCTGTCTCTGAGTTGGACAAGGAATCCTACAATGTTGAAGGATGTTAAGCATGTTCGATTTGGCTCCCAACAAGCATGTCTCGCCACGCATTGGTGAGGAAACTCGTCCCGTGTTGCTCGAATTGCTCGAAATGGCGCTGCTCTATCCCCCCTCATAACGGGTCCCGCCCAGGTGTGTCAAGGATCTCATTATGGATCTTCTATATCTCCTGGCGTTCCCCCACGAGCCACGACAGACTCTCTTGACTCGTAAGGGGCATGAATTTTTGGCCGAGTCCACTGAACATGAAGGGCCAAGTCTCCCGCCCCATGGTCAGAAGCGCCTTGAACTTTGCCTCTCCTCCCCCCACCCCTCTTCTTTTTGCAGCGACCATGGCTTTCCCTGTCATCTTTTGCTCCACACCCATCAACCAAAGCACCGCCAACTTTCTGGTGGTCCTAGTTTGCTGCCAACTTGGTGATCTCAACCAACAACATGATGAGTCCGTTGTTGACAACTTTAAAAGGAATTAACTATAGAATAATATGTTCCATTCTTTCGTATTAATATTTTTGTCCCATCTTGTTGGGTCCCATGAAACCTCGGTTGTGAGTAGTTTTAAATTTCTCATATGTGATGCCCTCGATATCAATAACGTATATATAATATTTTCTCCTTTTCTAATGTTTATCCCATGCTATTGTGCCCCGTGACACACGTCATGAAATGGAATGACACGCTATGGGAAACTGATAATTCGCCGTGTGCCTGGGGCACACGGCGAAGGGCAAGAAACACACGGCGAAGTTTTTGCCGTGGGTGGCCCACGGCAAAGCCGGCACGACGACCAGCAGCACGGCGAACACGAGTTTGCCGTGCGCCTTTTATCGGGCACACGGCAAATATTTTTGCCGTGTGCGACGGTGGGCACACGGCAAAAAAAAGCAACAGACGGCGGGAGACGGCGGCGTGGTACTTTGCCGTGTGCCTTGGAGGGGGCACACGGCAAACTTTTCCTCTTTGCCGTGCGCCTCTGGAGGAAGCACACGGCGAAGATGAGGAGTTTGCCGTGTGCCGCTGTCCCCAGCACACGGCAAAGTGGACAGTTTGCCGTGTGCCCTTGTTGCTGCACACGGCGAACTGTCCACTTTTTGCCGTGTGCCTTTTTGGGCTCACGGCAAAGTGCTCCCACCAGTACCAGAAACGGTCACTTTGCCGTGTGCCTTGCTAATTGCACACGGCAAAGTGACCACAAAATTCCTGTTTTAATTGTTTTTCGCGTATAAATTTCCCCAATCAAACAAACATCACAGGCACTATACATATATTACAACCAGCATCACAGGCATTATAAATATGTTACAACAAGCATCACAGGCATTATACATAGATAAATCCACAAGTTCGATAATATATGAATCTCAAGTTCACAAATACATATCCACAAGTTCATAAGTACGATAACTTCACAAATGCAAAGTTAAGGGCACCGTTTATGGCTGAGGTGGGTCGAACGGAGGTGGGAACAACTGCTGTGGGGGTAACGGAGGTGACATGCCCGGCGACATTTCTGGCGCATTCGATGCCGCCGATTGATTCTGCAGAAAGGAAAATAGATTATATGGATACATAAATCAAGTTCTCTAAGTTATAATCTAAAATATTTAAAATTTCATCGAAGTCTCTAAGTGAGTAAGTCTCTACGTTCTCTAAGTCTCTAATAGTATCTAAGTCTCTACTTTTCTAAGTCTTTAATAATTGAAATGAAACTAGAAGGTTGTCGAGTGACTCACAGGAGGAGTTGCAGGAGCCGGAGTCGGAACTGGAGGGAACATCATCGGAGGTAGGGGTTGACCTATCTGAACAGAAAGACCTTGAATGTAGTTGTACATCTGGAGCATCTGCTGCTGAACCTCGGCCTGCTGCCTCGCCGTCTCCTCCTGGCGTATCCTTCTCTCTTCGGCTAACGCCGCCTTGTGTGCCGCCGCTTGCGCCGCCAGTTGGGCCTACAATTTTTTATCCCAATGTTACAATGCAAAGCAAACATATGTATAAATTGAATGAAAGATGAATAAATTAGAAAATAACCTGAAGTTCCTGCACTTGGAGCTGTGCCGCGGACATTCGTGGGCGTATGGCTGGGCTACTGCTCGTGCTCCTTGCTCGAACCTGGGCGAGAGTGGGAGTACTGGCCGTGTCTAGAGTGCCGTCGCCTATATAGTATCGGCCATGCTTCTTGCCTCCTCCCACCCTCATGATGATCTCTCCATCAAGGGGATGGGCGCTCGGATCCCACTCTGGCCCATGGACCTGTCTTCCCGCCTCTGTGTAATCGCTAATGCGGGTGTGGACGGAGGGATTGCTGTACGCCGAGGGCGGGTCGTCCAGGTTGTCGGTGACGTCGGACGCCTTGCCCTTGTGGGCCAAAACCCATCCCATGAACTCGGAGCACTCAGCGCCTTGATGTGCCTGGGACTGCAAAAAACAGCAAGTTGATTACAAATTATGAAGAATTGAGCGTTAGAATAAAGAAATGATTCCGCATACCCATCTAGCCCTGTATTCATCGTTGCTAAGGCTGCCTTGATGGTGTGCTGGACCTGGCATCAGCAAACGCCGCTCACGGCCAGCGTTGTGCTTCTCCTCCCACTCGGGGGTGAACCACTTGTCCACTATGCGTTCCCAGCACGTGGAATCATTGCGGCACCACCATGCAGGCACCTACACGTGATCAAGTGAATGACATATAAGAAGATCAAATTAAGCGATGTAGTTAATCTGAGAATAAATCAAATTTTACCTCCATGTATTGCTCCCGAGTCAGCTTCAAATTTCTTGCAGCATCATTTTTCATCTTCTGCCCAAGGAATTGAGCCACGTAGTTTATGACACACTGAACTTGCGCCTCGTAATGCATGTCCAGTACCAACTTAATGCATCGATTGTCAGCGACAACCGCCGCCTGTTCCGCTCCTCCTTCCGCACACTTGTAGAAATCCTACAATATAAACACGATGTATCAAGTCATTATTACAAACATATCCAATGAATACGATGTATTGAGAAGTGTAGTATGAGGAAGACTTACCCACAGCTCGGCCTTCACTCGCTCCGCCTTGTTAGCGAAGCACCTATTTTCCCTATCGATCTGATCGGTGGCGGCACGGTAGTGTGCCCACGTCCAGGCCGGCTCGTACCTTCCACTAATGTGGACCATGCCTGGGAAGTGCACCCGGCACAAAAGACCCAGGATGCCATTGACCTTGCGTTTGTGAGCACCTCCACTGACTATTTCCCAACTCCTGCCAAAAGTTATTAAGATAAAACATTAGTTTCTATTGTGATTGTGTTTTTCAAGTTATCAAATGAAAAGGTAGTGATAACATCTAAAGTTACTTACAGTGGCGAGGAGGGTCGAATCACTGGTCGACCGGCAAGAGGTATCAGCCTGTCCGGGAGTCGTGAGGGACCTCGCAACCAGACAGACGATGTACTAGAGGCACCCCCTGTCGTGTCCTCCTCCTCCTCCTCCTCCTCACCACCCGACGACTCCGCGGACGGTACGCTATCGTCCTCCTGCTCCTCCTCCCCCTGCACCTCCTCCTCCTGCGACTGCTCCTCCTCCTGCTCCTCCTCCTCCTCCTCCTGCTGCGGCTGCTCTACAAGCACCTTCGGTCGACCCTTCCCTCGACCCTTGGGGCCACCCTTCCCTCGACCCTTGCCTTTGGTGCCCCTAGCGATGGACCCCTCAGCTCCCTCAGAACTTGAGGCCATTCTTCTGAAAACAGACGCACATTTTCGCTGAATTCCGCCGCCCACCATCTTGATTCAATCGCCTGCAATCACAAACAGAGCCCCATTCAGCACGTATAAACAAGTAGAAGTAAGAAAAATATGCAAAATAAACAAGATTTAATTAGAAACTAACATGTATTAGAAATAATCATCTTGATCGGGATTAGCTGGATCATAAGTCTCATCACCACTATCATGCATGTCGAGATAACCAGGCCCGTGCTCCAAAGGAGGAATGTCGTCATCAACCCCTAATTGTAAACTTGTAAGTAATTCTAAGTCCTTAGCATTATGAACCTCATCTCCAGCATCCTCGTCATCAATTCTTTCATCATCGTCTACTTCCATTCCAATCGCTCCAGTTAAGTCTATCACGAAACGCCCTTGTAGCCCATCTTCTTGAAAGAACTCTCTGTCATATGTATTTGGATCTATGTTGTAATCTTCATTGTTTGGGACAGGTAGTTTACCATGTGGCGATACCTTGTACACAACGTCCCAACCCTTTAGACGTTCGTCGGTTTTGCACGGGTATGAGAGATAATAAACTTGTGTGGCTTGTTGAGCCACAATATAGACATCGTCTCTTGGATAGACGGATGACTGTCGAATTTCGACTAGTCCAAGATTAGAGCTGCGTCGCACTTCATTAGGATCAAACCAATGGCATTTGAATATGACGGGCTTAAGAGGTTTGCAACCAGGAAACGTAAGTTCATATATTTCTTCAATTCTTCCATAATACTCAACCCCATCAAGTCCTGTGGTACAAAGTCCGGTATTTGTGGTTCTTCGATTGGACCGACTCTGCTCGTGGCTTTTTGTGTGAAAGCGATATCCATTCACGTCATAGCCGGAGTATGACATGACCCTATAGGCACAACCATGGGCAACCAATCTCAACTCAGGACTCATAGACACATCATTTTGACCCTGCAAGTAGAAGCATGATAGTTCGTTATATTATTCGCAGGTACGAGGAACTTGTGATGTCAAACACAAAGTACGAACTCCAGAATGACCGTACCTTTTGTTTGAGCTAAGAAATGAAATCGGGCGATATACGTCCCGCACCCTTATTAAGAAGGGTATCAACTTGCTGCGGGGTCGGTGCCCTATTTCCCCGCTAGAATTGATGAGTAAACTCTCTATATGAACAAGAACAAGATAGGGGGGTTGGATGCAGAATAATGACCATACACTAGCAATAATTGAGAATAGTTTGTTGAGAACTTACTGAATGTATGACTGCATTTCGGAAAGGTTGGTCAACACATACATCATGATAGTGCGCCACTCTTCATGTTGCAAGGTATTAGGAGTCGCAACACTTGCACTTCCGAGTTGCCCTCTAAAGAGGCTGAGGTTCGATTCATTTTCGTCCGCATTGTAACGAGGGATTGGATTATGCACGTTAGGAAGAGTGTCGGCATAGTATTTTGTTGTGAAGTTTGACACCTCCTCAGTACAGTATGCCTCTGCAATGGAAGCTTCAATTTTGCATTTATTTTTACATTTGGTTCGAAGAACCTTTTGTTGTCTCTCAATTGCATAGCACCAACGGCCCTGCACAGGCCCCCCCATTCGTGCCTCATACGGGAGGTGCAAAATCATATGCTGCATCGGATTGAAAAAACCGGGTGGAAAGATCTTCTCCAACTTACAAAGCAACACAGGAGCCAATTCTTCCATTTCTGCAACCACGGATTGAGATAACTCCTTAGCACAAAGGATGCGGAAGAAATGACTTAACTCTGCCAGCACTAGCCACACATGGTCAGGGAGATAGCCTCGAACCATCACCGGAAGAAGCCGCTCAATCCATATGTGGTAGTCATGACTCTTGAGCCCATTGATTCGCATAGTACCTAAGTTCACCCCCCTCCTCAGATTCGCTGCATACCCATCGGGAAACATTAAAGTTTGGAACCATTCTAGTACTTCCCTCCTTTGGTCCTTCTTCAGGACGAATTCGGCTGGAGGCTTTTTCCATTTCTTGCCATCTTTGGGAGGTGGAATGTTGAGCTTTGGTCTATTGCATAACCTAGCTTGATCCACTCTAGCCTTAACATTGTCCTTTGTTTTATCAGAAATATCCATGATTGTACCCCAGATGCCTCGGCGACATTCTTTTCCGTGTGCATCATATCAATGTTATGTGGAAGAAGAAGGTCATCCATGTAGGGGAGCCTCCACAAGCCCGACTTCTGAGTCCAGGCATGTTCCTCACCATATCCCACAAAACCACCACCTTCTTTGTTGAACTTGAGCGCGTCTAACTGCGCACGAACCGCGACACCTGTCAACATTTGTGGTGGAGGGTCTTCAACCACGATACCTTTTGTAAAGTTCTTAATGTCTCATCTGAATGGATGGTCAATAGGGAGGAATTGTCGGTGTTTGTCAAACGAAGAATACTTGCCACCCTTTGCAACCAGATGAACTTGAGAGCTGCCTTGCACACTGGGCATGGGAACTTCCCGTGGACACACCAGCCGCAGAATAGCCCATACGCCGGCAAGTCATGCAGGGAGTACATGTACCACACTCGCAGTTTAAAGTTTGTTTTTGTAGCTCGATCGTATGTCCATACCCCTTCCTCCCAAGCATGGAGCAAATCATCAATCAGAGGCTCCATGTACACACTCATATTATCCCCCGGATATCCAGGAATTATCAACGACAAGAATATGTTCTGTCGCTGAAAGATGACACCGGGGGGGAGATTGAGGGGGATAACGAACATGGGCCAACAAGTGTACGGGGCAGCCGACATTCCATAAGGATTGAACCCATCTGTTGCAAGCGCAACACGTACATTACGAGCCTCCCCAGCTTCCTCACGATGACACCCGTCAAAATGTCTCCATGCTTCAGCATCGGCTGGATGTACCATGTTCTCAGGATGGTATCGTTTGCCTTCTCTGTGCCAAGTCATCTGTTTTGCGGATTCCTCGGTCATGTAAAGCCGTTGGATCCTCTGTATGAAAGGAAGGTACCGTAGAATTTTCACGGGGATTTCGAGTTGCCTCTTGTGACCATCACCAGAGTCGACCTCCAGGTACCTAGAGGATTTACATTTAGGACAATACTTTGCATCCGCATGGTCTTTTCTAAACAAGATGCATCCCTTCGTACAAGCATGTATCTGCTCGTATGGCATCTTAAGTGCACGAAGGAGTTTCTGTGCCTCATACATGTTGCGTGGCAGATTGTGACCTTCCGAAAGCATGCTGCCAAAAACTGTCAACATATTATCAAAGCCGTCTCGACTGATGCCAAGCTGACACTTTAGGGCCATTATGCGTCCGATGGCATCCAGTTGAGAAACATCGGTACGCTCGTGAAGTGGTTTCTGTGCCGAAGACAACATGTCGTAATAGGCCTTTGCGGTTGCCTCTGGCGGATCCTCCCTATCATGCCTAGGTCCTTCATCGAAGTGTGCTTGATGAAAGTCATCTAACATATCTCCGCATCCGGCATCAGCATCATATTCCTCGATGCGTTGTCTCACGACCTCGTCTCTCGCACGATGGGCTTCACCATGGCAGATCCACCGGGTATAGTTTGCCACAAACCCATTGGTGCAAATGTGTTGACCCATCTTGAACTGTGTTTGAAGTATCTTGTTTGCACACTTTCTGCAGGGACACGACAATTTACTCTGTCCTTTGTCAAATGCCTTTTTCAAGAAATCATCGACCTTCTGAACGAATTCATCAGTCCAGTCACGCTTACCCAACCAGCCCATGTACATCCACTCACGGTCATCCATCCTTTAACATATAGCGAGTAATATAAAAATCAATTGCATCTACACGATGTCTATCATGCTCTAATAGGTAAAGATAGGTCCTAATCCTACCCGAGGATGTGTAAATGAGGTTAGTTTCCATGGTCTACTCCTAACCGAGATAGAATTCCGCAGCACCTCCCCGCTGTTCTCCAAATACACGTCCTGGCATGGAGATTGTGTATCCGGAGAACAACAGGGAGCTGATGCCGGCAACTCTATCACGGATCGGAGCAGATCATGAAAACTAAACTCATATACACATCCTCGGGCTGTCCAAAAAACGTGGACAATTCGAAACAGATACGGCCATAGATATGCAAAGATCTGCATATTTTCAACCGTATCTCTTTCGAACGGGAGACGCCTAATTAGGTTACATGATCTACGAACATGATACGGAAAAAGTGCCTCACCTTGTTGTTCTGCAAAGTGACGAGTCGAAGACGGTGGCGGGAGCGGACACCGGGGCAGACAGCAGCGATCAGGTGGTGGGGGTGGCCGAACAACTGTAAGCACCAAAAGAATAAAATCAGCACAATTAAATTTCGGCAGCACCTCCCCTGCACAGTGAGGTTTCCAAAACCTGCAAGAAATCAAAGGCACGATGGCCGACAACCACATACACATAGAACCGCATACACATACAACATTTGCAAGGTTATAGATAACCTTAATGTGGCAAACAACATTTTTCTAGATGAGCCAAAGAAAAAAAAAGGAGGCATCGGGACCACCCTCCACCTCCACCACAGATCTCAAGAAAAGCTGGACCATTCAAATAGGCTCCAGGGCCGCCTGATACTTACGGTATTTTCGATCTGCTTGATGTTGTCGTGTGCTCATATAACTAAAATCGGCAAACACGGTCCTAGTAGCTAGCTAGGGTTTATATATTAGTATGGTTTCGATCGATGAGGATGCTGCACCACCTCAATCAGAAAATGACATCGTGAGCTATCTACTAGCCACATACAGCGCGCGCGTGTTTGTAAGTTTGTTACTACTGTCAGAGTTTCAGTATACACTACGCCAGATGCCTCGTTCGCCGAGTGCAAAAAACACTCGGTGAAGAGCATATAGCACTCGGCAAATATTTCCCCGAGCGTTTGCACTCGGCGAAGAACACTCGGCAAAGTTGACTCGGCGAAAAGACTTTGCCGAGTGTTTTTTATCGGGCACTCGGCGAACGTTTGCCGAGTGCCGCGGTGACACTCGGCAAACATATTCGACCTGACGGCGCGCCCGGACGGCGTCAGGCCGTTCCGTCATGCCGTATTTGCCGAGTGTGTCGAGGGCACTCGGCAAACGTCACGTGTTCGCCGAGTGTCTGCCTCGAAGGCACTCGGCGAAGAATGGCAATTTCGCCGAGTGTCTTGAGCGCAGCACTCGGCGAATGATGGCATTTTTCCCGAGTGTCAGAATTTGCACTCGGCGAATAATGGCATTTTTCCCGAGTGTCTCTCTTTGCACTCGGCGAAACTTATTTCCAGATCCATTTTTTTTTGTTTTTCCCAGCATTTTAATTGACAACAAACAATATATATTCATACATCATCACAGGCAGTTGATATATATCATTCGACAATAGAATAGCATCAAATAGAGCTCACAATTCATTCAACATCCACAAATGTCCATAAATATCCATCACAAGTCCAGAAATCACAAATATCCATCACAAGTCCACAAATAGTCCAAGTTCCACAAATAGTTCAAGTTATGCATTACAAACATCAGAAATGTACTACGAAGGAGGGAATAGAGGACCGCGAGGAGCCTGAGGTTGCGACAGATCTTGGTCGTCTTGGGGCAGATCATTCGACGCCGCCGATCCAGGAGTAGTCTGGAAGGAAAAAGATAGTTGCTTTCTAAGTTTGTATAACTATGTATGTTTCTCTAGGCTGTCTAAATTTCTACGTCTAAATTTCTATGTTTTTCTAGGTTTCTAAGTTTTGCTAAGTTTCTCTAAGTACTGAGATGGAAGTATTCGGTTGTGAAGAGACTTACAGGAGATAAACCAAATGGTGGCCGTGGTGGCACCAATGGCGGCATACTTGGCGGGACCCAGGGGACCGGTTGAGGCATCGGCAGCGGGTTCTGTGTTGAAAGGCTTGCCATGTACGCATACATCTGTGACATCTGCTCCTGGTTGTGCCTCTGCTGATCCAGCAATATTTGTTGCACCCGCATCTCTTGCGCTTGTTGGTTTTCTCGCAAGTGATGCACCTCCATCTCCAGCTCCTCTCGTCTCCTCTTCTCTGCTTCTAACCGTGCCTGCAAGCAATATTCAATGCAATATTAACCTGAAGTCACCAAGTAGCAATATGAGGATGTTTATGCGATGAATGTAACAGAAATTACCTGCACGGATGAGTATGACTGGGACGGCCGTGGGAGTATGCCTGGGTCACCGCCAGTGCTCCGTGCCCGGATCTGGGAGAGGCTAGGAGTAGTGGACGAGTCGATCACACCGTCCCCGAGATAGTACCGCCCGTGCTTCTTGCCTCCTCCTACCCTCATGACAACCTCTCCATCGAGGTCGTGTGCGCTCGGGTCATACTCTGGCCCATAGACCTGCCTTGCCATTTCTGAGTACGAACTGAGGCGGCTGTGGATAGAGGGATTACTGTATGCCTCGGCCGGGTCCTCCGGGTTGAAGCGGATGGCGGCCGTCGCCTTGCCCTTGTGCGCCAGAGCATAGGCTTGGTATGTGTTGATGTCCTCGCCAGGATGAGTCGACATCTGAAAAAAGCAACAATATGATTAGAAAATAACAATTGAGCCTTAGCATAAAGAATTTGAGCATATACATACGTATCTCTCTTGATACTCGACGAGGCTGCTACTGCCCTGATGGTGGGAAGCACCTTGCATCAGCAAACGCCGTTCCCGTTGTAGATTGTGCTTCTGGGCGTATGCGTCGCTCAGCCACTCATCCACAAACTCTGCCCAGCAGTCCTCATCACACCACTCCGGCACCACCTACATTATAACAAGTATCTCTTTCGAACGGAAGACGTCTAACTAGGTTACGTCACTACCTCTAACTTATTTGGCAATTGCATTTGATAGCAAAAAGGCTGGGTTGGAGGTCTACCTGGACGAAAGGCAAGAGACGGACACGACGCCGGTGGTCGAGGATGCCGCAATAGCCGCTGCCTCTACCTGCAACAAAAAAAAATGACAGGTGTGTCAACATTGTCAATTTCGGCAGCACCTCCCCTTGACGAGGAGGTTTCCAAGACCTGCAAGAAAGTTACAGCACGATGGCCGACAGCCACATCCAATTCAAACTACCATACTGTTGAGCAAGTATATATGGCAGTGGATAGCAAGTTGAGCAAGTTGTTGTATGGCATGATGAATATTGACGAGTCAGGAGATAATAGCAAAATTCTTGTAGAGTATGTATTCTTTTTTATAGGTCCCATGCTTCAAATGATAACCCAAGCCCTAGTGTCAATCGAATACTTATTGAATATGTGCTTTTGATTGAAGTTTGAACCATGCCTGAAGGTTCAGTAATTTTATGCGTGTGTAAAGAATAAATCATTTTATCATCAAACAATCATAATTCTGCAATCTGTTAGGCTTTGCTGTCATATATGAAAAGTATTCAGGCAATCTGATAATCTTAGGGCTGCCGCTCATTTTATCTGATGGAACAATGTATCAGTTGATTTACTAAGGTTTAGTTCTTGTTTTAGGCACAAATTTTGGAAATGAACAAAGTTGACAGTATGCATTGTCAAGGAACTAACCACTACTTGTACCTTGTCATCTAGAGTCCTCTGGGCATGGTGCAGTCTGATGCGTGCCAATGTTGAAAAGGGAAAAAAAATTTCAGAGCTTGGTCATTACCTCGGTGGCGGCCGGCCGGGCGGCTGGGGACGACGGCGGGGCCGGCGGCGGCCGCGCGGGGAGGCCGGCAGCGTCGCGGGGAGGCAGGCCGGCGGCGGCGCGGGCAGGCCGGCGGTGGCGCGGGCAGGCCGGCGGCGGCGCGGGCAGGCCGGCGGCGGCTTGGGTGGTGAGAAGAGCAAGAGAGTGAGAAGAAAACGGTTAAGTATGGGCC
>CM041646.1:5346256-5422801 GCA_023333625.1 Bothriochloa decipiens
GGCGGGCGGGCGGCGGGCGCGCGGCGCGTGGGGCGGCCGGCGGGCGGGCGTGGCGAGTGTGGAGCTAGTGCGTCTGGGCGTGGCGAGTGTGTCTGGGCGGGCGGTTAAGTGTCGGCGGGTGGGCCCACTTTGCCGTGTGCCCGGATCCAAGGCACACGGCAAAGCGCCGGTTCGCCGTGTGCCTGATCTACGGCACACGGCAAAGAGCTGGTTCGCCGTGTGCCAGATCCAAGGCACACGGCGAATCATGACTATTATTTCATGTATAATCTGTTAAATTCAAATTCGTGTACGTAATGTTCAAAATTTCCTTTCAATTTGCAAATAAGGTCTTAAATTGAACTGAATAATATGAATATTAGCGTTTTCACTCACTTTTTTCTATTATTCCATGTAGTTATAGCTCAGATTGAATTTATATTCATTAAAATCCAATAATTACAGTTAACTAATTAAAATTATCAAACCGATATGGAAAAAAATCAAAAATTAGCATTAAACAATCTATGTTGTCTATTGACTATAGAAAAAATCTAGAAGTCAAACCCCAATCCTAACTTCACTTTAACTGAAATCCTAATCATATAAGTATCAATGATATGAAACTTCTTACGCGATGCTTCGGTTTCTAAACATCGTACGTGACGAACGGATCGAAAGCTTCTCAATTATTTACCATAGCCTCCACATATGATATCATGAGCTCTTGACAAATTTCATGATTTTCAAACTTTGGATTTTATACAATTAAATAACAATTCTACCACACGTTCCTCGTCATGCTTCGGGGACAAACTGTTCAAAATTTGCTTTCATTTCATGGACAAGGTCTTACACAGGACTTAATAACATGAATATCATTTTTCGAGAAACTTTATTTCATTATTTCATGCACCTCCAGTTAAAATTTGACTTATATGAAAAAATGTTTTGAACAAAATAAATCCGTTAAATATAGAAAACAGAGAGAAAAAATTACCAGATTTTTAAATGGAGTACCAATGAATGCATGAAGATGGGAGGAGAAATGTGGAAGGAGGGGGAGGGAAAATAACATAAAGTTTGCCGTGTGCCTACTGGAGGCACACGGCAAACCCATCTCTTTGCCGTGTGCACAGAGCAGGCACACGGCAAACCTTTGTCTTTGCCGTGTGCCCAGTGCAGGCGCGCGGCAAACCTTTGTGTTTGCCGTGTGCCGTTGTAAAGCACACGGCAAATCAAAACTTTGTCGTGTGCCCGCCGTGACGCGCACGGCAAATCTTTCGTGAAGGTAACGCCCGTTAACGTTGATTAGTTTGCCGTGTGCTTTAACGGGGGCACACGGCAAAGTTTCGTTTTGCCGTGTGCATCCGTTTTGGCACACGGCAAATTTATCTTTTGCCGTGTCTTCTGTTTTTGCCGTGTGTTTTTCTTTTGGCGCACGGAAAGGGCCTGTTCGCCGTGTGCCCGTAATATTGCTCACGGCAAAGTTTCGGGCACACGGCAAACTATGAGTTTCCGGTAGTGACATAAAAGTGATATAACTTCGACATCATTTCATTATCACTTATCAAACCCTATATGCACAATGCTGTTTTAAATTTTCATTTTCTTTTGTTCACTTTGTGCTTCATCCTTTTGTTTTTCTATTTTTGACCCCTTCTTCTTTGTGTTCCATGAGTCCTCATGTGCCTTTACTTTTTAAAATTTTGTATCTCCTCTAGATATTATAACTATCAATAATATATTTCATCCTTTATTTTTTAATTTTTCATCTCATCTTGTTGTGTCGTCGTCCTGTGAGGTACGCCATCAAATGGAATGGAAATCTATAGCTATGTATAGTGCCATGTACGGTTTACAAAAGTCTCCAAGATTAGTTGTGCTAGCCTGTGCATCAGGAAGAAACTAACTGTTGGAGATAAAGCTAAGCATCAGTGTCTTCTTTCACCGTCACCGTGCTAAACCGGTGGTGATCATAAAGGTCCAAACATGCATCTAAATAATGTGATAAGTAAATCAACGCTTGTTCAGTGTTACTAAGGCCTATTACGTCTGTAGTATTAAAGTAATGCGTATAACTCACAGCAACATCTTTCCAGAAGGCAAGTGCCCCTAACAGGTATGTACAAGATTGTATAAAGCACATTTGATAATGTTTATTCAAAATAAATGAACCATGCTGACAAGTCGGCAATAACGTCCACCATTGTCCTTCACGCAATGCCCTTCTTCTGCAGATCCAGGCACACCCAGAGATAACATGCCGCCTCCGTCAAGTTGGCGACGGTGTGCTCCAGCACCCACTCGCCGCTGCCCTGAACGCGGCGGAACAGCTCTAGCTCCTCGCCACACACGTGGACGATAGCAGTCCTCTGCGGCAAAGTGGAACCAAGGCCGGCGCCGGCGCCATGGACGACCACGAACGATGACGACGAACGACGGAGTAGACTCGTGTCCACTCGGATGGGCATATCGATCGTGGAGAACGCCAAGCTGGTGCTGTCGATGGCGATGATCCTACTACCCTTCACCAAGCCCAGGTACAGGGATCCGTCGACGCGGCCAGCGGCGTACACCGACCAGCGGGCATACAGGTCCTCATCTGACAACCGCCGACTCAGGAAGCGCCAGCCCCACTCTTCGCCGTTGCCTCTAGAGAATACGCAGGCGGTTGGGGCGGACACGCTGTTGAGGTGGCGGTGCAGCACCTTGAAATTCGATATGGAGATGTGGCCGTCGTCGCCGTCGAGGAGAAATACATCTTTAATCCCGTAGCGGAAGTCCCGCTCATTCAGCGTCGAGGGACCGGAGATCA
This sequence comes from Bothriochloa decipiens, assembly GCA_023333625.1. Taxonomy (NCBI): domain Eukaryota; kingdom Viridiplantae; phylum Streptophyta; class Magnoliopsida; order Poales; family Poaceae; genus Bothriochloa; species Bothriochloa decipiens. The sequence continues at coordinate 5,349,054 of CM041646.1, forward strand.
ACCGGTATTTGCGTGTCAGTGGGTCGTAGACGATGAGGCTTGGCACGCCGGACCCTCCACACCACCCGTCGTCGCTTGTGCTGAGAAGAACGAGGCCGCCATGGCAGTCCGCAACGTGCCGACGCGAGTACTGCGTGTCGTCGTCGTCGTCGAGGAAATCGTCGACGGAGAAGCGGCTGCCGTTGATGGCCGGTGACGAGGAGGAGGGCACAAACCGGGGAACGCCACTGGTGCTGATGTGGTACTGGCCGACGACGGTGGGAGAGTGGAGCGAGCTGGCGAGGCGGAGGAAGGCCCGGCCTTCGTCGGCGCCTCCGTCAGTGATAACGCGGCGCCACTGCTTGCAGACACACGCCGCACGGATGAGGCAGAGCGGGGAGTCGACACGGAGGAGGATCCACCTGAGCGAGTCGTCGGGGAGGTCATGGATGCTCCTCGCCCCCATCGTCTCCTTCCAGTCCTTGCGCTGCCGTGGCCGCCGCCGCTGCAGCTCCAAGGGTGCCGTGGAGGATGGGAAGCCCTAACACTCCTAGCAAACTTTGGTCCATATACAAACTTTGGTCCGATCCGACCTGTTTCGCGGCACCAATCCAATGATTGTTGCTATGGGCCGCTTCGAAGCCCAGCCCATTTATATACGGTGCTTAAAACAGCCGTGTATCGATTTTTTACGAATATATGGTAGTACAAGATAAAATAATACTATTCTATTAGGGTTTTATTCTAAGAAGGCAAATTCAGAGTCATTTAATCCTTCGGAACAACAATTTCCTTGAAAGGGCAAAATTGAACCTCCAATTAAGTTCGGATATTTGATTACCTTGGGGTTATATAGAACCTCAAGAAAAATTATATATTACAGACTGCTAACCCAAACCGGCTAGCTAATTCCACATTTGTTTTAGCCTAAATATTATTTTATGAGTGTGCACGCTCACGCCATGCAGAGTGCAAACCATTGTAACCATCCGATCCACAAATCCATCAGCGGAGCGCCCTGTAATCCCCGACGAGTCTACCAGAGCACACGATTACCATGGAGATGCTGACATCACAGCCACATCGCCACGTCCTAGGCACTAACCCGGTAACCCCTAACAATCACAGGCACCATCCATTCTCACCCCACCGGCAGAAAATTGCAGTCCACCTCCACCTACGAAGGTCTTGAGGACCATTGGAGCCGAGGGAGGCTAGTGCCCTGCCGATGCTGAATGGGCACACTCCCTAAAATCACCTCCGATTTGCTCCTACGCACTGTAGCCAAGGAGGAGGAGGGTTCGGGAAGAGCCGGGAGAGGGCATTTTCACATGACGGCTACACGCTAGAGCGTGACTCCCAAACCCGAACCAACATGAGGGTAGACCCAAACACAAACGGGTGCAAACGATCGTAGCGAGTATATTTTTTAAAAAAAAGAAAACTAACCGGTTCGGGTGGTGATAAAGCTAAATATCACCATATATATAATAATGCTTCCGTGGTTATGCATAATGAGAGAAAAATAAAAATTTTCATCAAAAAAATGAGAGAAAATAGAACAGAGCTCCCTCGAGCAATAAAATTATCCAAACACTATATATTTTTTGACACTCGAAATGTTGAAGTCGTGTGAATATGGAAACATCTAAATAGATGATACAGATGAAATAATGTAATAGATAAGTAAATGACGCTGGTTCATCAATATGCCTTAAGAGCAGGCTCGTAAGTACTGAGGCCATGGCAGCGTGTAGTCGAAAATATTCCTGGTGCTCTGCTCCGGCAACATCCGCATCTGCAACGAATTTACGTCACTAGAGAAGAGAAAATTCCACTCTCAGCCGTTAGCTGTGGAGAATACACAGGCCTGACGGCCTGTAGCGGCGACGGCAGTGTCGAGCCAGAACAGCACTCTAAAATTTGATATGGATATACTGCCATCGTCGCCGTCAAGCAAGAAGGTGTCTTTAATAATGTCGTTGCCGTAATCGTGCTTGTTCGACAGACGCGAGCGGGACATTACCCAACGGGTTTTGTGTGTCATCAATGGGTCGTAAACAAGGTGGTTTGGGCATGCACCCGGCCCGCATCTCATGCGGAGAAGAACGAGGCCACCGTGCAGTCGGCGACGCTTGACCTCGAGTAGTTGAACTGAAAATCAACGACGGAGATTCGGTGGCGGCTGCCACCGATCGGTGATGAGGAGGGCACGAACCGGTAACCGCCACCGGAATAGTTTTGGTAGTGGCCGATGACAGTCGGCGGGTGGAGGGATCTGGCGAAGCGGAGGAAGGCGCGGCCTTCGTCGGCGCCATCATCGGTGCACGGTACCACCGCTTGCTGGCGCACGCCGTGCGGATGAGCCACAGCGGGGAGTCGAGGCACAGGAGGATCCGCCTGAGCAACTCATCTGGGAGATCATGCATGGTCGTCGTCCCCATCCAGTCCTTGCTCTGCGTCGCCTTCTCCGCTCCGGCTCCAAGGGCACCGTCGTGTGGAGGATATAAAACCCTAACACTCTGAGCGCGTTACGACTTACGACGCGCTAGAGCCGGGACAAAGTTTGATCAGACTTGTTCTCGATCCAAATCCAAGGATTGCTGTGGGCTGCCTCCTAGGCCAGCCCATGTGTAATGTTTGTCAGCCATTATGCAACACTCTGCCTAAAAAAAAAGAAAACCTGCCATTATGAAAAATGCTCCTCTTCATCAGGGCATAGCAAATCTCTCTTTACTCATTGGAATCATGGTGCCTGAGTCTGTTGTAATTGTTGTTCTCTTCCTTATTTTCTTATTTACTTCTTTCTTTGTTTCTTTGAACCCCTGTTGTAACTTGAAGACCTACGGACCTGTTCTTCTTACTTTAATTAAAATTCTCTGTAGGTGCTACGGCTTCTCCAGTTTCCTAGAAAAATAATGCAACACAAAGCAAATCATATACTAGGATATGACCTTTCGTTACATTTCAAGTTAGTATATTATTACTATACTTACAAGAACATGTGAAGGGCAAAGTACAAAATTTTTTGTACGAAACTGGTTTGTATAGCCCAAAAGTTCATATGTACAGTGTACCACTAGACATAGACTAGCAGTCTACTCTCTCGGTCGTTGTCTATTTTGTATGAGGAACCTGAGAGTAGTCCACTCTTTAATCACGTGAAATAGAACCACATTTTAATAGATTATTAGGAAGCTAAGTAAGATATATATATATATATATACATGCATCTATCACACTCTCCTTTATTTTGTATGAAAATTACTAGAGAACACTATATTTCAAGAGCTAAGTAGTACATAAATAAGTCGACATATCAACTCAAAAAAAAGGAAAACACTTTAAACTAGAAATTATTAAGATTGAATTTTTTTAATTGAAATACACTACTAAAAAAATAAATTTAACGAACGAAATTTTTAGTGCCGGTTCTATCAAAACTGCCGATTCGTGATGAGCTTCCTACTCCTTCCTCTCAAACAAACAGCAGTAGCACTTTTTCTTCTCCATCTGTCTTCCTCTCTTCAAGCCGTTGTGAATGCCCAGCGTGAGGGCGAGGGAGCAGCGCTAAGGCAGACATGGTGGGACGCCAACGGACATGGTGGATGCTGGTTAGGGCATCGCTCCACAGCTAGCTAGCCCGAATCTACATGAGCGTTGCGGATGCGGGTACTAACGGACCGGGACCCATCCCTGATGCGTGCGCTCCTCATTAGGATAGCAGCACAGATGTATTCATCCTACCCGATGAGCCCCTACCCCCGAAGCTCGACCACCGACAAGGCACTAGTATTAGAGAAATGACCTTACACCGATGGCAAAAAAAAGTATATACTCCCGGTTTCAAAATGGACCTTTGGTTTCGGTTTGGTACTGATTCCACCCTTTAGTCAAATCAAGATCTTCATTCCCAATTCCATACTACCGGTTCCCAAACAAAAACTTAAGGGGGGGTGGACCGGCATCACAGGTAGCTTCTTAACTCAGGCCACCGCCGACCTTGCCGGCGACGTCCCAATCAATCGCCCACCCCTGTAGTACGAGCCAGCCCTCCCTTAACATAGCTAGTGCTCGACCACGCCGGATATCCCTGCCAACCCGGATGTCCTCGATCTGCTGTATTTTCGGCACCGCCGCCGCCACCTCGCTCACCACCGATCAACCATCATGTTGCCATGTTGTGACCACCGCACTCATCCAACCGGCAATCAATCTATGGTTGCGGATTCTCCATTTTTCACCACTGCCAACTGCAACCATAATATCCGCTGCATCGACGCGTCCGTCGGCAAGGATGCCGCCGCGCCACTCTGCCGATTGCCCGCTGCACCTGCCCCCTTCTCCCTTCTTCCTCATTTCTAGCGGTCAAGGGATCATGTCCGCCGGATAGTGATTAAACGCAAGGAGACCAATGATCTAGTGATTGGGTATATAGGATAAAAGCAGCGACGGTTCCAAACTGGTGGTGATTAAGTTCAGCATCACAATCGGCTTTCAGCGTCACCATGTTAAACCGGTTTTTGAGTCGACTAATGCTTCTGCAGTAATGAAAATGAGACCAAATATATAAAACAAAGCTCGCTCGTACAATGGAATTATCCAAACACTTTATTGGGACTTGAAATGTATGACTCGTGTAAAGTGCATACGTAGAAACATATCTAAATAGACGATATAGTAGATTAAGTAGTGATGGATAAGTAAATGGCCGCTCGTTCAGCAAAATGCCCGTAGCTAAGGCCTTAAGCCTTTAAGGGCAGGCCCGCATGAACTGAGGCCACTGCAGCGTGCAGTTGAAAATATTCCTGGTCTGACCATGGGTCTCCTCCGGCAACACCCGCCCTAGCTCCATCGTACATTCATCATCGTTAGAGAAGCTCCGCCAGTCCCACTCTCCGCCGTTAACTGAGGAGAATACACAGACCTTAGGGTCATCGCCATCGGGGAAGGTGTGGGGCCGGTAGAGCACCCTGTAATTCGATATGGAGATGTTGCCGTCAAGCAGAAAAACATCCCTAATGCCTCCGTAGCGGAAGCCCTGGTCGTACGGCGGACGCAGACGGGGGAGCCACCGTCGTTTGCGTGTCAATGGGTCGTAGACGACGAAGTTTGACACGTCGTCGTATGGACACGACGGCCCGTCCATCGTGCGGAGAAGGACGAGGCCGCCGTGGCTGTCGACGACGCTCGGGTGCTTGTCGCTGAAATCCTTGATGTAGAAGCGCCAGCCGTCAACGGGCAACGACGAGGAGCGCACGAACCGGGTGTCCTTGTGGTACTGGCCGACGACGGTGGGCGGGTGGAGCGACCTGGCGAGGCGGAGGAAGGTGCGGCCTTCGTCGGCGCCGTCGGTGAGGGCGCGGCGCCACCCGCTTGCTTGCGCACGCCGCGCGGATGAGCCAGAGCGAGCAGTCGAGGCGGAGGAAGATCCGCCTGAGCAAGTCGTCCGAAAGGTCGTGGATGCTCCTCGCTCCCACCGCCTTCTTCCGGTCCTTGCGCTGCCGCCGCTCCAGCTCCATGGGCAGTGCGCCGTGGAGGGTCGGAAACCCTAATGTCGCTGAGAGTGCCTTACGATCCGCGAGACCGGTGGCGAACCGGGCCATATATGCAGCCACGACGAATGCCGTGGCACTACACCCGTCCAAGGATTGCTGTGGGCCATAAATTCAGTTTTCTTTTGAGGCCAAGCCAATCGAAATAGCATTTCAATTAGGCCTGGGCTTCAAAACCGGCCTAAGACAACCCACATGGAATGGGCAGCGGAACAGGTCATTCTGGCGTAACCGAACGTGGCCGTACTCCATTTCTGAACAATATAACTTTTATAAATTTAAGTTTATGATTATCTTTGTATGCTCATTTTTTGTTTTTATGCTTCCATCTTCTTCAGTTGTTGTAATGGAAATGAGGTTATCCTCTCATCAAAAAAAAAAAAAAAAAAAAAAAAATCTTCTTCAGTTGTTAGGATGATCTGGAGTTAATCGTGAACTCTAGCAATGATAGTGATGGTTGTTTGTCTCATATATTGTCGCTAATAAAAAGATAAAAACTATGTGAATTGCATCAAAGTTGAATGAACGAGCTAGTCTCTTGTTCTTAATCAATCCACTTGATCATGATGCGTCGGATGAAGTATGGTATGCCAGTGTAGTGCTTAGCTAATGGTTTAAACCCTATTCTGAATATTCCCTCCGTCCCAAAAACAATTTTCTTATCTTTTTTGAGAAGTTAAAAACTTTTACATGTGACCAAACAGTTACAAGAAAATATTAAAATTTATAGTATATAATTAGTATGATGAAAAAAATCATTTAATGTATTTTCATAATAAACTTACATAAAGAAATAAATGATTATAATATTTAAGAAATGTTTTACCGGCATAGATATCTAGATACCATAACGACACTTACTTTGAGAAGAGTATGTTGCTTAGCTACTCGTTTTTAATGTCATGGTGCTTGCTAGGTCTTGCTGTGTTTGTGTGCACGCAATAACCAACTGGTCAGCTGATCCTCTCTTAAACTAGGTACTTATTATAATATATTATGATACCATATATCGGCGCATTTTTGTTGATTGAGTCAGCCGCGTTCCTGAAGATTATATTTTTATTATTATTCTCATATCCTGATGTCAGTTGGCCCTGAAAAACGGTTGTATCCTCAGGGCAGTTGACCAAAGAAATGAATTTCAGTGCATTGCCTACTTTGTTTTGTATTTTTTTTAAAACATATATAACTGTGGGCGATTGAAGAAATAGCAAACCAACCATACAAATCAAATGCTCAGTAGCAATAAGTCAACAGCTCCTGAAAATTGATCTTCAATGGCCTTTTTTATTTCAAGCTTCCATGAAAATCTATAGTTAGGGATGGTTGAAAAACATGTCCCCAAAATGCATATTTTAAGAAAAAGGGACATGTAGGGGCGGCTCATGGCATCAAAAATTTCTTTGCTATTTTTTCACCCATATTTGTGATTTCTACAAAAATGATACGTAGCTTCAGCTCTATATCTACACATCATCAACCATCTATTGCCGCCTCTACAAGTCCCTTTACATGAGGCAGCTTGCCAACCACCGTCGCAAATTCTCGATTTATTGCAACGTTTGCATAGAACCGGCTAGGCCAACCGCCCCACAAAAGTCTACTTAACCACCCAACCTGTCAGGGATGCTTAACTCCCAAACTACGAAACCGCCTATTTTAACCCTTAAACTTTTCAAAACTAGTCAAATTAACCCTCCAGATGGTGGGCGGTGGTTATGCTACAATAACCATTGTTTTATTTTTTATTTTTTTGTTGAATCTTTAAAAATTCATAGTAAATCATAAAAAAATTATAAAACAAAAAATCTAGTTTTGTTGGACTTCGCATCAGTAGATTGTACACAGTGAACATATATAGTTTGCTTTATTTTCAATGTTTTTGCGATAGCTTTACAGTGAACAAATCCAATATTTTTATACCCAAAACTTTGTACTAAAGCATATGATACTATATTTTCATTATGTAGATCTACTCACGTAGAGTCTAAACAAAATTGAATTTTATATTTACAAATTATTTATGACTTATTTTGATTTTTTTCAAGTACTCAGCAGAAATAAATCAAAGGACAAAAACATTGTTAGATATATGTACTACGAAAAAAATATATTCCGTAATGAAACAAAATGCTAGTTTAATTAACTAGTATCATAGACACCGATGGTAATATTTTGTTTAGGAATGGTCAAATATATGATAGTTTGACTTTGAAAAAACCTACAATATTTTGAAAAAACAAAATTCTTGGGATGAAATAAGTAGTACAATTATAGGAGTGGGCAACATATCTAACGAAAGAGAATAGGAAACTAGAACTAGTAGACAAGGGACTTCTGGTATTTGGTATTTGAAGAAACTCCTCTTTTTTATATATGAATGGCCTCAACCTGAAACCATCACAAAAAATGGTTTCCAAAATGATGCAACTCTAGAAATGCATTCGTAGGGAACAATATCTAAAGGGAACCATATCTAAAGCCGCCTCTACAAATGCGGAAATTTTACTACTGAAAATGTGTTCATCAATGACGATTCACTAGTGACGATGCCAAATTCGTCATAGAATGATAGGATTCTATGACGAAATTTGCTGCTTCGTCATGAGTCAGCAATGACGGAGGTTTGGCACCAAAAATAATGATGAAAAGGAAAAAATCGTCATACAATAACAAAACTAAATCATCATTGATTGTTTGGCTCTTGTGGTCATGGCACCGTGGTCCCACTAGCGGGCCCAACTTCGAGGACGTGGCGATGCGGACCCACCTTGGGGTCCCAACCTTGATGACATGGCGATGCGGTCCCACCAACGGGGCGTGCCGGTGAACACGTGGCGCCGCGGGGCACGGTTCAGGTCGACCCGCGACATGCCGATGAACAGGAAGGAGCCTTACCCTTAGAACACATGCGCTTTCATGAATGTAAGATACATGTTTTTCCATTTGTTCTTAGAACATGGCGATGACATGGCGTACGGACCCACCAGTGGAACGTGGCGGCGAACAGGTGGTGTTGCTGGCCCATGGTCCAACTCGACCAGAAGCATGCCCCTTCTTTTTTTTACTAAACAAAATTCTACCGTAGCGGGGTCTCAACCTAGGACCTCACGATTAACAAGTAGGAGCCTTACCACTGGAACACACAGCCATTTTGTCTAACTGTTGTGCTGCGCCCTATAAGTGAACTGTGCCCTCGCGAGTCTATAAGTGAATTGTTAATTAATTATAAAAATAACTTTCACCTAATAATTAAATTGTTAATTTTAGGGATATGCTATGAATAGCTTCAAGTCGTATCCCTGGATGAACAAACCAATCGAGAACTTTTAACTCCTTCAATTTCATGATTATAGGGGCAAAAAGCCTAAAAAACTGCAATCAAGAATTTTTAAATCCTTCAGTTTCATGATTATAGCGGCAAAGCCTAAAAAACCTGCACCGTGCAGGGGTCGAACCTGTGACCACCCGATGCAAAATAGACTGACAATCTAGCTTCAACCTGTTATCGTAAGGATTACTTGGGCAAAAGCCAAAAACAACAGCGTCGTCCAAAGATCGGACCCGAGACCGAAACCTCATGCTGGTATACAGACTGAGCTAACCATCGCAGACAGGCAAGCGTCGTTGCTATTTAGATTGTTGAAACGTTTTTATTAGATAAGATATAATTGAATAGAGAAAAATAAAAAGCAAAAAATTAAGAGTTCCTAGGATTCGAAACTGTACCACCGCAGCACTAGTCGAACCATTTGACCACTGCACCAATACGCGTGTTGGCTACCGTTAAACAACTAATCTTTTAAATTGGCACCCACGGGAGCGCCGCAACTCCTACCACTTCGGGATGGAAAACATGGGACGACGTGGCGACTCACCACTGGTCCTGATCATACCAAATCAATAAAGACATCATATTTTCTATTTTGAATCTGTAACTTCCTCATATTAACTTCAAATCAGATGATTCTTTTTTCTACTTTTTTATAAATTCATGATCTATCAAACGGTGATGTAGGCTGACACAAATTCCAATAGTGTGAGTTATGTTTGAAGTTCTCATTTTATCTAAAATTCAATTTTTTTGGATTATTCAAAATGAACTTGGATGCAGAAATGACTAAAACAAAGGTTGTCGATCGTGATGAGACCTACAACTTTGTTGTTGATGACTATTTCATTTAAAATCATTTACGGTGTCAAAATTTAGATATTATAGCAATTATTTTACTACAAGCGTATACACCCATAGTATGTCCACATACCAAGTTTTAGGGTTTTCTTACTACTTTACGATATTATTACTTTTTTCCATCATGGCCACAAAAATACAAGTTCAAGTAATTTCAAACAAAAGACTTCATTTTCCATAAAGTATTGGTATGTAGGCTTAAATAGAACATGTCTTATTATATGCATTTTTCTTTGTAATCTTTGAACATCATTGGGCATAACATGTAGTTAAAGTTAGAGTTAATTATTCAAGCAAGATACTCCGAACATATGGTTGTTCATGGAAACAACTTTCTTACAATCGGTAGAATGAATAGAAATATATATGAAACATAAGAATTGTTAAAGGATTATTTCTATCTATGAGTTTAATTATATGTTTCATTTAGCAAGTTACCAGTCCATACGTGGGCATTTCAACAATAGTGGTGGTTGAGAGTGATGCATAGTTTATTTGCATCTTGTGGCATTGGTTGAGAGTGAAGGCTTTGGTTTTTCTTGTTCCTCTTGGCATGATTGCTATCATCTAACCGGCTTGGAGTTGATTGAGATTGTTGAGCACCATGTGGTGGTTGTGCGATGGCTCAAATCAAACTAAAGTTAAAAAGCACATAGAAATCCTTGAAAATAACAAAAGCACATAGAGAACATATCAAATTACATTTCAAAAATATGAAAATATATTATGGTCAAGTCAAAATTACATTTCAAAAGCACACAAAAAACACTTAAACTTTTAAAACAGAAAAATACTTTAGAAGTCCTTGAAAATATTAGACAACACCTCTTGGTAATATAAAGTGTCATCGAAATTTATAAATAAATACACCAATAATTGTTATGACTAATTAAATATAATTAACAATATATTACAAATAATATCTAACTTTAACTTAAACATGAAAAGGAAAAACAAGGAGGTGCCACCGCCAATAATTCAGAGAGCGCCAACACTTGGGCGCAAATCGGTCGGTCCATGAAAATTTTGCGTTCAAATGAAATTCTAACTAGTCAAACCTTGCCAAACCCTAGCACATCTTTTGTTCCCCGCCCGCAGCCGCCACCTCCCGCTCCTTTGCTCTCGGCGAGAGATCATCCATCCATCCAGCTGCCAGCCTGCTTGAGAGCGGGGTTGAGTGCGGCGAGTGATGAGATGATTGCGGCCAGCAGCAGCAGCGACGAGGGGTGACGTGATTGCGAGCGGCCCCAAATCCTAACAACCACCGCAAGAGGCCTAGTCCACGCTCCCGCACCCCCACTCTTCCACCGCACGCACACACCCGCGCACGATTGCTGAAGAACGCGACGGATCCAATGTTGCCGCCGTGGTAACTGCTCCGCCGAGCGGCTGCTGATTCCGTTTCCTTCGCACCGCGGCACCGGTTCATTGTTGATACGGACGATCTAAGGAGGAGGCCGACGACGGGATGGCTGCTTCCTCACCCGCGCCGGCAGAGCCCACGCCCGTGTCCCGCGGCCTCACCAGCGGTGTACGGCCTCGCTCACAGTGGAGGAGCCCTGTGGCCTCTCCCACTGCGGACGGCCTCGCTTGTGGCGGATGCGAGGAGCCCTCGGACGGCCTCCCTAGCGGCCCAGGTTAGTAATAGAATAGTTTTTTTTGGGAAAACCAATTACACTACTACTATTACTTTCCCCTACGAATATCTAAATTCAGTGCCAATTTAGCATCTGTAATTGTAACTTTTCCTTTTGCAAAATTAGACTACCAGACCCATAGCAAAAATATATGTCCACATAGAAAAATTCTTAGCTTCCCTGGTTAAGCCTTAGTATTTATAATTGTAAAATGTATTAGCCTCCTATATTTTTACTTCATATCTGCAGAATATATCAGGCTCCAATATTTTTGACTTATGATTTGTTCTTCTTCACTGATGATTTGTTTCTGGTTACTTTCTTCAACGTAACCTACCTTCAATTCATTATTTCTGCTATACAATTATGTCACTGTAAAGTAAATTCAGCTTTGAATCCGAGATGCCTGAGACCATATACAGCTCCACTTATATACACTGGCCTTCTATATTGCCTCCCATGCTGCCCACACATGTATAATGCAATTTCCCTATGGGAAAATATTTTGAGTGTGGCCTCATTGTTCTCTACTCCTTATTTTGTTACAGCTCCATGGGAAATGCTCTTTTAATTCCAGTAACTAAGGTATACATTAATTGGAACTTCAGTTCTGATAGCTTGTCTATGCCAATTAATAAATCCACCTTCCTACCATTTCTCCTGTGGTAAATAAGATGCTGGTTGTCACACACCTTTATGAATCTTTTATGCAGTTGGTCCGCATGCTGGATACTTGAGACTCAAACAATTTGAAAACCAACCATTTAGCCATAAATCTTCAGCTTCTACTATCTGCTTAGAGTCCACAGTTCATACATGCAACCATTTCTTGTGAACTATAGCAAGTGTTGATAGGCCATTAAAATTTCTTGCTGCACATAAGCGATTTTATTGTTCACAACAGTAGTCCTTCCAACATTATATAGCAATAATACTCACTGTTGGGATATTCTGGGCATGCATGGAACTATTGAAGGACCAAGCTATATAGGTGACAGATGAACAATTTTTCCTAAATTTTTTTGGGTGCTCCTACATGTTGAGATGAATAGGTCATTTATTGGGCGTGGAGATGTTCCTCTTTGTCTTCATATGATTTTAATTTAGCAAAAGGTTAGTCCATCATCCTTAACAACACTGTTCCCTATAATGATCAGGTTAGTCAACAGGAGAACCAACATGAACTGCTCCAGCAGCTTGACGATGATGAAGAAACATCACCGCCCCAAGGTACATCAAAATAAACTCTCTTACACCCACCTTAAAATACACTATCTATACAACATATACATAACTGTCTTGTCAGAGACTTGCTTCACAAAAATCCTTACATCTATATTTACATTGAATCCCCATAGCACTGTCATAGAATCTATCTTCTCCACATTACCAACCTCACAGATTTTTTTTACATCACATCTCTACAGCCAAGTACAGTACCTCCTCCATGGACACATCAGAACACAACAATCAGGGCTGGGAATCAGACTGGAGCCGCACATCACGCTGATTCCTCGGACAGCTACATACAAATTCGGGAAAAAAACAAGGCCAAGAGGCTACTGCTCCACAACAATATCTATTCAGCTAATCTAATATGCTTTCAGCCATCTGCCACAAAATCCGGTCACAGCTACTGCATCTACCTGCTCCTTTTGTTGTAATATATGTATAAACTATGATCTAGAAGCTGACGTTTCACACCATCCATGAAAATCTCAAGTCGCTTGATCCAAATAATATGCTTTGTCCTTCCCTGCAAATCATATGGCATAAATATATGGTAATTAATTTAATGGATCATGCTCTCCTTTCAACTAACTAACTGTTCCAGTGTTGCCGATCTTGTTGCAGGACCATGGTAATCTCATTGACCTCTAACGAACTGGCCATCTTGACAAATCAAAGTTTGAGCTCACTGTGAAATAAGGTACTCTAGAGATGTACTGTTCCTAGCTCTGCACTTGACATATCAAAGTTTGAATGATATTTTTTTACGCTGTTTGGAGGATTTTTAATTCATTTTTTCAGGTATAGAGATGGGAAAAACTTTCAATCTGGTTATTCCAAGCTGAGGTAAAGGTCTGTATTGTGGTTCTGTTAGTGGCTGATCTGCTGCTACCTATGTGAAACTTGATTGCTGCTGCTTGCGTATTTAGTGCTGCTGTTGCCTTTGTGTTTGATCTCCTGCACTGTGTGTGTGTGTTCATATGCTCCTGCACTCTGTGTGTGTGTTCATGTTCATATGAATCATACTATCGTTCCTCCCGTAGAAGGCAGGATATTTGGTACATGTACTATTGCCAGTGTGTTCATATGATTGTTCCACCTGTACAAGGCTGCACAATTTGAAAAACTGACGGTCTAATACATCCTGTGAAACTGCTAGCTATGGTGCTCTGATAAATGTGTATGTTGTGTATGTTTCAGACACTGCATATTTAGTATTTACACACTGATGGTTATTTTATAACTGTTATATCAGTATGTCCCTTTTTAATTCTTGGTAACTGAAGGAAACTAGGAGTGCCAGGTAATATTATGACTAGTTAAGTAAAATGCTATAGCTAGGCATGACAAATTACAAACATCTGTGTCCACTGAGTAGTACTAAATGGTTGTACATATGCATGGTTATTTCAGAAGTTATAATGTTTTTGAACTAGCATAAGTAGATGGAATGTACTTCTAGCATGAAATATGTTGGATGACAGGGTTTCCATGGCAATCAATAGGCTGCCAACAAAATATGTGAACTCTACAGATTTTTCAATTCTAGTTTCATATTTATCACTGAGTGTGGCACCTATATGCAGCTTTGCATATTTTTTACCCTTTTGTACCATAGGACACTACTGCTCAACTGTTTCATGGTCACTGGATTTTTTTCAAGCTAAATGGAAACAGGGTTGCCTGATTTCTAACATATTCCAATTAAATCATTGGTACACCTGAATTGCTGACCCCAACCATGAACTGCATTTTCAAGTATCACTGCACACTTATGTTGTCATCCTTTTAATCTGAACTATGGTAATTTACATTAATATGTACAAGATTGAAAGCTGAAAGTAGTGCAACAATTTTGTAACATACCTTACTTTCAGAATAGATTGTTTCCTTTTAATTTACTTACTTGACTGCAAATAAGATTGCATTTGGCTAATAACACTCTGAAATGATTGTTTCCACATTTGGTCTATTCCTGTTCTATTGTAATTTGCTACATCCTGTGCATTTTACTTCTACCTCTCTCTAGCACACATCTTGCTATCTATATTCTTTAAAATACATCTTGTGTGATATTTGCAGCTCACTTTAATGCAATAAGTATGAACTAATGATGGCTCATTGATGTTTCAGTCTAACATGGAAGCTTTGAAGGCAGCACCTGTTGCTGATGGTGAGATAGGAGTATCCAGTGTGCAGGTGTGTCCCAGGTGCTCTCCAAGAATAACTCAAACATTTTCCTGAAGAATTTTGGCATCAAACCAGTGGCATCCTCGAACATAGCAGCATTAAATGAAAGCGAGCTTCGGGAACAACTAGCAGCTGAATGTAAGGCTGTTGTACAAGGTGAACTCGAGGAGCTCAAGAAGAGAAGTGAATAAGCTGAGGAAAAGCGGGAGAGGACACAAAGGGAGATGGAGGAGATGAAGAAGCTTATAGAGATAAACAACAAGGCAATGGAGGAGAACAATGCATTGCTCAAGCATATCTTGTTCCTCAACAACACTTCTTCGACATGAACTGAGTTGCTGCTAGTCTGTGCTAGCAAGGGGTCTGTGTTGTTGTTGCTGGTGCTTGGCAAGGGGTCTGTGTTGCTGGGTGATTTTGCTTAGGCTAAGACCTATGTTGCTAGTGCTCGACAACTTTATATTATTAGTTGTGATGTTAGTGTGAATTGAGACAAAACTAGAACCTAGAATGTGATGTCAAGTTAGTTATATATGAACTGAATTAGTGTTGAGTCAATTGTATGGTGACTAGAATACTAGATCTATTAAATTATGGAAGCATTTGGTCAGTTCAATATTATTTGCATTTTTTAAAAAAATTAGCATGTGCACCTATGATGAAAATTATGGGTTTTCTGATGTTATTGTAATGAGATCAGTGACGAAAATTCTAGGTTTTGTGACGTTATTGTAACTTGATTTGTGACAAAAATTTTGGGTTCTGTGAAAAAAATGACAACCACTCACAGCAAGCCACATGGACTAATCACAGCGTGCCATGTGGCCCATAAAAAAAGCGACACGTGGACCCTCCATGTCATCAACCACGTCTGCAACCATGTGTCAAGCCATGTCAGCTCGCACGTGTCAAGCCACGTCAGCTAACCGCGTCAACTGCCACGTGGACGTGCCACGTGCACAAGACACGTTAGCTGCCAGCGTGGCAAACAGGGTACATCCATGACGAATATACTTCATCATAGAATGAATTCACTTATGTGACGTTGGTTGTTTTGTCATAGAATGAATGCACATCTATGACGAAAATCCATGTTTCGTCACAATACACAATCAATGATGCTCATTCCATGATGAAAACTTTTTTATCACAAATTCATCATAGAAGATTTGTTGTGATGATTTTGGAGTCTTTTGTGACAAAAGCATAGCGTCATTGATTAGCCCTTACAAATAAAATTCTTAAAAGTCTAGAGGGAACCAATAGCTGATGAATAGTAAAGTTACTAATAAGGTTGAGAAACAACCAAAATAAACTATTGGTTATGAAATAATATACCACTTTGTAGTTGCAAATGTTTTTTCTGAAATAATTTTGTCCAAAAAATAGGTTGAATTTCTCATATTTGAAATTTAAAGTTTTAACTCTCTCGGATGGAGAAACAATCAAAGCAAATGTTGTAGATCTCGAAAGGTAATAAAACTTTATAGTTGAATACTTTTTCATTCAAAATTATCGGTCGAAAGAAAATTATGTTTGAATTCTCATAATTCAAATTCAAACAACTCAAATGACCTCGAATGGAGACACGATCAAAAGCATAGTTATAGATCTCTAAAATTTATAAAACCTTGTAGTTGACAACCTTTACATTTCAATGTGTTTATTGACCTATATGCTCATTTAAAAATCAGAAGAAGACAAAATGAGGTAGATAAATATCTTGTATGGAGTGTTTGTGTGTGGGCATGCATAGAATGGCCTCCCTGAGATTAATTTGAACCATCCCTAAAGATTGACTCCTCAAAATATTACAATTGGTGAAGGTACAACTTCAAACATGCTATGATTTCAAGGAGCTAATCGGCAAATGATGTCATCTGGTGAAGTTTATCCAAATTGGGTCCATACTTGTGGAGAGATCGTTGAGTTCGTCGATCAAAGTTATACCCATCATCATTGCCTTCAAAAATGTTATGCCCATAATCATTGCCTTCAAAAATGTTATGCCCATCATTGCCTTCAAAAAAACATATGCACATTAGGTCTAAAGTCAGCTCGAAATTTAAAAATTTAAACATTATGGTCCCTATAAATTGCTTCGGCTGCCAATGCTTAGATGCATTGATCAGGTCAGCTAGCATATCCATCCTGGGTCCTCGTGCTCTAGCAACCTCACTCTTGTGCCCTCTATCTATACTAACCAGTAGGAAAACACCAATGGCTTCTGGTGCCGCCAACCCACTTAAGACGACTAGTGTAACTGCCTGCATCTTGCTGGTCCTGCTGCTGCCCATAGCGACCAAGCTAGTAATGGGTGACTGTAGCAGCTGTACTTTTTTTAGATAAAGATAAAATATTCGATTTCATCTATCCAGGGATAGAATCAGGCCAATTATTACAAAATTCAAACCCGGGCACAAAGAACGGCAGTAACAACCAGCAGTTGTACTAACCTATGCAAGGGCAATGCCAGCCCCAACCTTTGTCTTAGGGCGCTGCATGGACAATGCAAGAACTAGGCTTTCAACGTGTGTTTCAATGGATGCAATACCCTCATCTGCACTATAGGCGCCATCGCTCCTTGCATTGCTTGATGTGAATGCATATCATTCATGCATACTTATGAATTATGTATGCCTTTGTGTTCCTAGCTATATACTTTCTGTAACACCCTAGCCCAGGGTTTAATAGGATTAATAGGATACTCAAACCAATAAGTGTCAACTTCTTTTTTGGAAGCCCATCACTAAAGAACTCTGAGGTTATGTGTGCCTTGTCTGGAGCAATTTAGGGATGGGTGACTGACCGAGAAGTCTTCCCGGGTGCGCATGAGTGGGGACAAAGTGTTGGGAATATGCCCTAGACCTAATCATGTAG
Source organism: Bothriochloa decipiens (assembly GCA_023333625.1). Taxonomy (NCBI): domain Eukaryota; kingdom Viridiplantae; phylum Streptophyta; class Magnoliopsida; order Poales; family Poaceae; genus Bothriochloa; species Bothriochloa decipiens. The sequence continues at coordinate 5,366,714 of CM041646.1, forward strand.
ATGATGATATTTCGATTGTATCCATGATTAATAACGTGTTCATTGAATATCTATTATAGACCACTTGTATTGATTGGCGATTATGTGAATTGTTTGTGAAACTCAATTACTTGAATGGTTATTCTAAAGTTGTCCCTGGTCAGTGTTCTTGTGAGAACACACTTGAATATTAAATCAGCACATGTATTAGTTGATGGCTATGTTTCACAAGTCATGGACATAGAGATCTCAAACTAATAATGTGGGCACATGTGAGACATGTAGGCTGGACTGACCCAACATGAGAAAGTCTCTATTCACATCATGTACATTATGTCCTTAGACCTAAAATTGTGGTATGTACTCAAGATGTGAAACGGCCTACTTAGGGACTATCAAACGCTGCTTCATAACTGGGTAGTTATAAAGGTGGTCTTCGGGTGGTCGAGAAGCATGCTATGAGACATAAACAATCAAGATAGAATTTGCCCCTCTCTATGCAAGAGAGATATCACTAGATCACTCAAGTGATTGGATCAACAAATGCATGGCCGTGCTTGGGTTAAGTGTTAACCCACGAGTTGAACCATATATCAAGTGGCAAAGGGAATAAATTGTATGTGGTCGTAGTGGTTCGTCTGATATGATCTTTGCATGCACATAGGAGTTGTCACGCCTTGCTAGAGGACGCTGTCAACTATTGGGCGAGTAGGAGTACTCGGCCCATGTCAATGTGTGCGTGAACCCGTAGGGTCGCCCGCTTAAGGGGCTAGAATCCTAATTCGGGTTGGACCCGAATTAGATAAGACTTAGGGTTACTAATGGGCCTCCAACTCATGAGCTCATTGGGGATGCCTATATAAGCAAAGGGGTAGAGGTGCGGTCAGGGTTACACACGCCTTTGGCAGCCACCGTCACCCTCCCCATGCTCGCGCCTTCTGCTCCTCACGGACCTAGCAGTCCGGAGGCGCATTGCTTCTTCCCTGCACGTGTGGGATTCCTCGGAGGTGCTACATCTAGAGCACTGGGATGAACCTCGCGAGAGGATTGAGGTGACGGATGACCACGCAACTGCACTACCTGCTGCGACGCATACGACTACATCGAGTCGTCTTCCGCTGCACCTGCGCGTCTAGTGGTAATCCCGTAACCTATAACTAGCAGTAGATCCTAGTTTATGAGGTCAAAAAATTTTTTTTTCTGGCTAGCGTAGCACCCTCATAACCCTTCAGTGGTATTGGTGCTGTTACTGCCTTGTTATAGGTTCGGTTTTGTGCATATGGTGAGTATTGCGTGGTATTGCGTAGCACCCTCATAACCCTTCAGTGGTATTGCGTGGTTGTAGATGAGTCTCTAACCTTGGTTCGTCATCTTGCCATGTTGGTCTTGAAACGATCTACTTGTACCGGTCAGAATTCCGCCATCCGAGTTAAGTGATTGATGTAAATCCAGCCATGGTGACTTAGAGATCAATCAGATTGATCGAATTGAACCCTAGGTCAAGTGCCAAGCACATATGATGTGCAGCGGTGGTATGCCGGGCGCCGGTTTGCCGAGAAAAGTGCTGTTCGGTAAAATAGCCGTAACTTTTGAACCGTAACTCGGATTGAGACGAACTCTAAACAAAAATCATAGAGAATGAAATTTTACATCTGGTTCTCTGTCGCTTCGCCACATTTGGTGAAATTATAATTGTGAAATAAGGCTTGGAAAATAAATTTTTCTGCGTTGCAAGTTTAGACGTCGGATTCGGATAACTCTGTTTTGCAGGTATTGATGACTGGTATAGCCCTTATGTGTATGTGATGCATGTATATATTTAATTCATGGCTTGCAAGTCATGAGGACAATATGGGCAGGAGCCACATACATATTGTCAAAATTAATGTAATGGCATGTGTGCCAATCTGTGATGATCCGTCCATGACTATGTAATTTCATTTTACTTGCGCTAGTAGTAGCTAGTCTTGGCGGAATCATCATTGTAGGATGGCATACTCAAATCATGGAGATGGAGATCACCATGATGCACAGAATCATGGAGATGGAGATCACCGTGATGCACAGATTGATGGAGATGGAGATCCCCAAAGGAATAATGGGCTATACAAAGTCATGTCTGTGTTATGCCATTCTTACTATGTTCTACTTTCACATGCTATTATGTTTTTGTCTACAAGAGTGTGATAGTGAAGTAGAATGATCCCTCAGTAATGTTTAAGTTGAATGCTTCCCCCAAACCTTGCACTGTCATAAATCTTGTACAATCGGTGGTGGGTCTATAAAATTAGGGTGCCACTAGTTTCCTCGACTAGGAAGGTTCGTATCGGATACTTATTGCAAGAAGGTTTGGTTACTTAAATAAGGTCATCCTAATAGTTAGGGACCTTGGAGCATGGGTAGGTTGAGCGTAGCATAGAGATGCTGCCCAACAATGAGAGTCATATGTGATATGATTAGCAAGGTGCTGCTTACCGATCTTCCATGTCTTCTAGCGGTGATGCTAAAGCTCACTAGTTAACTTGTTAGTTGTGGGTCTTGAATCACTAAGTATCAATTGAGGGATATTGATTTTAGTGGGAGTAAATTTTATTTTAACATAATTTACTCTTTCATGGATACATTGTCTTAGTATTTTGTGTTACTTTTGTTATAAATGGCCGCTCGCAATCAACCATTTTCTTTGTGTACAATTCTTGAGAAAGATAAGTTGAATGGAACAAATTACGCGGATTAGATCCGCAACTTGAGAATTATTCTCAGGGCTGAGAAAAAGGAAGATATTCTAGACACCCCATTACGAGATGAGCCTGAGGAGAGTGCTCCTGCTGCTGAGAAAAATGCTTACAAGAAAGCATGTGATGCGGATCTCGAAGTAAGTTGCCTCATGCTTGCTTGTATGGAACCTGATCTGCAGATACAGTTCGACAATAATCATTCAGCAAATGATATGATCGTGGCGCTTGAAGATATGTTCCAAACTCAAGCACGGACTGAAAGGTTTAATGTCTCTAAGGCGCTTGCAGAAACCAAGCTAGCAGAGGGCGCATCTGTTGGTCCACATGTAATCAAGATGGTTGGTTATACTCAGAGGTTGGAGAAGCTAGGCTTCCCAATTGGCCAAGAGTTGGCAACTGATTTCATTCTTTCATCTCTTCCGCACAATTATGGAAACTTCATCTCGAACTACTATATGCATGGGGCGGAGGAGGGCTTGAATGAACTATGTGGCATGCTGAAAACAGCAGAGGCTAACATCAAGAAAGCAGGAGGTGGCCAAGTGTTGGCAGTTCAAAATAGGCCGAACTTTAAGAGAAGGAAGGGCAATTGGAAGAAGAAGGGCAAGGCTAAAGATGAGATCTCTAAGACAAACCAATCATCTTCCAAGGATGAACCACTTGCAAAGAATGATGAATGCTTTCATTGTAAGGGGAAAGTTCACTGGAAGAGGAACTGCAAGGTGTACTTGGCGTCCTTAAAGAAGGATGGCAGTAGTAAAGGTACTCCCACTCATACACTTGTTGTTCATGTTACAGACATTTTCCTCGCTAACTCTTATATCAATTCTTGGGTATTTGATATTGGATCAGTTGCTCATATTTGCAATACGATACAGGAAATGATAAGAAGTAGAAGCGTGGAGAAAGGAGAAGTTGATTTCCATGTGGGCAATAATGCAAGAGTTGCTGTATTGAACGCCGGGTCGATGCAACTTCCCTTGCCGTTAGGATTTATTTTGGAATTGGATAATTGTTATTTTATTCCTAGTTTAAGTCAAAACATTGTGTCACCTTCATGTCTGATGAAGGATGGTTATTCATTTGCGAGTAAAGACAATGGTTGTGTGATCTAAAAAGTGATGTGTTTGTGGCTTTTGCATCCATTGTGAATGGGTTATTTATTTTAAATCTTGATGATGCACCTGTCTGTAATGTTAGTGATAAATGGCCTCGGCTTAATGAGTTAAGTCCTACCTATATGTGGCATTGTCGCTTGGGTCATATAAGTGAGAATCGCATGAAGAGGCTCCATGATGATGGTCTTCTAACTTCGTTTGATTTTGAATCATACGAGACATGTGAGGCTTGCATGCTAGGCAAGATGACCAAGGCGCCATTCAAAGGAGTTCCTGAGAGGGCGTCTGACTTGTTAGAACTTGTACATACTGATGTATGTGGACCAATGAGCATGACAGCTAGAGGCAGATTTCAATACTTCATAACTTTTACTCATGACTTTTGTAGATATGGATATGTCCACCTAATGAAGCATAAGTCTGAAACATTTAAAAATTTCAAAGAATTTTAGAATGAAGTAGAGAATCAACATGGCAAAAAGATCAAGGCCTTGTGATCTGATCATGGAGGCGAATATCTAAGTCACGAATTTAGCAATCATCTTAAGAGTTGTGGAATTGTTCCACAGCTTACGCCACCCGGAATGCCTCAGAGAAACGGCGTGTCTAAGCGATGTAATCGGACTTTGTTGGACATGGTTCAGTCTATGATGAGCCAGTCAGACCTACCTTTATCGTTTTAGGGATATGCTCTAGAAACAGCCGCTTTCACATTAAATAGGGTACCATCTAAGTCCATAGTTAAGACACCATATGAGATGTGGACTGGTAAGAGTCCCAGTTTGTCTTTTCTAAAAATTTGGGGTTTTGAAGTTTATGTCAAACGACTTATATCAGATAAACTAACACCCAAATCGAACAAGTGCTTTTTCGTGGGATATCTGAAGGAAACTTTATGGTATATATCTATAACCGATCATAGGGAAAGTGTTTGTTACTCAAAATGGTGTTTTCTTAGAGAAAGAGTTTATCAAAAGAGAAAATAATGGACAAAAGGTGTATCTTGAAGAAGTTCAAGATGAGCCAGTAGGGACTAACTCTACGAGTGATGCTAATGTAGCAGAGCAAGATGAGACACCCGTGGCAGTGGTGACACCACCACAACCACGAAGATCAGCGAGACTTCACGCATTGCGTGGGGATTTGTTATTGTTAGACGATGACGAACCTGTGGATTTTGCGGAAGCTATGATGGATCCAGATTCTGAGAAATGGCAAAGTGCCATAAGATCTGAGATAGATTCCATAGGAGACAATCAAGTTTGGAACTTGGTTGACCCGCCTGATGGGGTTAGACCCATAGAGAGCAAATGGATCTTTAAGAAGAAGGAGGATATGGACAAAAATATTCACGTCTATAAAGCTCAACTTGTCGCAAAAGGTTTTCGGCAAGTTCAAGGAATTGACTATGATGAGACGTTCTCGTAGGTAGCGATGCTTAAATCTATTCAGATCATTCTAGCAATTGCTGCATATTTTGATTATGAGATATGGTAGATGGATGTTAAAACAGCCTTTCTAAATGGGTATTTAGAAGAGGACATGTATATGATACAGCCCGAAGGTTTTGTTGATCCTAATAATGTTGGAAAGATATGCAGGCTTAAGAAATCTATTGATGGGCTAAAGCAAGCATCTCGGAGTTGAAATATTCATTTTGATGACGTAGTCAAAGGGTTTGGCTTCCGTCAGAATGAAGAAGAACCTTGTGTTTACCAGAAGGTAAGAGGGAGCGCTGTTGTGTTTCTGATCTTGTATGTGAATGACGTACTATTGATTGGGAATGATATTCCTATGTTGCAATCTATAAAGACTTCACTGAATAATAGTTTTTCTATGAAGGATTTAGGTAAAGCAGCATACATCTTGGGAATTAAGATCTATGGAGATAGGTCAAGAAGGCTAATAGCATTAGGCCAAGACACGTACATTGACAAGGTGTTAAAACGATACAACATGGAACAGTCCAAGAAAGGGTTCTTGCCTATGTCACATGGTATGTGCTTTAGTGACAAGCAGTGTCCTTCATAAGATGAAGAGCGCAACCGCATAAGTAAGGTTCCATATGCTTTGGCCATTGGTTCCATCATGTATGCCATGATATGTACTCGTCCAGATGTCTCATATGCTCTAAGTGTTGCAAGCAGGTACCAAGCTAATCCGGGTGAACCTCACTGGACGCTTGTTAAGAACATCCTAAAATACTTATGAAGGACTAAGGATGTGTTCCTAGTCTATGGAGGTGAAGAGGAGCTTGTTGTAAATGGTTACACCGATGCTCGCTTCCAAACCGACGGGGATGACTCACTATCTCAATCAGGTTTTGTGTTCACAATAAATGGAGGTGCAGTTAGCTGGAAAAGTTCCAAGCCGGAGACGGTATTCGATTCTACAGTAGGAGCCGAGTACATTGCAGCTTCTGGCGCTGCAAAGGAAGGTGTTTGGTTGAGGAGGTTCCTCATTGAGCTTGGTGTGTTTTCGAATGCGTTGGACCCATTGAATTTACATTGTGATAACAATGGGGCGATTGCACAGGCTAAGCAGCCTAGGGATCACCAGAAGAACAAACATGTACTCCGAAAGTTTCATCTCATTCGAGAGTTTGTGAAACGAGAAGAGATCCAATTGTGTAAAATACATACGGATTTAAATATAGCAGATCCTTTGACAAAGGCTCTTCCACAGCCTAAGCATAAGGCGCACATGAGGTCTATGGGGATTAGACATCTAAGATATTAACTCTAGTGCAAGTGGAAGACTATTGGGAATATGCCCTAGAGCTAATCATATAGATGATGATATTCCGATTGTATCCATGATTAATAAAGTGTTCATTGAATATCTATTATGGACAACTTGTATTGATTGGCGATTATGTAAATTGTTTGTGGAACTTAATTACTTGAATGGTTATTCTAAAGTTGTCCCTGGTCGGCGTTCTTGTGAGAACACACTTGAATATTAAACTAGCACATGTATTAGTTGATGGCTATGTTTCACAAGTCATGGACATGGAGATGTCAAACTAATAATGTGGGCACATGTGAGACATGTAGGCTGGACTGACCCGATATGAGAAAGTCTCTATTCACATCATGTACGTTATGTCCTTAGACCTAAAATTGTGGTATGTACTCAAGATGTGAAACGGCCTACTTAGGGACTATCAAACGCTACTTCATAACTGGTTAGTTATAAAGGTGGTCTTCGGGTGGTCGGGAAGCATGCTATGAGACATAGACAATCAAGATGGAATTTGCCCCTCTCTACGCTAGAGAGATATCACTGGATCACTCAAGTGATTGGATCAAAAAATGCATGGCCGTGCTTGGGTTAAGTGTTAACCCACGAGTGGAACCATCTATCGAGTGGCAAAGGGAATAACTTGTATGTGGTCATAGTGGTTTGTCTGATATGATCTTTATGTGCACATAGGAGTTGTCACGCCTTGCTTGAGGCCGCTGTCAACTATTGGGCGAGTAGGAGTACTCGGCCCATGTCAATGTGTGCGTGAACCCATAGGGTCACACGCTTAAGGGGCTGAAAGCCTAATTCGGGTTGGACCCGAATTAGACAAGGCTTAGGGTTACTAATGGGCCTCCAACTCATGAGCTCATTGGGGATGCCTATATAAGCAAGGGGTAGGGGCGCGGTCAGGGTTACACACGCCTTTGGCAGCCGCCGTCGCCCTCCCCACACTCGCGCCTTCTGCTCCTCGCGGACTTAGCAGTCCGGAGGTGCATCGCTTCTTTCCTGCACGTGTGAGATTCCTCGGAGGTGCTGCATTTGGAGCACTAGGACGAACCGTGCGAGAGGACTGAGGTGATGGATGACCACGCAACTGCACTGCCTGCTGTGACGTGTACGACTACATCGAGTCATCTTCCGTTGCACCTGCGCATCTAGTGGTAATCCCGTAACCTATAAATAGCAGTAGATCCTGGTTTATGAGGTCGAAAAGTTTTATTTTCTTGCTAGCGTAGCACCCTCATAAGCCTTCACAAAGTACACAGAAAAGACTAGTGTTGGTCTGTGAGGGCAGTCTATGTCCTAGATAAGCAGCCGGATGTAAGCGAGCACGGCCTCGTGGAGGCGGGATGTTACAAATGGTATCAGAGCCGACCCTTGCGGTTTCACGGTCGCGTGTGTCAGTTGCGCAGGTATGGTGTGCATGGCTGATGTGGATCTGGAGTGATCGCATAGCATGACACATACGCTGGCACTGGACACATAGACATGGCCAATAGGGGACGTTCCTGGCCTGCGGTTGACTGACGAGGACGTTGGTCTCCTAAGGGGGTGAGTATGTAACACCCCGGCTTAGGGCTTAATAGGATTAATAGGATACTCGTACCAATAAGTTGTAACTTTTTTTTCGGAAGTTCATCACTAAAGAACTCTGAGGTTAAACATACTCGTACCAAGAAGTCTTCCCAGGTGCGCATGAGTGAGGACAAAGTGCGTATAAAAGACTTCTTTTCTGGAAGTTCATCACTAAAGAACTCTGAGGTTAAGCATACTTTGAGGTTAAGCATATTCGTACCAACAAGTTACAACTTCTTTTCCGAAAGTTCATCACTAAAGAACTTTGAGGTTAAACATACTCGTACCAAGAAATCTTTCCGGGTGCGCATGAGTGAGAACAAAGTGCGTATAAAAGACTAGTGTTGGTCTGTGAAGGCAGTCTATCTTCTAGATAAGCGGCCGGATGGAAACGGGCCCAGCCTCGAGGAGGCGGGACGTTACACTTCCTAAATCCCAAGTAATGTTTGGTGTAACCAATCATAAGTATTATTTGCTGGCATGGGGCACTTACCACCAATACGAACATATTACTAGCATTATTGTACTTCTCCGTATATTTATGAAAAATAAGTGGGTATACGTGACAATCTTGTGTGGGCTTTCGAAGTCTACTAGACATACTGTAATGTAATCTCTCGTGTGGTGGCTTACCATCAGCATGAGGGAATTTGTTCATGTTGCGATAAATCATATATGAAACTTGTTCGTCCCTATATGATAATACCTGTGTGTGGTTCAGTTGTTCCTAATTAATACTGTTGTGAAAATCTTTGTTAGCTAAAGTAGGACCTTCTTCTGGCACGGTGCATGGGAGTACTAGGAAAAATAAACCATCCCCCATCAGATTTAATGGATTATTATATGCGGAAGTAATAATAAATAAATTGCTGGGCATATTAAGGACATAGAAGGATATATAAACATTTGTATATGAAACCACGATTTTTTTTATAAAAGACACAGTAACAGAGCACTTGATTTTTCTTGTGAATTACATGATACAATGTTGACACTCATAACACACACAAACTCATCCCTATTAATGCACGTACGTAAACCCTATACCTATAAGCTTTTTGAATAATGGGCCAGCAAATCCTCGAGATTGACAGTCACTACAGATGCCTTGCTGGCGGCGAAAACGTTGCCTAACTACCACGAGGAGTCAGTACTACTGAGCTTCTTGTAATCACTAGGATACAGTGAGAATAGAGGCCAGAACTATGATGGACAAAAAGACAAAATTACCTCTGAAAACAGCATATCAAATAGTTTGCAGATCGCACCGTAAAGATGGCATGGAAAGGGACACCTGCAAACACCATCGCTGGTCACAAGGACTGTCGATAAGGGATACCACGGGTTCCCCACAAATAAGAAATACAGGGCGGTGGGACCTGTCAAGGGTCCTACCACCCGACGAGAGCAAGGCATGGAGTAACACGACGTGTAATTTTTCATATCCTAGACAGACTGGAATAGGAAAGAGTATGAAACTCTTAGTTTAGGACTCTATTCTAGAATTCGACTAGAAAACACAGAGCCCGCGGCAGGCGCCGACCTATAAAGGGCTGCTGAGGGTACCCTTTGTAAGGAAAACGCAAAACTCTATACTCATCAATACAACGTAACAGGCCAACGTCGACTGGACGTAAAGGCTATTATTCGACTTCTAGTCGAGGGCCCGAACCAGTATAAAATCATTTGTCCCATTCGACTTGCTGCCATAACCACCGAGTTCCGTAATTCGTCAAGTCCCTCCGAACAAAAACACCCTCCGGGTATCCCAGTGGTGGGCTATCAGTGATAAAACATCGATAATGACTTCTTCACCAAAGATGTCATTGTCAAAGATGTCAACTGTATCCACCAAAAAACGGCTAGAGGAATCCACCAGGAAACATAGGCCTACAATCATTCACCATCAAAATAAAGTGGTGAAGATTCGGCATATCACTATACAACATAAAAAAAGAAGAGGTCGAGATTGCCGCTAACAAACACGCCAAAAGCCAGGCAACTGGTACTGCTAACAAAGACACCAAATACTAAGATCTCAAACTCTCACTGGCCCTACGCTGACGCCAGATCGAACATCGTCGAAGTGGAGAAGAGCTGAAGAGACCTGCTTATTCCATATTATCACCACCACCACCCCGCCTCATCGATGATACAAAGAACCAAACTCTATATCAACAAGGATCCACAATCCTAATCTAAACTAATGACGGAAAAATAGATTGGGTCCCCGTTCCTCTGTCCATTGGACAGATTGCAGGTTAGAAATGAGGATGTGGACCATACCAGTGTGCTAGTATAAGGCGGCAACGCTTGCAGTGAGGCGAGATGACTTGGATCGCAGGATCAGGATCTTACAGAAAGAACTCTTTAAATTCATCTTCTAGTGAAGCAAGCAAAAAAAGCCGGCCCTTTAGCATCTACATAAATTTACTCTCCAACAAAACTTTAATTTTCTATATCTTGTGTTCACCTTAGAGCAACTCCAAGAGACTAGTTAAAATATTTTGTATAGCTAAATATATGTATTATTGAGGCAAAAGCTTCTCCAACAGATTGTGTGAATGCCTCTCCATTTTAGTTCGTTGTCCATCCCGTAAACTTTGGTTGCTAGTATTGGCTAGCCAGCTTCACTCGCCATTGCGATTCTGCGTGTACGGCAGCCTGTTCTTGCGTATGGTCGCCTTGTTCTGCGCCATCATGGTGTCTAGACCATCACTAGGCATGGCTGTTAACTAGACCCCGTATTTGGCTTCGACTTGTAAGGCTTCTTGGGCTTTGTGATTGGGCTTGGCCCAGGTAGGTGTAGGGGCTCAGCCCGAACTGGTTGGTGTGAGCATATAAGCCACCCGTTTGTATCCGTGACAGTTATGGAATGAATAACGAACTCATATCCCGAATTGCTCCTTTGTTCCTTCAAGTTCGGCCCCTCCCCTCTCAATTCATTGCCAAATTTTCCAATTCTTCTACCTAATTGGTCCAAATCCATGCTGATTCGTGACAATCTAGTATCAGCTCCATCAATTTTCCATGCATGTGTCGACCCCAAAATTTTGTTCGCTAGTGCGACACTTTGTTGATTTGTGCCGGCGGCCTGGCGCCTGCAAAGGCGACAAGGCCGAGCTCCAAATAATGAAGCAATGCGAGCCGGTGAGGTTTATCACAATTGGGTCCATATCTCTAGAGATTGGTTGAATTCGCCGATCAAAGTTATGCTCGGGTCTGAAGTCAGCTGGCAATTTCATAATGCAAGCGCTAATATCGTTAGTACATACGACTTAGATTGTTTTATTCTCAGACTATGTCCAGATAGTTCATTTTATCATCCATCGAGGTACAAGAGGTTTTCTATAAAATGAACAATGCATCACTCTTACAGTAGATGCAATATCTTATATGCAGCGTACTTTGAAACAATAGTCAAAATAACATTAGCTTATTTTCGCACTATGAATTATTGGGCAATTATTTGGGGGCATTGTAAGCATGTCTTTATCAAGCAGCCCAGTCATATGCTTTCGACAATCTGGCTAGCGCACGTGGCTGCCTATAAATTGCTTCGCCTTCCAAGGCTTTTACGCATCGATCGGTTCATCTTCCGTATCCCTCTCCCTGGTCCTCGTGCTCTAGCAACCTCGCCCTTTTGCCCTCTAGCTAAGCTAGCTAGCTAGCTACTAATAACCAGCAGCAACACACCAATGGCTTCTGGTGCCGCCACCCCACTTAAGATAGCCACTGTAACTGCCTGCATCCTGATTCTGGTCCTGCTGCCCATGGCGTCCAAGCCAGTAATGGGTGATTGTCAGGACAGTTGTACTAGCCTATGCAACACCTTTGCTGACGACCTCTGCAAAGGCAATGCCAATCCGGACCTTTGTCCAGCGGCGCTGAAGGAACAGTGCAAGAACCAGGCTTTCACGGTGTGTATCGTCAATTGCGATGCCCTCATCTGCACTGTAGGCGCCATCCTTCCTTGCATTGCTTGATAAGAATTGCATGCTTGCATATTCATGCGCATGGATGTATATGCATTTGTGTTCCTATGCTTCCTAAGTGTTGTTTGCTGCAGAATAAAGGTGAGTGCAACCAACCAATAAGTATTGTATGCTGGCATGGCGCACTCCAATATGTACGTATTATTATTAGTGTTATATCGCACTCTCGGTATGCATATTAAGAAGTGTGTGTATGTGTCGATCTAGTGTAATGCAATCTCTCGTAGCTTACCATCATCAGCACAGAGAGAATTTGTGTATGTATATTGCAATGAATTGTCAAACATTCCCGTCCCTCTAAGATGCATACCTGTGTGGTTTATTGTTCCTAGTTGACACTGTTGTGAAAGATCCTTGGCAAAAGAGAGATCGGACCTTCTTCTGGCACGGTGCATCGGAGCACCAAGAAAAAATATCATCACCCATCAGATTAAATGGAACATTATATGCAGAAGTCATAATAAATAAATTGCTGGGCATGGAATTAAGACATTCGTCTTTTTGCGTAAATTGTGGTGGTAACTTGTATATGAAACCAGGACCTTTTTTATAAAAGACACAGGAAAGAGGTGATTTTTTTTTGCGAATTACACATTACAATTTCGACACTCATAATACAAGCACACCCATCCCTATGAACACTCACACAAACCATACACATACAAGCATCTTTGAATAATGACATGATAAATCCTCTACATTGATGAAATCACTATAGATGCATCGTTGTTGACGAAAACATTGCCTAGCTACCACGAGGAGTCAAAACCAGGATCTAAGGCACTATGAGTTTCTTGGGGCCACTAGGATACAATGAGAACAAAGGCTAGAACAACGGTGTACAAAAATAAAGATAGAAAACGACCTTTGGAAACAGGACATCAAAGAGTTTGAAGATCGCACTGCAAAGAAGACATGGAAAGGGACACCTGCAAACAACCCCGCTACCGACAATGACTTCCCTCACCAAAGATATCCTTGTCAAAAATGTCAACGGTATCCATTGAAAGAACATCAACCAGAGGAATCCGCTAAGAAGCATATGCTTACAATCATTCATCATCAAAACAAAATGGCGAAGATTTAGCATATCGCTATAAAACACAAAAAAGAAGAGGTCGAGATTGCCGCATCAAAAGCCTCCTACTCCTAATAAACACACCAAATGCTAAGATCTCAAACTGTCATTGGGCCTTCGCTAACGCCATATCAAACATCCACGAAGTAGAGAGGGGCTGAGATAACTTATTCCAAATTACCATCACCACCACCACACCTCACTGTTGATTCTCGAACCAAACTTTATATCAACATGGGTCCATCGGAGAGAGTGGGCCGAGCCGGTTTGTAAGTATAGGGTGGCGGCGGTGGAAGTTGGGAGGGACGAGATGACTTAGATCACAGGATTCGGCAGGATCTTACAAAAAGTACTCTTTAAATTTCATCTCTTCTAGTCAAGCACGCAAGAAAAAAAAGCTGGCCCTTTAGCATCTGCGTAAATTTACTCTACAAAAACTTAATTTTTTTATATCTGGCGTACACATCTTAGAGAGCCATTTTTTTTGCTATATTTGGATAACACTTAAACAAGTTTTTGGAGAGCATTGTTCAAGCACGCAAGCACGCTTCTTCAGTTGCTCTTAGCCATGTACGCGCAAAAAATAAAAGCGCCAGCCCTTTAGCCAAGCACGCAATTAAGCACTCAGAAATAAAAGGCAACAGCGATAGGTGCATCCCTACAGAAGCAAGCGACGTGAGCAACACTAACTAATCTATTAATTTCTATTCCGTTTTCTTCCAATCGATCGAGATATACCAAGAGATCCAGAGCACAAATTGGGTGAATGGATGAAAAAGCCCAGGGTTTGCTCTACCGATATTTCAAAAATCTCGATGGTTACCAATAAAAAGCAATATCAGATATAGTCATTTAGAATTTATTCAGAGAAAATTCACCAAAAATATTTTATTCTGTTTAGGACGTACGCCATCTATGGACCATTCTATATAAAAAGACAATGCGAAACCATACTATAATAAAGGCTCTACTAGCGCTCGGACGTCCCATGAGATGGAATTCCATCTGATGCCCTCGTCCACACGGCTCCGCCCCCACATGCCGCATGCATGGCTCACAGAAAAAGCCCCTCCCTCCCCCCACACGAGCACGGATCCTCACCTGCGCCCAATCTCGTCGGAAACCACAGCACCTCTGCTTGCCACCAGGTCAACCCCCAAATTCACTAGAACCCAACATCGAGAAAAGATCTAATGCACCCAGGGAATATATGAACTACAACAAGGGGGGATATGAACTGCAACATCAACAACTGAAAATCATCGACTTCAACATGAAAAGTATGTTGCAAACTGTTGCCTAATGCGAACAAAGGGGAATATGAACTTCAACATCAAAAAAACCTACTGCAACAAATGATACACATGCTCATTCCGGCAAGCCAGAGCCAAGCCACAGGTGGCCAGATGTAGCTGGACAGTGTAACAATAGAAGGAAAAACATATGCTGCAATAAACAACAAAAAAACCCAATGAAACAAGGAGGAAAAGATGTTGTAAACATGAAAAGCACTAGCAATTAGAGAAAACAGCTATTGCAAAAGGAAAAATCTACTACAACATGGGGAGGGACCCTGCTACAACAATAAAAAGAAAGCTTTTGAAAAAGATTAAATTACACTCACCATACAACAACTATCTATATGGGTGCATGTTAATCTAACATCTTATAATTTGTCCAATTTAATGCAAAAGCTATCTAGGTGAGTGCATATTAGTCCAACATCTTCTACAACTCATTGGTGCATATCTGGTCCAAGCATCATAACGATGTGTCTTTGTACACTCTTAGTCACTGTCACTGGAAGATACACTCTAACACACGCATCTCATCCAATACTCCTCATTTACTATATTATGATATTATTTATAAATTTGGCCTAATATAAAAGGTTGCTTTAAATTTTTATTTTGAATTTCAGTTTAGTAAGCTTAAAGGAAACCAAGTGCTCACTACATGTCCGTTCGAAACTTTTGTGGGAGTCTGGGAAACCTTTGCGAACTGTTAATCCACTGCGTCAAGTTTTTAAGTTTTTAATAGATTTTTTCACTCTCCATCTAAGCTTTTCTTGGAACCATTTAAGGTGCATCGGTTGCATCGTCTTCTTTTTTGTGTCTTCTACATCGTTTTAATTTGTCAATTATATCCTTTCAATGGTGGTGGCCTTTTCTTTTTGTTTCCTTCTTTTTTATTTCTTTTTTTGGGTTGGTAAACTGGCACAAGAATTCCTTTACTTTGGTTATAACTAAACCAAACAAAAAAAAACAAAAAGCCAAATTTTATCAATTCTTGTTTTTTAAAAGAACCTATTAGTCCCTAATTCTTATGCGGTGAACAACCCATGTATCAAGTTTAACAAACCATGAATGATCATGGGTATAGGGATGAAAACTGATGAAATAAAAATAATAATATATATAGTATAGAAAGAAATGATTGGTTTGGTATTTTCAATATTTATAAAATCAATGGGACCTTTTATATTCGGCCACATTCATAAATGATATTATATATAGCAAACGATTCAAGTTGAGTGGTGTGTTAAAGTATAAAAAGATATATTATTACAATACTTGGACGTATATGCACTAATGAGCCAAGTTCTCGCTTGAAATTAAATAGATTAGAAGACGTTGGACCAGCATGCACCCACCTAAATAGTTGTTGCATTAATTTGAGCAAATTATGAGATATTGGACTAACATGCACCCACACATAGATAGTTGTTGTATGATGAGTGTAATTTACTCTTTGAAAAACATTTGAAGAGCTCCTCAGCAACATTAGAGAAACACATGTTGCAACAAACACAAAAAGAAATGTACCGTTGCAACAATCCACATCATCTGGTGCAAAAATTGAAATGAATCATTGCGAACAACAACGAAGTTTGTTGATAATCATTTGCATATGGAAAAGTGTATCATATATTGTGCGGTCTTTCATGTCTACTAGACATGTAATATAATCTCTCGTGGTGGTTTAACATCAGCACAGAGGGAATTTGTATACATATCGAAATAATTATCAACAAACTCTGTCCATATATATATACACATGTGTGGTTTTTTGCGGAAAGTTCATTGTTCCTAATGAACACTGTGAGGAAAATCCATGATAGAAAAACAAGATCGGACCTTCTTCCAGGACGGTGTATGGGAGCACCAAGAGAAAATATCATTCACCAGATTAGATGGACCATTATATGCAGAAGTAATGAGTTAAAAGGTGGGCGTGAAATTAAAATCATAACAGGATTAACATTTGTTTTGTGCTTAAATGGTGGTGGAAAATTGAATCTGAAACTGGGATTTAGCAGGATTCTATAAAAAGAAATAATCTTTAACTAACGAATCTAAAGATCAAACCCGTTGGATGGCAGAGCCACGTCATATGTAAAATTTAATTCTGCCATCCAAGTAGGTGCTAAGTACATCATGTGGCTACAATGCAGCCGCCGTGAGTGTGTTCCAGTTGCTTTTGCTAGTTCCGGAAAACTCACGACTTATGACCCGTTACCATTTTATCCATGATATCACTTGACTATGTACCATGTCCGTTGAGTTGGTTTTAATTAATTGGGTTTGTCCCATTTTTATTAAGCAATAAATCAATTATAAGACTATAGTCAATACTAAGTGTAATATGTATATGTCCTTTATGATGTGTAACAAACGATTTGATGAATGTGAAGCCCATGATGACAAATATATGTTAGTCACTAGTACAAAAAGTGACATTAGTAGCGGTCAAAATCTAATTTTAGAAATGGTTTTAAAAACCGGCACTATGCCAGCGATTGTAAAGATATGTTGTTTTCAGCACCGAACTTTTGACCGACGCTAAAATACATCTCTAGGGGCGGTTCTGTTAGGAACTCCGCCCCTGAAAATGCTATTTTTAGAGACGGTGAAGTTACGTGAACCGGGTTTGAATATGTTTTTAGCCATTAAAAGAAAAGCTCGCCGGTGGCCGCTCTGCCATGCAGGTGCTCACTGGTGCTACTATAGAACTCGCCGGTGCTCGCACGTGCTACTGTGCTGCACAGCTACTGTTGATGTTGGCACATCTCGTCGTCGATGTTGATGTCGGCGCAGCTCAATGTTGATGTCGCCGCAGCCCGCCGTCGATGTTGCCGCTGGAACGCCATAGCTGCTTGCACGGCACCTAGTCGCTTAAGCCGAGGAGCTCGCCACCACCGCTGTGCCCTTCAGCTCGCCGTCGATGTTGATGTCGCCACAGCTTGCCGTCGATGTCGCCGCTAGAACGCCATCTCTGCTTGCGTGGCACCTAGTCGCTGAAGTCGAGGAGCTTGCCACCACCGCTATGCCCTTCAACTCGCCGTCGATGTCGATGTCGCTGCAGCTCGCTGTCGATGTCGATGATGCCGAGCCTGGCTCCCACCGCTGGAGCTAGCTCCACCTCGCCAGTGCCGAGCCATCCGTCCGCCATGCCCCCTGCTCTACTCTCCCTCCCTCTTGTCCCTCTTCTCTCCAACTCCACCTCACATGCCTATGCTCGGACCCAGATAAATGCTCTGGAGGGTGAGAAGATAAGGTCGCATGTAGTGGTAAGAAGACAAGGTCGGGAACGCACCCCTATGCAAGAAGAGAGAGTGAGCCAGGGAATCGAAACCAAAATTTTGAACTACATGCGCGCGAGTTATTTTTAGAGTGAGTCAGCCAGGGAATCCAAAGCGAAATTTCGAACTACATGCGCATGTAGTTATTTTTAGAGCCGAAGCTCTTAAAAGATCCGTACCAAAAAATAGTGCTATTGTCAGTAGCAGTTCTCATAAGCCATCCGTTTCTAAAAATATAATTTTTAAGGTCGGATTTCTTAGGACAACTATTGTTGAAAATTGTTTAATTTCAAAGACGGTTTTCTTAATACAACCACTTCTGAAGATGAATGTTCAGGGGCGGTTGTGAAGCTATAGTGCTGCATGGCGCTGTTAGAGGTGGGTTGCTATGTGAGCCGCCTCTGCTTTAAAAGGGGGTGTTACTGATGTCTATTTTTGTACTAGTGAGTGGTTCGTGATGACTATTATGTGCTAGTGGATTATAATGTTTCAGTAGCTTCCATTCCTAGTAACTGACTGTTGATTTGTTTGTTTCATTTATTGGTTACAAAAAGCTCTTATGACCACTTCTTTTCATGCGTTGACCTCTTCATCTTGGTCTTGTTGCTGCATAAAAGGGGGGCCATTTCTTCACTTGTTCGCGAGCCAGCACATGTAGCCAAGAACACCAGCATGGTGCTGTTGTGGTACTTCCTGCCATTCCCATCCTGGTTCCTGTGCGCATAGCAATAGGGAGATCGGGCTTTAGAAACTAGTGCGCTGTTTAGGAGTTCATCTGCACGGGTGAAGATCAGCAATCATGTTTTTGGGGGAGCATGTTCACGCAACTGCTTATTTGTTCGATCTTCTTCATGCTATTTCCAGTTGACAAGGGCTGATCAACTGTACAACATTATTGCACGATATCACACTACCGCAAAACTAAATTTTTCATGGTGGATAAAAACCGCCAAGGAATATAGAAAAACCATAAAGGAATAGTTATTGATACTATCAAGCACCGCCAAGGCTAGATGGTGAGGAAAATCAATGTCCCTGACCGCTAGCCCTCAATGAAGTTTTCCATAACTGCCAACTGCCAAGAAAAATATGAACATACACTAGATTTCCACGACGACAACAAAATGAGTCAGCAGCCAAGGAAGTTCGTCTTCTTGGGGGTGACTAATATAATCGCCAAGGAAATATGTCAAAAATCTTCAAAAATCTCAAAACCGTACATCTACTAAGTTTTGAAATCACAATGACAACAACCTTCACAAAGTTATTTCCTTAGCACTACACCACTAAATCATTTGCGACAACACAACTAATGTGTTCCTTTGGTCTTTAGTGTAGTGAATTTTCTAATGCATATTTGACGCTCTAAATGAATTTAAATAAAAAAGTTTTAATAGGAATTTCGATCTTTTTGAGTACTATAACTTTGGTTTAGATCACTTCTCCACCCGAGATCATTTGAACAATTCACAAAAATATTCATTTTTTTAAAAAAATGTTTTCCTAGTGGCTTGCAACAGCACTCAAATAAAGATGCCTATTTTCCTTGAAGGCTGAGTGGAACCGTCAAGGAAATGGTGTTCATTTTGCTTAGATCACATGTGCACATGTCTGATGTCACAAGCATGTTATTTATGTTCTTCTAGCTTAAATTGGTACCCATGATTTAAATCTCGCACTAAAGAATTTTGGTCAAGCTTTCCTGGGTGCTATGCGTCGCTATAGCACCGCTATAGCGGCAGCTATATGATGCAGTGCCAGGTAGCTTAGCACGCCATAGCAGCGCTATTTTATTACAATCAGACAAAACCAGCAAAACAGTCAATCAACTGAACACTAAACATATTCCCATGATAAACATAAGTTTATAAGTCATAAATTCATAATATGATAGCGCCTGAATAAGTTTATAATATGATAATTATAAGTTCATAATTCATAAATTCATAAGTCATAAGTTCATAATATGACAGTCAATTCGAGTGGGCTGAGTAATTCTGGAATAGCGCCTAAATAGCGGCGCTACGGCGCTATTTAGCTATAGCGGCAATAGCGCCGATAGCGTAAAAAAGAACAATAGCTTCGCGTCATGTTCTTTAGGCCGTCATAGCGCGAAAATAGCGCGCTTTTTTTTTTGTGGATTGGTACTAAACATGCCTATAAAATTCTATCATTTACATCATCTTCCGAAAAAACAAACGGCTACTTGATCAAGCACGCAAGAAAACAAAGCTAACCCTTTAGTCAAGCACGCAAAGCGCACACAAAAAAAAAGGCCCTCTCATCTTCGAGCCTTGCACGCAACCCTCCACCTTCATGGCGGCCGACCCTCCACATCCCTTCGTAGATCCGCATCCCCGTCGGCGCGACAGCATGGCCAACCGGCGGCCCCGACCACTCCGACCTCGTTGGCGCAGAAGCACATCCTGGCGGGTCACGACACAAGGCAAAGCTCTCCACCGGCAGGACCTTCGCCTGCGCATCCCCTTGGCCCCTGCCCGCCCGCCATGGCCGCGCTGCCGGGGCTCGTCGGAGGTCGCTGCTTCGGCCCGCCGCCATGACCCGCGAATGGCGTTGCCTCTCCCCAATGGCTGCTCGCGTCCGCCGAGGCCCGACCCTGGGGCAGTGCCTGTGGAGCGGCCAAACTGGGCCCCTGAGGCCTGGGGCCCAGCCCCATATACGTAGTAGTAGTAGGTATTCAGGGTAGAGCCCAAGAACAAATGCAGAAAGCACGTCGTGGTACACGTCCGATAGATTCAGCTTCGTAAGATCCGCGGCGTCCGCGAGATCACGACTCTTCGCGACCCGGCCTCCGTGCCCTTACGCCACCTGCTGCGACTTCCTGGGAATGATCGGCCATCGACGATCCTCGATCCCGTGCGAGTACCACTGTAGTCTGTACGAGCGGCCGCCGGCCTGTATCCGTATACAGAGGTACAAAACTGCTCTTGCCCTCTATCTTATTGTCGGCTGATTTAGGTTTAGAATTTAGAAACCCCATATAATACAACAGTCATATTGAATTTAGTATGACATAATTTTATTTAATTGCTTACTACTTTTTCTAAAATTGCAGTGAACTCATGTTTCCCAAAAAGCATGCATCTCAAAGAAAAAAGAGGAAAAGGTTAGACGAGATTAAAGAATCACCATCTATATGCAGTCAGAAGTTGCAGTCACCATCTATGTGCATTGATTCTACCTTACAGCATATACAAGGTATGACGACTTACTTTCAGAACTTTAAAAATATTGGTTTTGCTGCCATAAAAATTGCACTTGAAATGAAAGTAAAACATGTTTCTGTTAAAAAGAAACAATTTGATGAACCTTAATGCAACGAAGCCATTTTGCAATCTCGGCGCAGAGGCACGGCCAGGACGGGGCTGGCGCTCGTGGGCAGCCGTGGCCGCCCCACGTCCAGGCCAGAATGGATGTTGGAGCTAGTACCACGGTGCCACCGGGGCAGCGGGTCGGCGGCGGTCCCTCCAGCCGAGGCGGCGTCGTTGCTCTGAATGCGACTGTACAACTACCTGAAGACTACCGTGAATGCTGTAGCATGGGGCACCGTGCAGCTAGCCAAAAAGAAAGTGTGGAATATGCTAGAAGCAGTAGGCAGTGGCAAAAAATACAGATAGAATACTGACAGCTAGTAGCTACTATCATATTATTGATGAAATACTTACAACTAATGACGTTGTAGTGGCGGCAATTAGAAGCTGCTGACGAAAATAGAGACACTTGACAATACTGACAGAATACTGGACACTACCGATGTACAAACTGAAAAAATACATACAACTACTGAAGTTGTAGTGCCGGCTATTAGAAACTAATGGCAAAATACTCATAGATACTGACAAATAATTAAGCTAATTAACGATACTGATAAAATATGTCATAGATATACTGACAAATACTTTGATAATACTGACAAAAGTTATAGTTTCGGTTGTACCTAGCTAGTGACAAAAAACTCTGATACTAACAACTACTTAAGGGTAACTAGCAAAATACTGAAGTAATAGTTCAAGTTGTATCGAGCTAAAACTGGTGAAATACTTTACAACTACTAAAGTTGTGCCAGCTATTAGAAGCTACTGACAAAATACTCATAGATACTGACAAATACTTAAGGTACTCGGTGATACTGACAAAATATGTCATAGATACTGACAAAAAATACCTAAGTTTTTACTAATGCTGACAAAACACCGGCAACTACTGAACTTACTGTTGGGGTTGTACCTAGGTATTGAAAAAAATATTGCAATACTGACAAATATTTATAGGTAACTAGCAAATAATGAAATAATAGTTGAAGTCGTATCGACACTAAAGGTTGATGAATATTTTCTTGACGAACTTAAAAAACATTGTTGTGTTTTAATAAATATTTTTAAAACATTTTCAATAAACATCAAAAAATATTTTTAACGTCAACCCCCCACCCCCCCGCCCCGCGTCGCCCTCCCGCAAGGGCGGCTCGGGAGGCACCGTACCCTCGCCGCTGCTAGGCTCCCCTCACCTCCCTTCCCTCCCCTCGCCGCCGTCGGAGGGGGCCCCCAGGAGGCCTGTGCGGCTCCCCAAAAGGCGGCGGCAGGGCTCCTTTCCCTGGCGGACCACACACGTGCTTTCGTGCTGGAGGGGAGCTGCGGCTGTCGAGTTTCCTGCCGACGGTGCTGGTCCTGAGAGCGCCGATTCACGGCCCCCTAGGCCAGATCCGGCGAAGCTTGGGGCAGATCCAGTGAGCGCGGGTCCGGGCGCGCCCGTGGCATGTGCGGTGACTGTTGGGTGCCCGGGAGCGATAGCAACGACAGTATACCAGTGAGGTGCCTCGTATCCTGCTTCGTGGCGTTGGCACATTGGAGGAAGGCGGCTGTGGCGTCGTGTTGGTTGATGTCCCCTCGGCTGGACCTGGTCAGGTCACCATGGGGACAGTTGCTAGTGCTCCTTGTCGGAGCCGGTTGCTCTACAACTGGATCTGACAAGGCCCGGCCCAGATCCGCTGCCTGTCCCTCCCTTGGGCTCCTGTGCACTTGGGGAGAGTGCCTGGCGGCCACTTGGTCCAAGGCAGGTGGAGGAGGTGCTCGACGGAGGATGCTCGTACGAAGGCTGCTGATGGCTCTATGCGGTGGGTGATGCTGGGACTTCTTGGCCAGGTTTGGGATAGTGATGGGCTGGGCGGTCTAGGGCTTCTTCTGATCCTGACCCTCTTCTCCTCGCCATCTATCTATCTCCTGCCTGGGCAGGTCCCTCGTCAACTACCTCTGTGGGACTTCGGCGGTGGCTTATCTTTGTTACTGGGGGCTCTGCGAGGCGGGTGATCTTGGGATTGCTTGCCAAGGGTTCGGTCGGTGGCGGGCTAGGCGATCTGGGGCTTCTTCTCATCCCATCCATCTTCTCCCCGTCATCGACCTTTCCCTTGTCCAGGCTGGTTCCTTGGGTTATCTATCACCGTGGGACTCTGGTGGCGGCGGATGTGGAAGATCTATGAGGTCGGAGCGAAAGCTTGGACCGCGACGTCTGTGGACGCCGTATCCTCCTTGGAGGCGTCCTTTACCATCTGTCTTCCTACCGCGCTGGATTTCGCAGGTGAAAAACTTCAAACTTCAGGCTAGCTTGTCAAAGCTCTTGCGTCGTTTCCTTCTTGAAGGCTTTGCTAGGTGATCTAGACTCCATTGCAGTCCTCTTACCGGCTGCCATGGCGCTTCTTCTATGGTAACGGTGCTCGATGTTGGTGCTGGGTGCTCCGGTTCTTAAATATGTTTTTCATACAGTAGAGGTTTCCCTTTGACAGAGTTTTTTTAGTTGAGTGATTCCAGTAGGCTACAAGTGGTGGCATGGGTTGTGAAAGTTGTTCAAGAGTTGGACAGGATGAGTGGAGTACTCTCCTGAGTTGTAAGGTTGGGTTGAGTTGTATGGTTTTTCTGTCCTGGTTTTCATTAAAAAAATAAGGCTAGCACTTGCCTTTTCTCTTTCTCCGTCTAATAGAAATTGCGGCAAATGTTTTGCCATCCTTTCTCTAAAAATATATTTTTTAACAAATTTTAAAAACATTATTTAAAATACGGAAGATAAAAATTGAATCCAAGCAACACTTGGTTATAGGCTCCCCATAGCCAAAATATTCTTGCTCACGCCCTTGATTCCGGGAGTTAATTAATGCTATGCCTTTTTTTACAACTCACACTTATATTATATTATATAAGCAGTTACATTACAGATAGACCCTTGAAAGAGGATCTAAATGCATCAAAGCCCCTACCAGGCTTCCAGACACGCATGGAGCCATGTAGCAGACGACTTCTCTAGGAGCACCGTTGAGCAAATCGTCGGGGGAAGGTTCCAGAGGTGACACGAGCGCATGGAACTTGGGTGAAAGGACCTCGATGATTGGAGGTTTGACTGGGCTGAGGCGGTCGACGATGGACATCAACTCCGACGAACCTAGGATGAAATTGGAACTGTTGTCGGAGGCTACGGGAAAGCCGAATTTCGGTCACACGGTGGATGGCATACTGCAGGACGGGCAACAGCGATGATGAAGATGGCACGATGCAAAATAGGCCCAGACTGCTTGGAGGCTGATGAACGTTGTTGGGGGTGGTCAAAGCGTCCCCACCCCCTCCACTTGTTTTGGTGACAAATTTGGCAATGCCCATTTGGTTGTCATTCGGCCGTAGCCAACGGAAGCGGAAGACGGGTGCACAACGTGCGGCCACTCGCTGTCCGAGCGAGTGCCGCGCGATAAGGCCAATTCAGTAACGGCGCATTCGGCCGCATTTCGGTAATCACCGCGTGTGCAATTGACACTTTCGGTTGCAGGTACAAGATCTTTCTCCAGTGAATGGGGGCCTAGGAGGAGTCATGGGGTGACGACAGCGGGGCCTACCCGACAGGAGGGATCGCGCCTGAAGATGATGGATGTGACCCTGACAGCCGGCATATTCGAAGGATAAGTAGTAGGTGTTAGGGCAAAACAGCCATGTAAAAAGTCTACGGTGGTATATAAATAACACTCCCCAGGCAGTAATAAATTGAGAGGATAATTTTGCCCTAAATTCCCATGTCGAGTTCTACTTTGTGTCCGTAGTGTTTCATCTCAAGCGCTAGCACCGCTGATTGTGTTTCGACAATCAGGGGTGCCAGTGCATTTGATTGTCATTCAAACCAACATTGGCGCCCACCGTGGTTGGGCACGAGCATACCATGCTGAAGACGCGCACAGTGACAGACATTCTCAATGCAACCGCGACGTCCAAGAACAACGCTCAGCCAGCCGATGCAGTAGGCACATTTGAGGACCCATCTGGGAACATGGCGGCCGCAGCCGAAGCCCGGGTAGTGATTCCACACCCTCCCCTGCCCCCACAACAGTATCAGCCGGTTATCCAGTCGGTTATTGGCGCACAATCACATGGAGAGGTTGAGGTCGAGGTAGAAGAAGAAGCGCAAGGGGCCGGCGATTCGAATGAGGTTCGGGACGAAATACTCATAGAGCATGCAGTGTTGCTCAAGAGGCTCGACGAGCATCAAGCCGATATCCAAGTTCTTGAGGAAGAAAGACAACGTCTCGCCAACCAAATCGCAGCAAGGAATCGGGTGGCTGCAACTCAAGAGGCAATCAGGCAAATAGGATACAAGCCAGGGTACCTAGAAGCAATGCAGGCGACACCCAGGGTACAGAAGCATTCACAACCGCATTGTCTGCCGATAGCACCCTAGCCGATTATCAATCTTGCCACTGTCGACACCTTGTCACCATTATCGGCAGAATTGCACAATGTCCCTAGCCGCCGTGATACAAGCCCAGGCTGCCTAAATTGATGGAAAATCCAACCCCAGAAGGTTTATCGTAATCTACGAGCCAGCCATGCATTTAGCGGGTGGTGATGCTAAGACTTTGGCGAAATCATTCATCATTGTAGCAGATGATGTTGCTCACGAATGGTACAAGTCACTCCGGCCTCTGTCAGTCAGATTGTCGAATCAGATCAAGACCGAATTGGTGAGCACTTTCCAAGGTTTTCAAATAGAGAAGAAAAGCACAAGGGATTTGCTCAAGCTCCACCAGCCAGACGACGAGCCCTTGTCTAAGTATCTGTACAGGCTCATTCAACTCAGAGTACAAACACCGAACATCGCTGATGAGTTATTTATCACAGTAGCGATAGAGGGGCTAAAGATGGGGCTGTGTGGAGAGCAATTGTCTCGAGACCCACCCACAATAGTCAATGATTTGTTCACCGAGATGTGCAAATTTGCTAGATCCGAAGAGGACAAAGAACGTCAAAAAGCAGCAAGGAACAACCTCAAGCAAAACACCCCTAGGCAAGCGCAGTCGGCAAGGCCAAAATTTTACGCTCCGCGCCCATTTGTCAACAATGTACAAGATGATTTGGCCCGGTTAGCCCCCGATTTCGCGCAGGAAGGTCAAGCTCAAAAAGCCAGAGGCAGACGACCACCACGTGGGGGTCAGGGCAGAGGACGTGGAAGGTGTCAGAGGGTCCCCTATTGTTTTGTATGCGGCAAAAATGCTGGCACGTATCGTGTGAGTGTCGACATGGCTAGATGTGAAAGAGCAGAAAGAGAAGGATGAAGCAGCAAGTACAGCTTAGTCCAGCAAGCACATGTTTCACAACACTAGTCAGGGGTTAACTTCAACCCAGGGTCCAACTTACCATCAGTTTCGGTACCAAACGCCCCAGCCCGCACTAGTGGTATAGTACTACTAGAACCGATATACATGGCAGTTGCCGCCAACCAATTACTATCGTCAATTCGGCCAAAAACAAGCGCATGCCCATTCGGTTGCTGTTTCATCACCAACAGTTGTCGATTAGCACCAGCAAACGCCACAGGCTCAGCAACCGCAGCCGAAGCAAGAGCAACCTCAAGATGTCCAGAACGTCAATCCCATTCTCCAGTCAAAGGGAAACATCTTCACGATCATTGGTGGATCCAATCTCGAGCATGAAAGCAAAAGAGCTAGGAAGGACTACGACAGAAGGGTGCTCACCGTTTCGGCAAGAGTGCCACTGAATAGACCCGCCTGGTAAATGGTCCCGATATCGTTCGATGAAAGCGATTTTCAAGTACGAGATTACCCGCATTCGGATGCATTTGTTGTGACAGCTCATGTGGCCGGCTATAGTTTGCATTATGTGTTACTGAATAATGGAAGCTCAGCCGATATTTTGTTCACCAAGGCATTTGACTTAATGCAGCTCGACTGTCGCACCTTAGAGCCCACTGGCAATGCTCTGTTCGGCTTTGGTGGCAACAAAAAAGAAGCTTACAATCTCATTCAGTGATGGCACCAAAGTGCGCAGCGAGGAAATCCTATTTCATGTTGTTGACATCGGCTACCCTTATATAGCCATATTTGGCCGAGGCATCATCAGCCGATTCGATGTAGTAATCCACCAGAGCTACCTTTGCATGAAGATACCATCGCCCTTCGACATCATTTCTATACATGGCGACCAGCAAGCAGCTAGGCGCATAGAGGGAAAGCCGATCCCAGGATACAATGTGGTCAATGAAGTTGCCAAGAACCAGCAAGAAGGCAAAGCTGAAGATTCAGGTAGCGATTCAGACATTGATAACAACACCAAAAGGACCAATGATCCAAGAGCCACAACAGCAGAGGCAATGGTCAGAGTCCCCCTTTGTGAAGACAGACCAGATAGATGTGTTCATCTGGGTGCAAACGTAACAGAAGCCGCAAGGAAAGAATGAGGATGTATTCACTTGGTCCACTAGAGACCTGCAGGGCGTAAGTAGGCAGCTAGCGCAACATAACCTCAATGTGTCCAAAATAGCTAGCGCAGAAATTAAGGAAAATGTCTAATGAAAGAGCAGAGGCAGCTATAGCGGAAGTGCAAAGACTTTTGGATGCGGATGAGATCAGGCCGGTTCAGTACCCGGAATGGTTAGCGAATGTAGTCATGGTAAAAAAGGAGAGCAGAAAGTGGAGAATGTGCGTTGATTTCACCAATTTGAACAAGCATTGTCTGAAGGACCCTACCCACTTCCAAGAATTGATAAATTAGTCGATATCGCTGCGGGTTGTGAAATGATGAGCTTGTTGGACTGTTACAAGCGCATGCTGGAAGGACTCCAAAATGTGAGGACAACTTTTTCTAGAATGATGGATGAGGTATTCAAAGACCAAAAGGCCAAGAAGAATCTAGTAGCATACATCAATGATAGCATCATCAAAAGTGATGCCAAAGGAACCAACATCGAGGACCTAAAAGAGACTTTCATCAATCTTAGACGTAGCGGGTTAAAACTCAAACCGACAAGTGCATTTTCGATGTGCAAAAGGGCAAGCTCTTGGGTTGCCTTGTATCAGCCAAAGGGATCGTGGCAAATCCAGAAAAGATAGTGGCAATGATCAACATGGTGCCCCTAGCAAGCAGGAAGCAAGTGCAAAAGTTAACCGGGAGAGTGGCGGCATTAAGCCGTTTTGTCTCAAGGTCGACAAAAAAGGGTCTTCCATTCTTTCGGGTGCTCAAAGTAGCAGATCAATTCAAATGGGGATCGGAGCAACAAATGGCCTTCAAAAATCTAAAGAGTTACAGTACCAGCTGACTACCTTATCCAAGCTATCTCCAGGCGCTAAATTGTTGTTATACCTGGCGGCATCTCCGGTAGCAGATAGCGCAGTGCTAGTGGAAGAAACGGAGCATCAAGGAAAGATGGTGCAGTTCCCAATTTACTTTGTTTCGAAAGCCTTGCCCGGAGAAAAATTGAACTATTTAGAGTTGGAAAAGGTACCTTATGCAGTGGTCATGGCCTCTCGAAAACTAAAGCACTATTTCTAGGAGCATGACATCAAGGTCCTATCAGCCCAACCACTAGAATCTCTATTCTGCAACACCAAAAATCAGATACGCAGCTAGGCTGCTGTTCCTCACAACAAACAACATAGCTGAAAATGAAGCAGTGCTGCTTGGGCTACGAAAGCTTTGTGCGCTTGGTGTCCGCCACTATATCATCAAGTCTGATTCTCAGGTCATCGTCGGACATATCAAAAAGGAATATTCGGCAAGAGAACCCAAATTGACCAAGTCGATGTTTTGATGGAAAAGCATTTTGATGGCTTCACGATAAAGCATATACCTATCGATATTTTATCACTGATAGCCCACCACCGGGGTACCCAGGAGGGTGTTTTTGTTCAGAGGAGCTTGGCAGATAGTGGAACTCAGTGGTAGCAGCAACAAGCTTGACGAGATAGACGATTTTATATTAGTTCGGGCCCTTGACATACGTCAAGTAAAAGACTTTTACATCCAGTCGACATGAGCCTGTTGCGTTGTATTGATGAGTATGAGGGATTGTGTTGCGTTGTGTAGTTCGCCTTGGGCGTTCTCTCATGTTCTTTTACAAGGGGTACCCACAGCAGCTTTATATGGGGCGAGGCTGGCTACGGGTTCTATGATTCTTAGTCGGATTCTAGGAACAAGTAATAAATTAAGAGTTTCATGCTCTTTCCTATTACAATCCATCTAGGATATAGCAGTTCTCACGTCGTGTTACTCAGTGTTGTACTCAAATCATGTGGCAGGTTCTTCGATCCTCCCTCCGTATTTCATCTTCTTGGGGAACCTCCGGTGTCCCCCCATCGACAAGGCCCCGAGCGTTCCAAGATTTGGAACTTGAAAGTCGGGTTCTTTCAAGGTGAAATCTTGGGATGTTCTTTCTTTTTGCTGCTTGTATCTTGGTTCTTTGGGGAGTCCACTCACTGAGTGTAGCCCTCGAGAAGCTTGCTTTTTGGCATAAAAAACTGGTGGGTCTAGTTGTAATCTTCGTCTTCTAGTTGTCATTTTTGTCTTTTCATGGAGTGCAAGAAATTTGCACTTAGTGAGTGCAGCCCCTGAGCCCTTTCCGGGTCTTGATGGAAATTTGAAAAAGTTCCTTCAGAGTAGAGTACTCCTGCAGCCCCCGAGCCTTTTCTAGGTTCTTTTTAGTATGAAAGAGCTTGGGAAAGGGTTCTTGTTGGCGTAGTTCTTCACTGATGTGCCGTTAGTTGTTGAGCGCTTTTATTGCTTTTGTACTTTTCTAGAATATGCTTGTTGGATATGCCTTCTTTGTCTTGTAGTGACATCTACTGCTCGTTCGTGAGCTTTGCAGGTGCTTTTGATGGTTTCAGTCTGCATGCCTGACCTCCTATAGGTTGTGTCATGATCGCTCATGTTCGTTCAGTCGTTTTGAACTTCTGTTCTCTTCACATGGTTGTCCTTGATTTTGGTGCTCTTCTCTTTCATGGACTTGGTCTTCATATGCCCATCTTTGGCCTATAAATATGCTTCCTGGTGCCTGTTGCCTCTTCAATCACTTCTGGTCTTTTTGAGTTGCTTCTTCTCCTTTTTATAGCTATGGAATTGCTGGTGTGCGAGCTTGACGAGCCCCAAGCTTGTTCTACAATCTCTCTTAGCGAATGGTGTAGGTCTTGTGATAGGCCTAGTAGTAGGCTAGTCCCAAGGTGGTATCTTCTCCTGAAGGGCATTGAAGCAAATGGAGTAGGGCTTGTGAGGTTGATAGCTATTGTTGTCCTACACGAACTTCCTGACCCTCTCCTCGATCATCTTCTTGCTCTTTGCGGAGTTGATTAGTGTGTGGACGGCCGACTACCTCGACAAGTCATTGCGTATCAGCAACTGATTTGTTCACTGCTGTATCATTTTGGTGATTTGGTGTAGATCTACATGTGTTGAGAGGGGATATCAGGTTCTTCTACGGTGACAAAGTGGTATCTTGCTACTGTCTTGATAAACTTGGTGCCGTTTCTACTGCTCGTTTGAGTAATCTTGGCTATGAGTTCTCTTCGGTGAATATGCTGTCTGAGTTGCTTCCTGCTTGATTGCATCAAACCTTGGTGTAGTTTTGTTAATCTCAAATTCCACTGGGTTCATTGTAATTTGTTAAAAATATTTCCTTTTGCTTTCCTCTATGACTCTATTGGATCCTGCATCCACTTGTACCCTGTTGTAATCCCAATATCTTCTTGATTAGTGAAATGAAAAAGATATTTGTCTTGTCTCTGTCTCCTTGGATTGTGCGAGTTGTTTGTTTACTGAGTGATGTTGTATGGCTGAGATTCTATGATTCTGACTGTGTCGAGTTCTTTGATGATGCATTGGCCACTGTATAATATGTCTTGCCTCTCCACGAGTTCTTCTAATATGCCTGTCAGTGTGTCCGAGTTGTTCTGGTATCTCAACAAAAGGTTTATGAAGACTGTTGAATCAATGGGTTGTTGATGATTCTGGGTTCTTTCTGCTTCTAGTGACTTCATGGTAAGAAATCTTTCTAAGATACAATGTTTTTTGTCCATTGGGAATATTACCATTGTAGCATTTATCCATTGTAATAAGTGTACATTGTGGCCACCTCACAGTCTAGATTTGGCAACCGTTGGCGTAATGGGCCCTCTTGGATGATCCGATCATTATAAATACTTCATTGCTTATCCTTCTCCTGTATGCTTGACCCTTTGTCATTCATGTGCACAAAGCATCCTTAATCCTCTGCTTTCTCGCCGTCTCCATCGCTTCTCAATCTATGAATCTGTTTATTGATCCTTGAGCTCTGATGGCTAGAACTAGGTCATAAACAAGAGCAAGGCCATTGAGGTAATTGATTAGTAAAAATTCTTTCTTTTGTTGTTGATCGCGCTATTCTTGATTGTGTGTCTTTGTGTAGCGGACTTGGCTGGCGCTGACAACGACGGAGGTGGATCTTGATCTGCTGATTGAGAGTGGCCTGCTTTGAGAGCAGGTGCTCTCTGGGTATGTCCTTCCGGGTCGTCATCTGATCCCTACTCCCTCCCGTGATCAAATGAGCTTGTTTGTCGCATTCATCACTGCGGGACTCTATTTTTTGTCTTCAGACTTTCTGATGGAGTTCCTTCAGTTCTTTGGTCTTCAACTTTACCACCTTTCCCCTAATGGGGTTCTTTATTTGTCTGCCTTCATGCATCTGTGTGAGGTGTATCTTGGGGTTCCTCTCAACCTTCTTCTCTTTTGGCACTTCTTCTGCCTGAAGCAAGATTTGAAAACAGTGCCTTTTGGTTGCTGTACAATCCAGCTCCGCTAGGGGATGGGTGCAGCTCATTTTACCCTCGATTTCATTGACAAGATGGTTTGGGTAGACAAGTGGTTCTATGTCCCCAAGCCTTTAGCTTATTTCTCTTTAGATCTCTCTGTCTTCCCCAATGACACCAGTCTTTGGTCCAGAAAGCTCTCTGATGCTAAGCCTTCGGCCATCGACCCCCTACCTGGTGCGCCAGCTGTCGATGTTTTATCACAGATAGCCCACCACGAGGGTACCTGGGAGGGTTGTTGGGTACATGAATAATGGGGAACCCTTAGCCCTCGATCAAGAGAGTTAATCCTGATGTCGTCGACCGAATCCACCACCATTCTCCCCAGCTATAATCCCTGGTAAACCCAGGCTCAAATGCTTAATGGTAAGGTCCAAGTACCGAGCTACCCTAAGCCGGCCCACGAACGGGTCTCAACGGCCCAGGACAACGCCAGCTCGATGGGGACCTCTTGAGTAATGGGGTCCTGACTGAATGGATGAGCACCCCCTCGAGTGACGGAACGTGACGTAGGCGAACGACCCCCATCGACTGCTGCACACCCTCGATCCGCCTACCTCTGTATGGGAGTCAGAGCATTTAGTGCGCCTCACCTGCTCCTGCCAACCCCCTTGGCCATAGCGGTGGTAATGGTGGGCAAAAACTAAGGTCATATCTACCTTTTACCACCCATCCCTGAGGAGACGCTGATTCGTACAAACAACTGTTCCTCCATACTAAACACTATGGCCCGTCGGGCACCCCCTCGAAATGCAAATGTCAACATCTGTACCAGGAATCTCGGGGCTCATTCTTATCGACACAGCCTCAAGGCCCACTGGGTACCCCTCGATTCAAGCTCTTGGCGGCCCCGGTCAGCAATTTAACCTCTCTTGTAGGACACCTACTACAGGCCGTACGCTCTTAACAAGGAGTCATGTCTTTCACCAGGCCGCTAAGGCATGCCAGCATCATCATCAAGACCGGTCAATCACCGACTTCACCATGACATCAAGGAAGGGCGAATCTCATTATCACGCACGCTGCTATAGGGCTTGACTTTGCTTCAGCACATGCCCCTACAGCGCCCATGAAATGACCGGCATCACGCATCAGCGTCATCACCTCCGACAGCCCTCACAGTAACATTAGGGTTTCTTGTAAACCCATGTCGAGGGGGGACGAATGAGTACTCACTCGAACTTGCTAAGTCACACCACACACACAACAAGGCATAGAGCTGGCAATCCTAGACTTAGGCCTTGTTCCCTACCTCTTCTCGTACACACTCGCTTGTATCTCCCCTATACAAGCACTTCGGTGTAAGATAATACAACATCTCCTCCCTCACTGGACGTCGGGCCTTCTTTGCCCGAACTAGGATAAACCCTTATATTTTCCTTGCATCACCATCCAGATTAGGGAGCACGCGGTACATGTTTACTCATCAGCTTAGGGCCCCCTGGCTCCGAACACCGACAGTTGGTGTGCCAGGTAGGGGATCTACGTGTCACTAGTGTCTCCCGCCATTTTCCGGATGGCCGACTCTGTGCCATCACTTCCGTTCACTATGGTGATCTGGTTCGGGAGCTTGGAGTTCATGTCGCTAGGCCACGGCGAAGACATGGTCCTACTCTCGGTCAGAGATCCGAGCAAAAGTAGTCCTAGGTCCCCACAACGGGCCCGTCGCCATTCTCACCACCACGCTTCCACGCCCAGGAGGAGGTGTGCCCGATGCAACCATCAT
Source organism: Bothriochloa decipiens (assembly GCA_023333625.1). Classification (NCBI taxonomy): domain Eukaryota; kingdom Viridiplantae; phylum Streptophyta; class Magnoliopsida; order Poales; family Poaceae; genus Bothriochloa; species Bothriochloa decipiens. Next base: position 5,400,372 of record CM041646.1, read on the forward strand.
CGCCGCTCCGAGGCGACATCCACCTCAGCATCCTTGCTCCCAGCAGAGGATGCAGGGTCCCTAGTTGGGAACCTAGCAGACCTGCGCCTAGGACCGAAGGCGGAGTTGGGAGGTCTCGGCGGTGACCCGGATTCCGCCTTCATGATTAGTTCACTGAGGGAGCCGGGTATCTCCTCTCCGACGGGTGCGGCCTTGACGCCGCCCGATCTGTTGCCACACGGGATATACGGGACTCACCGGGCGTTCCTGTTCGGCCTAGACAACAATGTCGGGACGTACTCCGCCACTGTATGTTCCAGTCTCGGCATTTACGAAGACCGTCTTGGGCACCTCCTACACACCGCTCTGAGTTTGGAGGCCCCCATGCCGATCCCAGACTAGCCAAGGCCATCGAGGGACCCCGGCCCGAGACACTACACCCTTGGTATGGTCCGATGACAGCTGAAGGAGGAGCGGTGTGGGCAGTTCCCCATCTTCTACTCTGGCAGCCCCGACTCCAACTCCGACCACTATGACCCTACATGCGAGTGCTTCCACATCGATGGAGGCGTCACGTTGAGCAATGATACCATCGACCCCACAGCCACACACGCAGCTACGGCCACAGTGGGAGGCCCCATCGTCGTGGTGGATCGGGAGGAATAGCCACTAGCTGTGCCAAGCGATGCATGGTTGCCCTAGGATGCCCATGACACCCAGCTCATGCAAAATCCAGGAGATGCGGGGCAAGCTCGACGAGACTGGGAGCGTCTGTGCCAGCTCGAGGGGACCCTCGAGTAGGAGCGTGGAAATTAGCCCGACGGAAGGGCTCGAGCCAGAGCCCGAGAGGTCCACTGACAAATCGTCAGGGGGGAGGGGTGCGATCGAGCGCCCAATCTTCAACCATGTCGGCCAGAACATCATCCCCGCAACCATGTTTCTCCGCAACATGCCAGCCCCCTCGAACCCTGAGGCCCGTCATATCTAGCAGGAGGTTCAGGGCCTCCTCGAGGTAGCTGCCGCACAACAGGCCAAAAGCTCAGCCTCAAGATGTCAAGGGGTGGTTTCAGAGCAACCCCCTAAACCCTCCCAACATAGGAGAGAGGGCTCAGTCTATCAAGCGGATGCTCCCTGACCAAAGAAGGCGGTCCCCGTCCGTGAACGTATCCACGACAACCCCGAGCCTCGAGATGCATGCCATGACATCAACAAGAACTGGACATGCAAGAGCGGTGATGCCGAGGTGCAAGGCTATAGTGCACACAGGGACGGGCATTACGACAGCGACGAGGATTGACACAGGTCCCCTGAGCCACCGGGCCCTCGAGTCTTCAGCAGGATGATTCAGAGGACACCGCTGTCGAATCCCTTCCGCCCCCCACGAGCCTCGTCAAGTACAATGGTGAGACCAAGCCCAAGATCGCCGATGAGATGGTTCAGGAGCTAGTTTAGGAGCTGGGGCATAACCACCCCAAGACCACCGATGAGCTGATGGACGTCGTCGCCAGTTATGCCACTAGAGAGGAGGCTGTCAACGCAAGGGAAGGCCAAATAAGGCAACCCTGATAGCTCAAACTAGGGCACCAAGAGGAACAACAATAGCAAGAAGAAGAAGAAGAAGAACTAGAGGGACAAGCACGAGGCCACCTCTGATGAGCTCGTGGCCATCGCTGATCAAAAGAAGCCCCGAGGTCCTCCCCGAGAAGGGCCTCTTCGACGAGATGCTAAAAAAGTCGTGCCCCTATCACAAGGGGCCCGCCAACCACAACCTTGAGGACCGCCAAATGCTCAGGAAGTACTTCGAGAGCTTGGGCCTCGGGAAGGATGACAAGAAGGACAGCTTCCCCGAAGTCTATGACTGCTACATGATCTATGAGGGCCCCTCAACTCGGCTCTCCCCACGTCAGTGTAAGAGGGAATGTCGAGAGGTCTTCTCCGTGCAGTTGCAGTATCAAAGGGCTGCCCAGCGGATTGCCGATAGAGTCACTCAGGCAAAACTCTAAGAGGACATGATGAAGCATAAGCAACTTGCCGATGAGAAGCACAAAGACATCGGTAAGCTAGAAGCCTCTTGTGCAGACCTGGAGGATAAGATTGCTCAGCTATCGGCAAGAAGAGAAGCCCTGCTAGCGGAGCTGAGACAGGTTGAAGGAGCCTTGGACGCAGCAAATCATGAGAAGGCCCAAATGCCCGAAGCTGTCAAGACTCTTCAGCAAGAAAGGGACAACCAAGTCCTCAAGACGCTGGCGCTCAAGAGGAAGATTAAGCCAATTGAAGGCAATGCCGATGAAGATACAAAGATACTAGAGGAAGCTGACCAAATTCGCCTGCGTGCGATATCATCTATCCATTCATTGTTGAACTTGTAAACCTTCCTTTTCATCGGCAATGTGACGTATCAGACATCTGTAAAACTTCACATCAATGTAGTGCCGATACATTCTTTTTGAACAAGCACTTTATCTATATACATATATTTTATTGGCAAGTGCTAAGAATCTCATCGGCAATAGGAAAACCATGTTGATGTCTTACCGATGGACCTTCACTTTTGCGCTTCAACCGTCATTCTTGAGTTTCTGCTCCATGGGAACTTTCCTCTTTGTGCTCACGTTGCATTTTCCTCTTTTGAGTCCTCATTAGACCTTTAGGGCACCATTGAGGAAGCTTCGTCTTCCAGACGGGTTGATAAATTTTTGCACTTGAACCTGGGCAATTTGTATCGGGATCCCTGCAGAGTATCATTTCAGGGACTCCTGCATTGGTCATGTCCTCGAGCTCCTTTTGATTCATCAGCAAACAGTCAGCACGCCTGCCTAGCCTTTCATGTACACTGGTCTTGCCCCCCAGCCGATCATGTACCGATACCCCTTCTCTGATCGGTTTACCGATGTATCTGCTCCGATCACCATAGCGCAGCCTTCTTTCTGCCCGATTGATTCGATCATAACCATTGCACTCGGGGCAACTATCAATAGTAGGCAATTTAATGCCTCCTTCCCAACAATAGATGAAGAAGGGGCATCTCCAATGGTCTTTGTGCCGATGCCACGTTCCCCAACGCAACTCTTCTTGCTGATGCCGATAGCAGTTACTTGAAATTCTGTACAGAGCTGGTCTAGGAGGCCTTCTTGAACTACTGCTTTCTTCAACTATCTCTTTCCCCTTCAAGTCATCGGTAGTTGCTTGATTTCTAGGATCCACCGATGCTTTCCTGCTTACCAATGTCAGCACTTTGGTCTTGTTTACGACCTCCACTATGTTTGCTGGGAAAGGATGCTGAACAATCTTCATCGGCCTCTGAGCTTTAGAATTGTCAAACTTGATTCTCCCAGATTCAATTGCCGATTGCAACTGCTGCCTGAAAACCTTGCAGTCATTGGTACTGTGCAAAGTTGCATTATGCCATTTGCAGTACCTAATTTTCTTCAGTTCATCTGCCGATGGAATCACATGATTGGGTGATATCTTGATTTGGCCCTCTTGAAGTAGCAGATCAAATATTCTATCAGCCTTTGTGACGTCAAACGTGAATTTTTCTGGCTCTTTCTGACCAAAAGGACATGATAAAGGTTTTTTACCTTTTACCCACTCAGCCAGGCCGATAGTTGGTCTAAATCTGACTCCTCTGCCTCTACAAAGGACACCTTCTTGTTCCAGCTCTTTCTATGTTCTGGAGCTTGAGCTCTTTGATCAGAGACCCTCTGCACAATATGACTTAAACTTTCAAACTCCTGAGCATCGTATTTGTCCCTGAGATGTGGCAACAAACCCTGGAAAGCCAAACCAGCTAACTGACGGTCATCAAGCACTAGGCTGTAGCACTTGTTCTTCATGTCTCGTACCCTTTGCACAAAATTCTCTACCGATTCGTCGCTTCGCTGTCTTAATTTCATTAAATCGGTAAGCTTCTTTTCATGGACACCAGCAAAGAAGTATTTATGAAATTGCCTTTCTAGATTGGTCCAAGTAAGAATAGAGTTTGGTGGTAGTGATATAAACCACGCGAATGCTGATCCAGACAAAGAGGACGAGAATAATCGGATCCTTAGCTCATCCCTGTTTGCTACTTCCCCGCACTGGATGATGAATCGGTTGATGTGTTCCATCGTTGACGTATCATCTTGCCCAGAAAACTTAGTGAAATCTAGCACCTTGTACCAATACGGGAAAGGAATTGAATCATAAGATGAAGGGTATGGAGTTCGATAAGAGTAAGTATCGATCTTAGGCTGAATCCCAAATTATTCTTTCATCACTTCTGCAATCTTATCGGTCAAGAGTGCATCCTGATCTTGCCGATGCACTGGCTGGATCTCTACTGGAGGCGTTGGCTGATATGCTTCTTCATACCCCTGTGGCACTTGGCTTGGATAAATCGGCATATTCACGGCACCAATCTGCGGAGTAAAGTTCATCGGCTGTTTTGCCGATGCTTGTTCCTGGAAAGTCGTCTGTGGACTATACCATTGAGTCCCTATTGCTTGGTGGCTTGGTTGAATAGCAGGTTGTTGAATTGGCGCTTGCCCTGACCAATTAAGACTGTAACTCATCGGCACCTGGCTTGCCAATGGCTGATAGCTTGTAGACAATTGATGCCCTTGTATAGACGGATGATAGCCAGCATAATTGCCCTGAATTGCAGGTAACCCAGATTGAGATATGAATGGTACTACGGGCTGCTCTACAGTGGAAGCTCTCTGTTGAACTGGTGGAGGATTAGTCAATGGATTCGCATAAGATATCTGTTGCGGAGGTGCGTAGAATCCCGTTGATAATGGCTATATAGCAGGAGGTACAGTAGAATAATACGGCGCTTGAGCCACCGGCCGAATTGGAGTAGCCGATGTCATTGGACCCTTCCCTACTACATCATGCACTTGAGGTCGTCCAGAATTGGCAGTAGACGGACCTGGAGGCATACCGTATCCCCACCAATTAGCAGCAGTTTGACTATGTTGACCTAAAGGACCTGACATTGCCGATGCCGATAGATCTGTGCTCAACTGAGTACTAGGCCTCTCCTGAGACGTTAGATCTGATCCTATCGGCGTGGCTTCAATGATGGATGGTCCTGATATAGCTGGAGTAGGCGCTTCTATACTCTCAACGGCTGGAATTGTCGATGGAGTGCTGGTAGATGCTGATCCCGGCTGATGATATGCCGGCCCGACATACCCTGGTGCTTGTCCTTCTCTTAATGTTTGCACAACAGCATTGTAAACAGTATTGGACAGCATGGTGGAGTGGTTGATCAAAGCTTGATTTAATGCAGAATTAACCATCTCCTGTAATTTACCAGGGTTAGAGTCAAAGGTTACCTGCTAAGGCAATGGCAGATCTTGCTTCTGGATGACTTCTCCTCCCCTATTCATGCTGAAAGATTTCAAGCAGAGCTGCCTGTAATCCTCCATAGCTTTTTCCATGGCTTGCCTCTGATCCTCCTTGAGATCTGATTCTGATATCTCGATGATGTTCTCTGGAGTGATATCGGTAGTATTCTTCATGATAAATCTGTTGACTTTGTCCCACCGAGCGTGCCAAAAGATGTGTTTATGCAAAAAGGCGTTGGATCTGCAAACACACCGGGCTAATACCCTGGTTTGATATGAAGGCGTGCCAGTCGATTTGACCTGTTAATCAACAAGGATGATAAATTTGAATAAGATCCGAACGAGACGACAACGATACGCCCGGACGTCAAAGGTTAGATGATATTCGATAACTGTTGAACAGATCAGACGAGACGATAGCGATACGCCCGGACGTCAAAGCCTGAATCGTGCTCGGTAGACGCGGAACCTGCAAGGTCACCGGAGATCAAGTTGATGCAGCCCGCCGATTCTTGAAAGAACTCATTGAAAAGGAAAGGTACTGGTGACGAAGTCGTCGAAAAGTAGATTGCTTGAAAAGTAGATAAAAGTAATAGATTTGTTGTATTTGATTGTGTATCTTCTTATATTATCTCTCGGTACATATTTATACCCTAGTACTATGAGTCCTAAACAGACACGACAAAGTATTACCTAAACAAGTCTTATCTCCAAGGAATAAAAAATAACGACTCGTACCAAGGTCGGACTCAAAAATAAACTATTAAAATAATGGCATAAATATTGCCAGTTTCCTTATCCATTGCTTTACGATGAAACCTCTATTGGCACGCCTCATCTCTGTAGATTCCATCGGCAAAATCCGTCAGTAATGACTCAGACCTGCTTTCCATGTCATTCAGCTCTGCTTTCTATCGGCAATCATGCCTCTCTCTCCATCGGCAACAGCCCTCTGGCTTCATTGGCAATGTACGAGATTAACATGTCCTTTATCGGCAATCATCCATTGGAAACTCAGAAGCAATGCTGGAGAATAACCACTCCCTTGCCGATCGGCACAGTTTTTGCTTATATTGACACGTGTCAAAAAATGGTGTCAACAACAGCTCATGGAGGACATCGGAACTCGCCCATCAAGGGTAGTACGACGCTCCTTGCCTCACACCCAATTGAGAGGACTCGTGGGATGACTCGCCAGAAGCTAGCAATGCCCTGGCCATGCGAGGCCCGGGGGCTCAACTACACTTGGCACCCCTCGACGAAAGAGGGTCGAATGCGCCCGAGGGCTCGAAGGATCAAGATACCCCTCGATCGGGCGCTACGACTCCAGCTCATGTTAATCTAACTTTTCAGGGGCACTTACCCTGCTTGATCAAATGAGCGCTCCTCGACAAAGGCCATATAAAGCCCTCGGAGGAGTTCCAGCCACCCCTCTAAAGCCTCGGGGGCTACTCCCGAAGGGTACACTCACATGCACCCTTCAGAAAACACCAAGAACTATGACTCATGAACCTCTGCTTAAGTCCTAGCACTCACACAGAAGCTCGAGGGCTACTGTCGGGTACCTGAATAATGGGGTACCCTTAGCCCTTGATTAAGAGAGTTAATCCAAACATCATTGACCCAATCTACCACCATTATCCCCAGCTATAATCCCTCGTAAACTCGGGCTCAAATGCTTAAGGGTAAGGTCCAAGTATCGATGACCATGGACGACGCCAGCTCGACGGGGACCCCTTGAGTAACAGGGTCCCAACCAAATGGATGACCACCACCTCGAGTGACGAAACACGGCGCGGGCAAACGGCCCCCATCGATTGCTGCACACTGTCGATCTGCCTACCTCTGTATCGAAGTCAGAGCATTTAGTACACCTCACCTGCTCCTGCCAACCCTGTGGCTACAGTGGTAAGATGGGAAAAAACAGAGGTCATGTCTACCTTTAACCGCCATCCCCGGGTAGACCCTGATTCGTTCAAACTACTGTTCCTCCATACTAAACACTGTGCCCCATCGGGCACCCCCTCGTTCTTATCCACACGGCCTCGAGGCCCGTTGGATACCCCCTCGATTCAAGCTCTCGGTGGCCCTGGTTAGAGATTTAACCTCTCCTGTATGCCACCTACTGCAGGCTGTACGCTCTTAACAAGGAGTCACGTCTTTCACCATGCCGCTGAGGCACGCCAGCGTCATCATCAAGACCGGTCAATCGGTGACATTCCCATGACATCTCGGAAGGGCGAATCCCATCATCATGCACGCTGCTATAGGGCTCAACTTCGCTTCAGCACACGCACCTACAGCGCCCACGACATGACCAGCATCCCGCATTAGCGTCATCACCTCCAACAGCCCTCACAGCACCATTAGGGTTTGTTGTACACCCATGTCCCTCCTTGGCCTATTAATGGGGGCACTGGGCTAGCTGTAGAGGGGGACGAATGAGTACTCACTCGAACTCGCTAAGTCGCACCACACACATAGCAAGGCATAGGGCTGGCGATCCTAGACTTAGGCCTTGTTCCCCACCTCTTCTCGTACACACTCGCTTGTATCTCCTCTGTACAAGCACTTCGGTGCAAGATAATACAACATCTCCTCCCCCACTGGACGTAGGGCCTTCTTTGCCTGAACCAGGATAAACCCTTGTGTTTTTCTTGCATCACCATCCAGATAAGGGAGCATGTAGTACACGTTTACTCATCGGCTTAGGGCCCCCATGGGTCCAAACACTGACAAGGGTGTTTTTGTTCGGAGGAGCTTGGTAGACTGTGGAACTCAGCTGTTGCGGAAACAAGCTTGACGAGACAAACAATTTTATGCTGGTTCTGGAACTCGACTTGCGTCGAGTAAAAGACCTTTATGTCTAGTCGGCGTGAGCCTGTTGTGTTGTATTGATGAGTATGAGGGATTGTGTTGTGTTGTGTAGTTCGCCTTGGGCGTTCTCTCTCATTCTTTTACAAAGGGGTACCCGCAGCGGCCTTATATGTGACAAGGCTGGTTGCGGGTTCTATGATTCCTAGTCGGATTCTAGGAATGAGTCCATTACTAAGAGTTTCGTGCTCTTTCTATTATAATCCATCTAGGATATGGTAGTTCTCACGTCGTAGTTCTCACGTTGTGTTACACAGAGGCAGATGAGCTAGCCAAGGCAGTAGTGCGGGGTTTACCATTGCCATCTGATGTGTTCTTCCAATCCTTATCCATCAAAGCCATCAAAGATGAAGAGGACAAACCTCTATTGGTACACATCATCGCTAGCAAAGATTGACGAGCCCCGATAATGGGTTTCCTCAATGGCACGTACGAGCCAGAAGACAAACATGATCTGCAGTGAATGTAGTCAAGAACCAATCCATACTCCATCATTCATGGTGAGTTATACAAGGAAGGAGTGGTAGCACCATTGCCCAAGTGTATCGATAGGGAACAAGGCAAACAACTGCTGAAAGAGATACATTCGGTAATGTGCGATATTCATAGGGGACCTCACAAGATAGCCCACAGGGCAATCCAGCAAGGTTTCTACTAGCCTCACGTAGCCGAAGATGCCAAGCAAATAGTCAGAACTTGTAGAGCTTGCCAGATGTTCGCCAAGAAGTAGAACGCCCCAGCGAACCCTACATCATCCGTCATCACATGGCCTTTGCAAACATTGGGGGTGGATATAGTCGGCCCTCAACCTCAAGCACCAGGAAACTTGAAATATGCAGCAGTGGTGCCAGAATACTTCACCAAGTGGGTAGAAGCGAAAGCCCTAGCCAAAATCACCTCGGGCAACCTCATCAGTTTTGTCTGGCAAAGAATTGTATGTCATTTTAGCGTCTTGTCATATATCATAGTGGACAATGGCAAGCAATTTGATTCAACCCAGTTTAGGAAATTTTTTGCCAAATTAGAGATCAAATTGGCGTTCGCTTTGGTCTATCATCCAGAATCCAACAGGGCAGTGGAAAGAGCCAACGTCAAAATCTTCTAAGCAGTGTCCAAGCTCTTAGAAGGCAACAAGAAGGGAAAATGGGCCAGCGAAATAATAACGGCAGTATGGGGTCACAACATCTCCAACACAAGGTCAACGGGATTCACACCATTCCGTGTTCTATTCGGTTAGGAAGCTATAACGCCGGAGGAGCTCAAGTTTGGCTCATTCAGAATTGAAATAGCTGCGACGACTCCCATCCAATGATATGTTGAGATAGAGACAACAGAACTATGCAAATGTCAAGCAGCAGAGAATCTAGACCAATATCATCAAGAAACAAGGGCCTGGAGAGATAAGACAGTCCTGCACAAGAACATTAATCTTGGGGATATGGTGCTAATTCACCACTCAAATAAGCAAGGTAAGCTGCAGCCACAGTGGTATGGCTCATTCATCGTTTCAAAGGTAATCAAGCCAGGAGTATTCAAGCTCACCGATGAGGATGGAGCCAAAACCACCCATACCTAGAACACCAACAACTTACGGCAATTCTACCCTTGAGCCGAATTGCCCCGAGGGGGTTGTAATTTTATTTTTGCATTTGCTTTCAAACTAAAGAGATGCACACTGTTTCCTTACAGGGAAAGCCTGGCAATAGGTGTGAGGTTTTTTAATGATGCACTCTCATGTAACCGATGAACTTTAATTTATTTTCTATTTCCCCTTACACCTATCTTTTGTGGTCAAAAGCTAGGGTCCCATCCGAGACATCCTTACATATTCGATAGCCAATTGCATTTTGGTAAAGGTTGCAAGCAACCTCAAGCCCGATGGCTTATGAAACAAAAGACCGAAAGGGAAAGTGGGACTAAACCAAAAGCCCAGTGGCTAACAACATAATGGCATATCCCAAATTACGATTGGCGATCCCCTCAGATCGACCAGATCCGCAATAACTCAGAGCGCACGTACAACAGTTAAAACCATGTACCATCTAAAGTACCAGGAAAAATAATGTCACACCCACCATATCAAAGCAATGAAAGCTCCAAGATACTGGCCGCATTTATAAGGGAAATATATAAGGGCAGAAAACCACGGCGTCAAGGGCATAAGCAAACACACTTTCTGAGACAGCCCCAGCAAGCAGTAGTATGGTGCTCAAAATAGGATTTTAGATAGTAGAAATATGAGGCATCAGGAGGGGCCATTCGGGAGTGCTAAGTGCGATAGGCACACATAGGGCATCATCTACAGGGGTCGTCAGGCATTCGGGTAGCGCCTAGAAAGGCTATTCGGGAGTGATGAGCAGAGTGAGCACACACTGTGCACCACTAAGAGAAACCTCCAGGCATTCAGGCGGCACAGTTATAGTAGATGGTGCAAGAATACCATGGGTGCCATCAGTGCTGCGGGCAGCAATCGCTAGTCTGGCAGTAGGCGCTCGCATGAGTGAGGGAAAATGTGGGGTCAAAGCTTTGGCTCGATGTTTCTCAAGACTTGCTCGCAAACCATTCATGCATGTTCGCGCCACCCGCTGTGGCTTGTCAACAAAAAATAACTGAAGGGCCACATCCGCCTCAACATTCCCAAGCTCCTTCGAAATCGGCCACACAAGATGAGCATGCAACACCTGAAGCACTAGGTCGCCATGCGGCTGTGCATATTCTCTTTGGCATTCCATCTAACAATATCACAGTTTAAGGTGTATACGACGGGGTCAGCGTAAAAATATGTAATGTGGGAAACATACGAATGGCGATCAAAAATAAAAGCTTGTGCATTTTTACTACAATAGGTGTATCGTTAATTGAGCCCAGGGCACAACATTTTTCAAACAAAGCCTATTCTGTCTTACATGAGGCTGAGGGGCTATCGCATGCACCCCTCGACTTTAAAAGTTGGGGGGCGGCATTTTTCAAACAAAGCCTATTCGGTCCTACATGAGGCCGAGGGGCTATTGCCAAATGCGCCCCTCAACTTTAAAAGTTGGGGGACAGCGTTTCTCAAGCAAAGCCTATCTGGTCTTACACGAGGCCGAGGGGCTATCGCTGAATGCGCCCCTCGACTTTAAAAGTTGGGGGGACGATGTTTTTCAAACAAAGCCTATTCGGTCCTACACGAGGCCAAGGGGCTATCGCCAAATGCGCCCTTTGACTTTAAAAGTTGGGGGATGGCGTTTTTCAAACAAAGTCTATTCGGTCGTACATGAGGCCGAGGGGCTATTGTTGAATGCGCCCCTCGACTTTAAAAGTTGGGGGACGGCGTTTTTGAAACAAAGCTTATTCGGTCCTACACGAGGCCTAGGGGCTATCGCTGAATGCGCCCCTCGACTTTAAAAGTTGGGGGACGGAGTTTTCAAACAAAGCCTATTCGGTCTTACACGAGGCCAAGGGGCTATCACCAAATGTGCCCCTTGATTTTAAAACTTGGGGGATGGCATTTTTTAAACAAAGCCTATTTGATTCTACACGAGGCCGAGGGACTCTCGCCGAACGTGCCTTTCGACCCAAAAAGTTGGGGACGACGTTTTCCAAAAACAAACAATGAAACAAATGCTAGCTAGCTGAAACAAACTCGATCATTCATCCAAACAAGAGTAAACAACTATGATTCATCCAACAGTTTACCAGACACAGAGGTTTAAACAAGACTAAACAACGAAGTCTATTTGTCCGCATTTCCTATATTGGGCATAGAGGTATTGGTGGTCGAGGGGTTGGCTACAGCGATCTCGGGTTCAACACTCGATGGGGGCTCATCACAGGACGGAGTCGATCTTGCGGGGATCTAGGCGCCGACCACTGCTTCCTTTTCATTCCGGGCGGCAATGAAAGCAGCCACCCTTGCTATTATCATGGCCCGATCCTCGGCAGTCTGAAGCATCGAAACAGAGAAAAAATATCGATAATAGTAAGCAACAACAAGGCGAAGGCGAAATGAAACAACCAAAATCAGGAGCCTCACCAAATCAAGGTCGGAAAGGGCCACCCAGTACAGCATCACATCTCGGCCCCCAGGGCACCAGAAGCTATCGAAGAACCAAATAGCCGCCTGGTGGGCACCATCGTTCACCGGCCAGTATGAGTTCAGCCCCCCACCTCGATCCCATCAACATGAGAACACCATGTGTCTTTTAAGCTCTTGATAAGAGCGCGAGCAATTTCAATGCCAGCATACTCGCGCCCTGATTCCATCACGTCACCAAGAGACTCAAGCTGAGTCAAAAGCCATTCTAGCCCCCTGGGGATGGAGCTTTCGATCGAGGGGGCTTGGCATCAACACCTGGCCCGATCAAGATTTTTGCATAAGCATCCATCACCTTTTGTACTGTTGCGCCAACCTGCCTTCGGGCCCGTTTTTCCTCTCTCTCAGCCGCCTTAAGCGAGGATTCAGCCTCTTTGCGCACCGTCACTTCAGCCTCAACTTTTTTCTCCTCTACAGCAAGTCTCTCCTGAAGCTCCCTAGCTCGCCTCTCACCATCTTCAGCACTTTTTAGAAGAAGAGCCCTATCAACTTGCCTTTGCATTAGAAGGGAGCAGACTAGGGGGAACTTTGCAAACAATATGGCCATTAGCACAAACTAAATATTTGACATGACCAGCGGCATTTCATGTGAACTAGCAGCAAGACAAATGCTCACTGATATAGAATGATAACCGATGGCGCTGAGCAGTTCGTCGTCCCTCGCGACAAGCAGATCCTGCTCAGTGATAGGCACAGCAAAACAGCGGCTGCACACCTCAGCAAATTTGAGGCCCTCCAAAGACGGCAAGATCCCGAGCTGCCGAAAGTCCACATTGGATACTAGCACCGCGTCCGAATCGACCCCTAAAGCATGAGCAATGTGATAAGCTTTTTCACACCAGGACTCCCCTCATCTGGCAAAGAGGAACCCAAATACAACCTCATTTCAACATAGTCCCCATCAGAGGCATCTAATGAAAGGGTACCATGCCCGAGTAGTACATTCTTGGCCATCTCCTTTGTCATTCGGATACGGTCCGGACAAAACCGTGACTTACCAGCAACATGCTTATCAGATGAAACCTGAAGCTCTTGTGACTTCTCCCTGTCTCTGGTTGAGGTAGCCCCACTCCGAGCCCGCTTAGCGGGGTTTGGCTTCGGCGCCCTATTGGCAATGCGCACCACCAGAAGTATTCGGGATCTGCCAAAAACTATGCCGCTAAGTTCGACATCAGCGGCTGAAACGTTGTGGGGGTTGCTGGCTCTCTTTGCTGCCAAGTCATCGAAATCGGTGGCCAAGCTGGAGATGACTTGAATCAGAAAACAACTGCACAGCAAAACATCAGCACAAGGAATATGAAGCGAACCAAATAAATGGGGTGTAGGCAAAGTGTTCAAGTATTAAGAGCTCTAACTACTGTTTCGGTGCGGACAGCGCCATGACTACGACCCCCACTAATGATAACCTTTTTAGTTCTTCTTATTGGCTTAGGCATTTCGGCCATCTCACGGCATACCTGAACATTCACCGGTTCTGAAACAGCTACCGAACGACCCATTCGCCTTCGCTTCCAGGATTCAACCAACGTTGTGGCATTGGCAGCATGGCTTGTGGAACCGACAGGCTCTTTTCCTCTCTTACCACACTTGTCAGGAACTGCGTGATTTGAATAGAATACTCCCATTGCATCAATCGCCCGATTCAAACGAGAGGCGGCCCCAAGGAACTTCTGGCGCGCATGGTGCTCCCGCACCTCGTACAAGCCACAGATATTGCTGACCCTCCTCTGCACCCAGTAAGTGTAGGCGGTGTCATTCGGGAAGCCGGCGGGCCTACTCGACCGAAGGTCCGCCCCGCGGTACCGCTTCTTTTCCACTATGCTGGCAAAGTGGACTTCAAAGCTCAAGGGCCACTTATTCAAGGCGATCATCTCTTCCACAAGGTCGCGGCTGATCTGGCGGCCACAGGTCTGCCGAAAGGCAACATCTGCCACTTCGTCCTTAGGGCCATACAGGCCTACGGTCCCACAACGCTTCCCGGCCATCTTGACCAGCTGTGAAACCAAGGTGTGGGCTTTCATCAGCCCATTCTCCATTGCAGTTTGCACGTCTTCATCACTACAAACTCGAATGTAGAACTAGAAAGATTTCCAATCCGACCACTTGTTCCGATAGTAAGGTTCCCGTGGCAGGCTCTGGTCCCGGCTAGAAATGAAATTGTACATGCCGTGCTCAACCATGACCCTGTCACCAGTAGTCTCGACTTCGCCAAATTGGCCGTGAATGTGAGACTCGTAGAACCGAGAAAAAACCAAAACACTCAGCTCGCATCCCATCATCTTCAAGCCATTGCAAAAACGCTCAAGCAAGAGATAGCATTCGGTGTCAGGTGATTGATCTGAAGATTGAACCGATTCAAGACCTTGTAAAAGAACAGTTCAAGAGGAAAGCGGAGCCCTGCTTCAAAGAAATCTCTGACAGTTTAAGGTATGGCCTTGGCCGCGGAACCTTCTCCCCTCCCGAGGCCCGGCACTTGGCGCGCGTGTCTGCGCTCATAGTCATCCAGCAGTAGCTCAGTCACTTGCGAACGGCGGAGAATGCAGACAGGCCAAAAAGGCTTCTTTCCCTGTTTCGGTTGAGACTGCGCGTCATCGGTTTCAGATTCCTGCTCGTACTCCTTGTCCACCGTGTTCAACTTTTCATCAGCGACATCATCAAAAGTTATATTTTCACTGATCTCTTCAGCGGCCATATCAACAACGCCATGGCTGCTAGCAGCCGCTCGGTGCAATGTCCCGCTGCCAGTAGGCTCGGCCACATTTGAGCAGCCAGGTTCATCCATTATCTCTACGAAAGTATCACCTTGGTTAATCGGCTCAGGGGCTTGGTTGTTCCTCACTGAAGGGGAAGATGACCCCGAACCAGATGACGACTCGGATCCCAAGCCTGACACGGACCCATTGCTTGTTGAGCTAGAAGTGGTATCAATTTTTGACATACCACGAGCCAAATATGTGGGAGAAACTGAACCGCCTGAGCTAGAAAAGTAGAAAACGAAAGTAGAAAATAAGGAAGCAAAAAGCCATAGCAGTAATACCAAACAGGGCAGCTAATAGGGGGCGAAGGCAAAAACCGAAAGGCGCTGAGGGCTGACCAGTTAGATCCGGACGAACGGAGGTCGAATGCAAGGGAGCTCCGAATGCAGGGTAACGCGCCGCAGATGGAAACGCGGGCTTCAGAGAAGTGAGATGAGTGTCGGGGCTAGCGGTTGCAGGGCTTGGAAACAAGGAGGCGCCGAGTGGTTACTTACCGGGCAAATGGGGGCAGTTGCGGGAGTTACTTCCCATGCAAACTGTGACCTTTAGCGGTGCCCTCAACCACTGTGAGCGGGCATGAATCCCGAGGGACGTGGCATGCAGCAAATGGCCATAAATACCAAACATTCGGTCCCCATTCCGGACAGCATAACGAAACCAAGGAGATCGATTCGGTTGCTCCCTAATATGCAAAAAACCGAATCAGGCTATCGAGCTCGTGAACCGAGGTGCCAAGCAGCTGCTTTCCGCCAAAATGGGGTAGCTGCAGCACTTGTCTCCCGTATGAGCTATAGCCGCCATGAAAACCGACAACTTCTACAGCGAACCGGGGAAGGTAACCGAATCCCGACCTCCATTCGGGGACGGCGTGACCAAACTGAGGTAAATGATTCGGCCGCTACCTAATCGGCAAGAGACGGATTAGGCAGTGCCAAGGGGCTACTGTTGGGGGTGGTCAAAGCGTCGCCACCCCCTTCACTCATTTTGGTGACACATTTGCCAAGGCCCATTCGGTTGTTATTCGGCCGTAGCCAACGGAGGCAGAAGACGGGTGCACAACGTGCGGCCACTCGCTGTCTGAGCGAGTGCCGTGTGATAAGGCCAATTCGGTAATGATGCATTTGGCCGCATTTCAGAAATCACCGCATGTGCAATTGACACGTTCGATTGTAGGTACAAGATCTTTCTCCAGCGAATGGGGGCCTAGCAGGAGTCATGGGGTGACGACAGTGAGGCATGCTGTTGGTATTTCTTAACGTATGCAGAGCATCAGTAAGAGTACAAAAGTACCATTATAGCCTTCACCCTAAAATATTAAGGGTATCGTATTTTCCACTTGGGATGGTGGTATTTTTCATAGCTAGTTCAACCAAGGAACCATACAAGGGAAGAGATAGAAAGAGGGTAAAGATGGATTCCTACATGCTTTAGGGTCCTAAGAATGGCGTTGCAATACTTCTACTTGCTCACTTCGGGCACCGCAGTGCACCTGGTCTGCCAGGCAATACCAGCGTACGGCTCTACGTCGAACACGGACGTGGGGAATATCCATAGAGTTACAAGCTCGGGGAGACACTGACAAGCCCGACACTTTACCGCTCCCGTACTCACATCAGCTCTCTAACTCTCTAGCGAGCTACAAGGGCATAGCCCCTTTGAAGTGAGCTCTAAGCTTGTGGCTCTATTCTCTTTTGGTGTGTTGATGTAGAGTGTGCCTCCTCCCCTCCTCTTATAGCTTGTGGAAGGCGGTTCGGGGGTAGAACGGGAATACCCACAGTGCACCGCCCTCTCTTGGCATTGAATGTACCGCCTCGATATGGCTGGGCCCGAACAGTCTCAGGAGTGCGCCGGCCGAACCACTGGGTCGTTTCGTGACCGACTTCGCATGGTGGACTGGTGTAAGGGCCTGAACTGTAGCCATGTTGTGGATTTGCTCGGTTGAGGTGAGTGGGCTGGATTTCTTTCTCTACTTCCCTTTTTTGCTTTGGGCCAATATGGGATATGAATATTTCATTTATGTTTTATTCTTATCTTGGTCTAACTTGGTATGCTTTTATACTTAGCCCAGCAAAACAAGTAAAACACCAAAAACTATGGAATATGTTAGTGTAAACCCATATTTACTAAGTTTGGTGTTGATTTTATATTCTTATTGGCGGTATAAAATATGAGTTAAGGACCACAAACACCCGCCTAGTCAGTTGTTAGGAGACAAGAGGGATCGAGCCTGGAGATGACGGATGTGACCCTGACAGTCGGCATATTCTGAGGATAAGTAGTAGGTGTAAGGGCAAAACGGCCATGTAAAAGTCTACGGTTGTGTATAAATAGCACTCCCCAAGCAGTAATAAAGAGAGAGGATACTTTTGCCCTAAATTCCCATTTCGAGTTCTTCTTTGTGTCTATTGTGTTTCATCTCATGCACTAGCACCGCCGATTGTGCTTTGGCAATCGGGGGTGCCAGCGCATTCGGTTGTCGTGCAAACCAACAAACATGCGAATGGAAGTGAAGAAGATGTCCAAAGCTGATGATGAAATCAAGAATACTACAACCCAAGAACTCAAATGCAACCTAGGGCAGCCAGATCTGCATCGCAGACTCAAAGAATAGCAACAGCAATGGACAAATCAAAGGTGAAACCAATTGGATCCAATCGGTGTGGAGCAGAGGGGGGATGTGGTTGATCTGTTCAGAAGAAAGGGGAGGATTATTTTGTTTAGACTCACCTTGAAAGCATGGTTGCCGATGTGGAGCAAGAGGTTAAAGAAGACGGCAGCAAAGGAACAAGCCACAGCCATATGGCTCAACTCCATAAAGGACTCGTACAAAACTAGAAGCTATAAAACTATGCTATACTACACGAACAGGACTCAGGCGGCCAGCCCTCCCCACACTCACCACCGGCGAGGATGCCGGAGGATGAGAGCGAGCACTATAGGAATCAGGTTCTTTGCCGACTGCTGGAAGCAGTCGGCATAGGCCTGAAAGCAGTCAGCGAAGACTTTGCCGACTGCTTTCCACACTGGCAGTCGGCAAAGGTCATCGGCAAAGAAAGCCTCGGGAAAGAATTCTTTGCCATCTGCCACGTGGAGGGTAGTCGGCAAAAACTTTTCCAACTGCCAAACTAGTAGTCGGCAAAGGAAACGGCCCCCATGTCATCTGGCGTCTTCTTTGCCGACTGCCGACACGGCAGTCGGCAAAGATTTTTTTTTCAAAAAATCTTGGCCGACTGCTTGAGCTGGCAGTCGGCAAAAAAATCTTTTTTTCCTATTTTTCCATATATATCACAGCAGGCAAATCACATATATATATAACACAAATTCACACATATATAACACAAATCCACATATATATCACAAGTCATCCATAACAAACGCATCCAACAAGTCCAATATCCAACAAAGTCTTACAAATCCATACAAAGGCCCTCACTCGTGCTACGACCCGTCGTCCCTATGCCCATCATGGTGTGAAGGCCACGGATACCACGAGGACTGTCCTGGCTTGATCCCGTGCGGCACCGACTGGTACTGGTGCCCCCACCCGGAGTGCGCATGCTGGGTAGTCGGGTACTGGTGCCCCCATCCGGAGTATGCGTGCTGGGTAGTCGGAGGAGGGTAGCTCGCCCACATGGACGTCCCGTGCTGCATAGGCCCAGGAAGGACGCCACCCGGAGGCCATAGGAAGTGTGGCTGAGAGGCAAGAACCAGTCACCCATGGCCTGGAGAAGGGCCATCTCGAGGAGTCGGGTTCGAACCCACCGACTGTGCCTGCACAAAGGAGAAGCGATCTCATTAGTACCTACATGATAATCACACAAGCCAAAATAATGGACAAACATATATAATCACCAGAGTCCCTATGGGGCCAGGAGGAGGTGGTGGAGCGAACATCAAGGCAAGCAATGGAGGCACGACAACACTAGGATCTGAATGCTTTGAAAGTAGCTGGCAGACTCCTGCATCTGACGCTGCGTTTGCTGCCGAATAGCCTCAAGCTGGTGCGCCATCTCCTGCTGATGGGCCTCCTCTCGGGCCGCCATCTCCCACCAATAGGCCTCCTACGAGTCCTCCTACGCGGCTTGCAACTCGGCCAGCTCGGACTGCAATGTTACACCCTCAATGTTTAAACAATGCAAAAGGAAAGGTACATATATAAAACCAATGAACGACGAATAAAACTAAATTTACCTGAACCGCCACCAATGCCTGTGTGTGGCTCGGCTGCCAAGGTCGTATGGCGATGTCAGTGGAGGTCGTGCTGTTGGATCGACGAACCTAACGAAGAGTGGGAACGATGGCCGGTTCAATTGCGCTGTGGGCAATAAAGCACCGGCCATGCTATTTCCCTCCTCCCATGCTCATCAGGATGTCTGTATCTAGGGGTTGGGTGGCAGGATCGAAGGTCGGACCATGGCGCATGCGAGCCGCCTTGGCATACTGGACCATCTTCTCCTAGGCGTTCGGGTTGGTGTACGCCTCGGGCCCATCTGCCGAGCTATAGACATTGTCCAGATCTGTCGCTTTGCCCTTGTGGGACAGGGCGTAGCCCTCGTACTCATTGATCACAGGCCCATCATGCATCTAGGACTACGAGATAAAAAAGGATGATTACACGTAATGAGATTGAATGAATAAATAAGTAAATAAATAAATCGACAGAAATGTACCCATGCGTCCATGAACCCTCCGTGGGAGCGGTTCCCTTGGTGGTGTGGCGGCCCTATCCTCGCCTTGGCATATGCACTTTTACAGTGATGCTCCATGTACGACTCTGGCTTTCTCCAGTCGTCCACAATGGCCTCCCAGCAGTCCATGTGCATTTTGCACCAATCAGCAGGAAACTGCATGACATGTCAGAAGATGAATCAGAATTAATGTTTCCTACTTATTTTTCATGGAAGGAATCAGAATTAATGTTTCTTACTTACCTGGATGTAGAACTCCCTGGCAATGTCAGTCTCAGGGAAGAGGATCATCTTCTTGGCTTTCGGCTTCGGCAGCAACTGGCGAAGCACGTCGGCGTAGTAGGTGATGAGGACCTGGATGTGCGCCTCGTGGTACATGTCCTTGAGTCAGTCCTTGGCAACCTTGTCCTGCACCGCCAACGCCTAGACCTCACGCCCCGACTCGCATGTGAACCACTCCTGCATAAAGATATCATGTATCATTTCATTATTTCAAGAACGTCCAACGAATGCGTAGTATTGACAAAGCGGTGCAATGAAGACTCACTCAGAACTCTCTTGATCTTGGTCGCAATGAGGACCTCGTATTCATCCCAGACTTTGAAGAAGTCTGACCAATGCTAGGGCACCTCCTTGGTCCCTTTGTCGCGGGTGACAAGGCCAGGGTAGTGCTTCTTAATTAGGACACCCATCATGCTATTAGGATGGCGTCCAGCTACCCCTTGCACAACCTTTCAGCTTCTGCATGAGTCATTAAGAAGAATTGTTAGTCTGAAGTTTAATTTTAAACATTTCATATGAATAAGTCATGAAAACATAAATGATTACTTACTTGTCACGTCGGGTGGAATCACCAGATGGTGGTCTTTCGCGATCGGCGCTGAAGGGAGGCGCGTGATCCCGCACCGGTAGTCCTTGCTCGAACCTGAGGAAGCTATCTCCTCTGGTGTCTCCTCAACCCTGTCCTCCTCGCCCCCGCCCTGGTTGCCCCAGTCCTAGTCGCCCCTGTCGGGGTCGCCCCAGTGCTGTCGCCCCCGTCCTAGTCGCGCCCATCCTCCTCGTCCTGCATGTCGTCCGAGGGAAACAGCTGCCTCATCGCCGAGCGACGTGAGTGAGTCCTCGCCTCCTCCAATGGCGGCTCCTCCAATGCCTCCTCCTCGATGCCACGCATCATGTAGACTGACCACGCATCATGTCCTATGCCTGCAATGACAAAGACAAAGATTAAACCAATTAGCGGGAAGTGGCGAGGTGACGCGGTGCGGTAGACCCGCAGCGCCGACGTAGACGATCGGCATCGTCGAGGTACTCCGGCCTGCACGGGGAGGTTTCCAAAACCTGCAAGAAAGAAGCCGGCTTGATGGCCAACAATACATATATGGCACGAAAGCCACACATCCACAAACTCGGCACGAAGGCCGTCAACGATACATACGGCACGATGGCTGACAACCTGGAGCTTTACCTTCTTCTCCGGCGATAGGCGGGAAGGATGTCATGGACGAACATTGTCAACGAATGGCATGGATGGTCATCGGATCAAGGTCCTTCTCATGCCTTCTACCTCCTCTTCTCCTCCTTCCTTCTCCTCCTTCTTCTTCCTCCTTCTCCTTCTTCTTCTTCGTCCTCTTTTTCTTTCTCCTTCTTCTTCCTCCTCCTTCTTCCTCCCCTTCTTTTTCTTCCTCCTTTTCTCTCCCCCTCCTCCTTCTTCTTCCTCCTTCTCTTTCTTCTTCTTCTTCCTTCCTCCCCTTCTTCTTCTTCCTTCTTCCTCCCTCCTCTTTCTACTGCTAGGGGCGGCGCGGTGGCGGCGGCTGGCGGCGCTGCTGCTCGAGC
Organism: Bothriochloa decipiens; assembly: GCA_023333625.1. Lineage (NCBI taxonomy): Eukaryota > Viridiplantae > Streptophyta > Magnoliopsida > Poales > Poaceae > Bothriochloa > Bothriochloa decipiens. The sequence goes on from CM041646.1 coordinate 5,421,910, forward strand.
GGGCAGGCGGGCGATGCGGGAAGCGGCGGCGAAGGCACGTAGGGGCACGGGGAGCGGCGAATCGTGCAGGCGCTAGGAGAGGCGGCGCGCGCAGGCATGGGGAGCGGTGGCCCCGGCACGTGCGGGCATGGGGAGCGGCGGCGCTGAGCGGCGGCGGCGGCGGTGGGCGAGTGCGGGTAGGAGAGCGGCGGCGGCGGCGGTGGGCATGGGGTAGGGTTGGGGCGCGGGGGATTTAGGTTAGGGTTGAGGGCGCGTGCGGGGATGGACCAGCCGCGGGCCCTTACATAACGCACCTTTGCCCTCTTTGCCGACTGCCCTGGCTGGCAGTCGGCAAAGAGCCTCTTGCCGAGTGCCGACCCTGGCACTCGGCAAAGTTTTAATTTTTTTAATTTTGAATCCAAACTTTTAAACAACATGCTTGGGCTACAAAAAAATTTGAACTCAAAATTCCAAAAAAAATTAAAACTTTGCCGAGTGCCAACGCAAGCACTCGGCAAAGAGTCTCTTTGCCGACTGCCATGTCACAGGAAGTCAGCAAAGAATCTGGCTTTGTCGACTGCCCAGCTTAGCAGTCGGCAAAGAAGGTTTCTTTGCCGACTGCTCAGATTGGCAGTCGGCAAAGAAGGCAGGCCCGGGCCTAGTCTAGGCCACGTGTCACTTTGCCGAGTGCGTGGCCTGGCAGTCAGCAAAGAAGCTATCTTTGCCGACTGTCGGACATCAGGGCAGTCGGCAAAGTGCACGGCGACGAACGTCATTTCAGTCCGCCAAAATTTGCCGACAGCCCCTCTTTGCCAAGCATTAGGCTCTTCTGGGGCAGTCGACAAAGTCTTCTTTGCCGACTGCCTCAGAAGAGCCTAATGCTTGGCAAAGAGGGGCTGTCGGCAAATTTTGG
>CM041646.1:5423201-5571418 GCA_023333625.1 Bothriochloa decipiens
CCAAAATTTGCCGACAGCCCCTCTTTGCCAAGCATTAGGCTCTTCTGGGGCAGTCGACAAAGTCTTCTTTGCCGACTGCCTCAGAAGAGCCTAATGCTTGGCAAAGAGGGGCTGTCGGCAAATTTTGGCGGACTCAAACGGCGTCCGTCGCCGACTGTCGGGCAAAAGCATTGCCGACTGCCCTATCGAGCAGTTAGCAAAGGGCTCCTTTGCCGACTGTCTATGATTTAGCAGTCGGCAAAGATCGGGGCAGTCGGCAAAGCCGTTGTTTTCCGTAGTGGAGGGGGTCGGGACAGGGTTGCCCTTTGAGATTCGATTCGCCTTGGTCAAATTTGTCAATTAATGCAATGCCTTGTTTGCACTTGACACAATGCATGCATGCATGCAGCGTGACATACATGGGCCCATTTGATTGAATATTTGAATTGACTTAAGCACGGTACGTGGCGGGGGAGGAGCTGTGCGTGTGGTCCACTCTCTCCACCAGTGCGTGGAGTCCGAGTGGATGTAGCCATTTGTGTATATATAATATCTATATATATTGTTGGTTTTCGATGCAAAGCAAAAAACCAAAAAGAATGATAATTTTAGGCTATTTGCCAAGTGCCATGGCCAGGACACTCGACAAAGATGGAAAACTGAGCATTAGGTTTCTTTGTTGTTCACGGCATCTTTACCGAGTGCCACGGTCAAGGCAGTCAGCTAAGATTTTTTGAAAAATAAAAACTAACTTCTTGGGCGAGTGTCATAGGAAAGGCACTGGTAAAGATTTTTTAGAAATAAAAATTTCTTAGCCAAGTGCATAATTCTGCGGCATCTTTTTAAAAGAAATATCTTTACCGAGTGCCTGCTAGGACGTCACTCGGCAAGGATGCCGTGAACGGCGTCAGCACCATGACAGTCTCTTTTCTTTGCCAAGGGCCGTCTTGGCACTCTGCAAAGCCTCTGTCGAGTGCTCATGAAAGGCACTCAGCAAAGAGGCCTTCGTCGAAAGCCATTTGGTGAGTGCGGCACTTAGCAAAGTTAATGGAGCCAAAAACTATAAGATGCTTGTCAGGCCGGTGATTCTCATTAAGCACAAATATTTTCAATTATTTCTTAAATGTCAACAAATATTTTCCTTAGGACTTTCCTGACGAGCCCGGGCAACCACCCACGGTCGTCGGATAATTACTCCACCAATGGTGAGGCCTATATACTCAAGTTTGAATGCACTTGTCACATGTATATGAGAGTTAGTAAACCGATGTAGATGCAGTTATCTTGTTCCAACTGAAGTTTGAACATACAGTTACGTGCTAAGGTTTTGAACTTACAGTTACAAGCTGAGGTTTTGAACATACAGTTAAATGCTAAGGATTTGAACATACAGTTACTTCACTCCAGTATGGCTTCTACGATAGCAATCAAATGAGCGACTCTTAAAATGTCCCCTCCAACCATCATGGACCAGGGAGCTCCACACCAAGTCCTCAAATCACCCGTGTTGGCAAAAGTAGCCTGTCGGCACCGCCGGCTCAGCTCCATCAAATCCAGCCCGCTCAGCTCTAGCGTCTGCTGTGGCCTGCCTGCACCAAAGCTGGCCAGACCCTTCCAGCCCCCTCCCACCAGGTCGTGCTAGGTGCCGACCATCCAAGATGGCGTGATCCCGCCGACCACCCTAAATGGGCTGCGCCCTGGCCCGCGAACAAGCCTTCTTCTTCCTTCTCCTCACTCGTGCTCATGCCCGCGTGACCCCGTCGCCCCGCCGCCCATCGCCGAAGCTCCGGTGACCCCTAGCGCGCCCATGGCGGCCCCCTTCCTTCCCCTGCCCTGCTCCTGCCGCCGCCATGGCTGCGCTCACCATCGACCAAGCTTGCCCCCACCCTATCCTGGCCCGGCCGCCGTCCCTGCCGCCAGGGCTCCCTTAGCCGCCCGCCTGCATCCCCGCCGCCTGTCTTCCCTTCCTTTCCCCGGCCGGTCGGCCATTTTCTATACCCGGAGATGGATATGGATGTAGGGGTGAGGTCGCCGGCACTGGGTGAGCTCGCCGAAACCCTAGGTCGCCGGCGCGAGCGAGCGCGCTGTGGAGGCGGTGCCGCATGGAACATGGTGGTGGGCTGTGTGGGCCGCGCTGAGCTGAATTTTCGTCTAGAGGAAGAAGAGGAACAGTGCTGGGAGGGGGTGGTCGGCGAGAAGATTTCCGCCTCGCCCCTGGTCTTTGTAGCCAGCTACTGATGTGGGAGCATCCTTATTATCGTCCAAGCATCCCTCGGGGCTCGGTCAGCTCCAGCATTGTACTAGTGGGTCCTCTTACTACAGCATCAATTCCATTAGCCAAGTGTTCAATGGATGTAGTGTGGTGTTCCTTTGTGGGTCTTACCATGTAGTAAAACAAAAGAAGGATACTCTTTTCCTTTTGAAATCGCCAAGCCTCTGTCTGTATGCGCGCTGCTGCAACTAATTAGTTTATTCGTTTTTACGGCCATGTGTCAAATCCTAAATCGAGGAATCTTTTCCTAGGGTTGATTGCTGAGAGTCACACAATCTCTTATATACAATTTCGGGAACAAAAGTGGACTAACGGACATAGCCACGTCGCACGCTAACCATCTGGCCATTGGATCGGGCGAACCTAAGACCTGAACCATCCAATGCGGGTTGGTTCGGGTCTGCTACCCGCTTCATCGTCGTCCCTGCCATTCTCGAACCTTCCCGGGACGCATATGGCTCCGCCCGCGGCCGCCGACCGAGCCAAACGCCGACGGGGCGCCACACCCTAGCGTGGGCGTGGTGCTGGCGCCGCGGGCACGGCGTTCCAGGCCATCTCTGCACAGGCGGGGTGCGGGCGCGGTTGCCCGGACATCCCGGGCGCGGCACGGCGCAGGTCAGCCCCAGTGCCCACGGTGACTTCGCCGTAGGCGCGGCGGCTTCGATCCCCGCCATCCAGGAGCGGGCGGCAGACGCAGGCACAACGGCTGCAGCCATCCCGGCGGCCCCCCTGCCAGTATACGCTCTGTTCCCTGCTCCTCCACAGCTCGAGGCATGGAGGCCAAGGCCACCTTCTCCTCTGCTGTCATCGTTACATCCACCTCGCCATCCCCCGTCATTCACCTCTGGCACCCATGCAGCATTGCTCGCTCGAACGAGTTCCATCGACGTCACCACGCGAGGACGCCGGCTGCCGAGATTCCCATCGACGCCGTGTCGAGGTCTGCGGCGTTGAGCCCAAAGACAACGCGCTCGCCTAATAGCCACCCGACCCCAAGCACCGATTGGTCCCCTCGCCTGGTCGACTGACCTTCCAAAGTGCCCCCAGGTCCGTTTCTTCTCCCCTGCATCTGTTCTGCAATACCCGCAGCTTGTTTCTTGATTCCTTGTATTGGTTGATGCTATAGATATAAGAGGATTGCAAGATAGACTCACTGATTAAGAGTTCGTTCTCGGATCACATCAGTTAATTAATGAGGCCATATGTGTTTAGTTTTTTTTATCAATACCAAATGTGTTTAGTTGATAATAGCACCTTGCACTTCTATCAAACGATGTCAACCTGACACCTATTCTCCGGTAGGCGTCATGCTCATGCAACAACATACAATTCGATTGTGCTACTGACCCTGTTGGCAGAATTGTTTTTCCTTAACGTGCTTATGAGATCTTACGTGATGTGTACAAATGGACCATTTATATTATTCAGCCATTCATGAAACAGGGCTTAACCTTCCAAGAAAATTTTCTATTTTAGATTCCTATATATATCCCTTATGATTTCCCTTTTGATTTATGAACTCTATGTAATTCTAAATTAACACTATGATCCACTTTAGATATAATTTCAGGTTCATTATCTATTAAATGGGCATAAGTACTAGAAAATTCACTGTTGTTCTTTCCGTGTGGATAACCGAAGTGAGGAATTCCTCATTTGGTAACTTATAAACAAGAGATAAAAGTCCAACCATCCCTGTGAGACAACTTGCTTTGGTTATCCATATGAAAGTTGTATAGTTTTTGGTTTACAAAATATAATGCCATTTTATCATCAAATATCCTCTTATGAAATTGAATAATTCCACAGATTTCACTGTAGATAACATACCCAAATAGCATACTCTGATTATCTATTCTGAACTTGAAGCACTTCAATCTCTTCCAATTTGTACTCGTACTGTATTATGCAAATCATGCTGTATAGCTCTCCAAATGGTTCTTTATAATAATTTCCAATTGTATTTTTCTTTGAGTCCTTATTTAAGAATTGGTGAGTTATAGGTGCCCGCAATTCTCACATTGTCATTTTACTTGCAAAGTTTGCGAATTCATAGAAAACTAAGATGCTATGCTCACTTATCTACTCAGTTGATTCCTGATTTGCAAACTAAACTACTGCCTGCTTCCCGACTATCAATTACATACCGAATCAACATATGATGGGAACCGCTCGCCACATCATTTCTGCTGCCTGCAATGTATTTGAGAAAATGTCCATCACCTAATACAGTAAACCACACAGTCCATCTTATAAATTGTCAGATCTCATCTTTGTATCTGCACTCAATTCTGAAATTCAACAGCTGTTTACTTTAGCTTTTTTTTTTGCTTATTGTAAGTAATATGCTAGAGGATGTCATACTATATATGCCCCTATTCGTCAGAAGTTATTATATGTAACTATGTGCCATTTGTTCAAACCGATATGGATTTGCACTCGATTAGAAGTCCATATTATTTTGTTCCTAAGCTACTACAAAATCAATATGGACAAGAAACTGATGTGCAGTCTTCTACTCTTTGCTGTTATATTCAAATATCAAGTACTACGTTAATATATCATAAGTTTGCCTAAGCCTTCACTCATATCTCTATTTCCAGCACAGCTTATATTCCTAAAAGTTTAGAAACTACAAAATGTAAACTTCTCCTTTACTGATGAAACTAATTATTATATATGCATGTCAGGCTATCTTTGAATCTGTGAAAATTATGTCACTATTGGCGATGACGAAGCTCTGTACCCCAGTAAATACAATTACTGATGAAACTAATTATTATATACATGCATGCCAGGCCATCTTTGGATCTGTGAAAATTATGTCACCATTGGCGATGACGAAGCTCTGTACCCCAGTAAATACAATGCCAAAATGGTATCTGCATTGATAATTCGTCGCATAGAGATACAAAATCCAATCGCTAAGCTATGAGACTGACTGAGTGAATTCTCTTCAATACCTGTACAGTTTACTGCCTTGGTTCCTTGAAAACCTCTCTTGGTCTAAACAATTCTTCTCTCTGAGAATTTGTGCGCATCTACGTACTTTATGATTTTTTATATTTACATTGCAATCATTATGAGGCTCTTCAAGGGGTCTAAAAAAAAAACTGACAGGGTAATATATCCAATTCTCTCTTATCATACATGTATTTCGTTAGATCTCTTGTTTGTCCATTGAAAATATGGATACAAATAAGAATAAAAAAACTTCTTCCATCAATACAAATTGCATCACACTACTGTTTAGTGATATCAGAAATTCAGAACTCGATTAGGGCACCCAACACGGCCGCGCGGCGTTGCCGCGCGCTTTTCTAGTATATACTATACAAACCCAGGAATATTTTTTCTAGGTTTGATTCCTGCAGTTTGTAAATCGAACCATACTCTCTTTCTCTCCCTCCATGGTTCGATTTGATCTTACACTAGAGCTGATCGGCATAGCTTCTGGGTCCACACTGACATTGTTCAGACTGCCCTAACCCAACACATTGTTCTAAATGATTTGAGATCTGATCTAACATATTACCCAAGTGATTGGAGAGACCTTATAAGATTCCTACTCATTGTTTTGTTTTTGAAGGAAGGGGCACACTCTTGTTTTTGTTAATGTGCGCTCATGATGCGTGCGATGGAATATATATAGTACGCCAGCTGTGGTGGTTCATCGGTAATACCAAGGTAATGGTTGATACAGTATAATTTGATGAATATGTTGATGAGATTTGTTGAATATACTAGTACACCAGGTCTTGATGATGAGCTGACCTTGTTTTTTCTCTATATCTATGCAACAGAACTACGGCATCAATCAACACTGACAAATAATATGGCATGAGCTAGCTCTCACAGCGTGCTAATCATATCATGTGAGATCAGTTCCCGTGCATATCCAATAGACTTGCCAAAGATTACGGAATCCGGATCCACTGACATCGTTCAGACTAGCCTGATCCGGCACATTGTTCCAAGCGTGATTGGAGAGGTGGCCTTCCAGGATGCATGCTCGGTGTTTTCTTTTTGAACGAAGGGGCACACGTACTGTGCACCATTTTTATGAATAATAATAAAGCAGGTAATTACAAAAGCAGCTACTTTATTTACATGTGTGGGTGACGTTGTACTCTTTGGCAGCAGAAACCAAAAGTGAGCGCCGCGGAAAGCCTTTCTGTAGTAGTGGTTGCGCCTTATCTTATTATTACACAGAGGTACAACATCAATAAATACTGACAAATCATACGGTATGAGCTTGCATTACGCGCTAATCATGTGCAACTATCGTTAACCACGCGTAGAGTGCCGTAGCTTCTGGATCCACACTAACATCGTCCAAATTAACTAGCCTAATCCAACACATTATTCAAGGTGATTGGATATATCTTCCAAGATACCTGCTCACGTTTAATTCGTCCACATGAGACAACTGTCCTTAACCACGCGTAGAATGCCGTAGCTTCTGGATCCACACTGACATCGCCCAAGTTGATTAGCCTAATCCAATACATTTTTCAAGGTGATCGGAGATATACTCCAAGATACCTGCTCACTTTAATAAGTCTACACGAGATGCGTTTCAGTGTTTATTTAACTTAAAATACACAGAGCACCTTTTTTTATGTTTTGACTTGGACTCGATGCATGGTGATACAGAAAGTATGCTTATTTTCATATGAGACAGGCCACGACAAACCACGTGGTCGTCAAGGCTACTGTACAATATGTGTATATAGCTTTATCCTCGTTCCCGAATATTAGATGTCTTCTATCTATAGGTTTATGGCCATTTAGCATCCAAACTCTCGCATACTTTGCTTGTAAAAATAATGCCAAGTATACGCATTTTAGAGTAGCTGCTGTTTTGCGCTTGTTGGGATCTATTAGCACTAAAATTAGGAATTAAAAATACAACTACGGTACCCAAACAAACCGATTTGCTAATTATTTTTTGGAGGTAATAAACTTCACCAGTTATGCTGGGAGCTGAGCCACTTGTCAGTCATTGCTCCTTATTCAATCCTCATCAAAATTAACCCTTAGTTATAACCGTACTCCTCATAAAAATTTATGATGCGAACGTGAGATGGAATATAGTACGCCAGCTGGTGGTTCATCAATAATGGTTGTTAGTCTGTTCTTAATATGTTGCTCAGATAATCGCTTTTAATCTGCTCATGATGTGTTAGCCTGGCCAGCTGGCCCTTAGTCTGATAAACTACGTACTTGTACCGAGCTTGCGCCTCTTTTTCTAATGACAGAGATGCAGCGTCAACAAACACTGAAAAATCATATGGTATGAGCTCGCGCATCACGCGCTAATAATGTGTGACTGTCCTTAACCACGCCAAATAGAATGCGTAGCTTCGGGATCCACACTGACATCGTCCAAACTAGCCTAATCCAACACATTTTCCCGGGTGATCAGAGAGATCTTCCAAGATACCTGCTCATTGTTTTGTTTTTGAACGAAGGGGCAATATTATGCACCATATTTTAACAAGACAAGAGGTAATTGTTAGTTAAAAAATTGAAAAAAAATAGGAGTCCAATTACAAAATCAGCTTCATTTTTACACCTTCTAAAAGATAAACAAAACACTGCCAGAGACACAGTTCGTTGTTTTCTCCGTATCATTTTTTGAACAGATAAGGCAAGCTTGCGCAAGTCATTGCAAAGGTACGAAAATGGCAGCATAACAAAACAATGAAAAAACCTATCTTGGACTATTACAACCTATTCCTACTATCTATATTACAGAAAGATTCTCAAAAAAAAATCCTTATTACAAAAGGAATATGCCAGCTATGAATCGCCTTTTAATATACGTCTACATGAGATTCTTGATTTGTGTGTTTATTTAACTTATAAAATCCATAGTGCACCTTATGATGTTTTGACTTGGGCTCAATGCATGGGGGACACAGAAAGTATGCTTCTTTTCATATGAGAGCGCCGAGACGACAATCAAGGCCACTGTGGTATAGGTGTGTAGCTCTGTCCTTGTTCCCGGAAATTTGATCTCATCTAGCTTTATAACTTTTAGCGACCAAACCCTCGCATATATACTTGTTGATTGTAAGAATAACACCAAGAGCAGCCGGTGTTAGCACTTGTTTCGATCCATTACCACTAAAAAACAGCAGTTAAATTAGAACAGACTAGCTATTAAACTTGCTAATTATTAGTTGGAGCTAATAAACTTCACCATTTACGCGCTGGGAGCTGATAGAGTCACTTGTCGTCATTGCTCCTTATTGATCAATCATCATCCAAATTAACCTTAGTTGATAACCATACTACCCCAAGAAAGTCATCTAGAAATCACTCTAAAAGAGAATCGAGGACTGGATCTAATAAGGATCTGTGGAACTCTACCAAGCGACTTGGTTCGTTCCATCGGTGATCCTCGACTCACCTCACCCAGCCAACTAACAGACAAAGGAAGGTGTTTGGATTTCTTGGTGAGTCGCCTTGCGGACTTTGTAAGAGAGTTTTTCCTAACTGATCAAAGCATATGAGTGGAATTAATAGGTGCGGCCACCTATGTAAACAAGCCAGCCACATAAGATAGGTGCCCGAATAACAAGCAAACGTGTGCCCTTAATACTTAACTAGCAAATATGCTCATACGTTGCAACAGAAATTATAACTTATGTCATTTGTTCTAATACACTTTAGAATCATATAGCGTATGTTGGTTGGACATATGTTATCTAACTCGCATGAATATAAATCATGAGTATAGACAGCTATGTCTATGGCTAGCAGCGTCACATGTTTATTTTACAGTGTGCGGTGGCAGCAGCTGTCCTCAACAGTGGCGCAAGGCTAGTGGCGGCTCTGTTCATTTGGCCTTGTGTGCCTCGCTACCGCCATCATGGCCTTCCACGTCCAGTCCAACGCCGACGAGGTCCTCGCAGCGTCAGCTAGCCAAGCTCGCCACCTCCCCTGGACAAGTGGACCTGGTTGGCAGTGCAGACTACGGAAGCCGGAGCGCGGAGTCTTGATCTAATTTCCACTTAGATCAATTAGTGCCAGCCAAGCTTGCCGCCTTACTTGCACAAGCGGACCTTGATGGCGGCGTTAAGGCACGTCGCGAGCACTTTTGGCGACCTGGAGGCTTGATCTGATTTCCAAATCGATCAATTTGTGTATGGGTGGATTGGTTTGATTTTATTAGATATTTGTATTTCCAGAGTTATTTTCATTTGAGCTTGGATTTGGATGGAAGACCATCCATAATGATAAGTGTCAAAGTTGAACGACAATAACACAGGCAATTCTCATTCATGTCAAGTTTTTTTTGACTTTTTTTCATCTTTGCTGTTGCGTCCTGTTCTTGTTGGATTTGGATTTACCTTTTACCCGATCTTCACCGTCTGAATAGAAGCTAAGATGCCATAATTAAATAATCCTAGTTCTAAACGGACTCTGAACGCAAACGGGAGAAGAGGCAGAAAATTAAATATAATCCTAATTCTGTACAGACTAGACGTAGAGAAGAGAAACCTACCGTCACCGATTCAAATACGGACATGAAAAAAATTAAGTGGAGAAATTTTTGCTTTTTATAGATAGGTATAGATTTGGTGGTGTGTACAGCTGTATAGAGATCTACACATCCTGGGAATTTTAGAAATTAACGGCGGCACTACCTGCGCGAAGTTCAATTGCTACTGGTAAATTGCTTGTGCTCTCAACTGAACGTCAACTGCTCATGCATGACATGACACGTACACACGCAATATGCATATACATTTACACGTAATAAATAAACAAATATACCATGACACGTACACAGACCACGCAGCGTCGGTGGGTCCGTGGTGTTGTTACCTCCTGTTTGAGCTAGCTTGCAGTTCCGGCCGGGGCTATAAATAGGAGTACTTATGCTCCTGTGTTTTATCAGAACCAGCTTCTTCCATAGAAAGACAACTTATTACACAACTTGAGTCCAGTAACACCACGCAACCCACCGGCCACTGCTAGCAAGCTAGCAATGGCCACACCCAGCAAGTTCAAGCTCACTGGCCTCGGCGGACAGGTGGAGAACGCCAAGGTGAACATCGACAAGTTATACCTGCGCCAGATCTTTGGTGGGGAGGGCATGAATCAATCAGTCGTCATACATCGTGACGACAAAGAGCTAGGTACGACTATTGTGAACAACTGGAGGATCTATGACGGCCCTGGCTCCGAGGCGAAACTGGTTGCCAAGGCGCACGGCATGCAGACACGTGCCGAGAAATGGAACAATTGGTTCACCATGGTGTTTGTGGATGAAAGGTACATAGCTAGAGTAACTCTTATTGTGCTTTGTTAAACTGTTTTTATTTTACATGTAAGGCCTATAATACATGGGAGTCTTTATTAGTGCATCAAACCATTGATGATCAGACCGGTCTAATTATTGTCTAGGAGCAAAAAATCGATAATATATATTATTGATGCAGGTTCAAAGGGTCCACTCTTCAGGTTATGGGAGCTAATGATGAGACAGAAAAAAATGAGTGGGCCATTGTAGGTGGGACCGGTGAATTTTCAATGGCACGCGGTGCCATCGAGAGAAGTGCACATTATGAACCCAATAAAAATACATTAACACAAGAGCTTACTATTGAATTCATATGCCGGATGAAGAAGGAGGTAAGCGTGTAACTAATTTTAGGTCGTCCACTTTGTATCATACATTCATGGATGTTTGATCACTTTGTATTATTATATGTGGTAAAATACCTATCATTTCTTTTCTGTTATTTTGAATTTAGCTTAGTAGGGCTCACAAAATAATATTTAGAGTTTCATTCGTAACCTTTAGTGGATTTTTTTCAATACAAGCCACACCAGGGGTCTAATTGTAGCACCTAGTGGTATATATAAACCCTACCATGGGGCATAAAAAGAACCCATATCCTATCTCCCATATAAAACGGGGAGATGGAAAAGTAAGAGGACTCTCCTTTTCTGGCTGATGACTCATTTGGCTCTCCCATTTATTACTTGATTGCTATCTCATTTTGTTAGCCTAAACCAACACTCAAAATGCATCTTCCTTCATATTCAGGTCATCGACCCTCCATCTCTAGTGATCAAACCTCCAACGATCCCTGCATGTAGAAAGCGAGGACCATGGGGTGGAAATGGAGGCAACCTTAAGGACTTTGAAGGCAAATCACGACGTCTAGAAAGTTTGACAATCTACCATGAAGGTACAGTTGAAGGGTTTCAATTTTCCTATGTTAACGAAGACGGCCAAATCCGCACCACTGGTATTTTTGGTATAACTCACAACAGGCGAAAGAACGAGGTGAGTAGATTTCAAACTTTACCATCCATATTAGTGCGGTTGTTTTGCAGATCATGTTGGCTCATGCCTGCCTTCATCGTAGAAAAGACAATGCAATTCTATGATCGGTTAAGTCAAACTAACGTAAACTTGACTGGTCTTCGAGAAAGTATTAACAAACAGTAAGACTCTAAGTATAGGTATATATGTAGTATAATGAAAATATATATCATATTCCATGCAAAATCGCACTCACTATGTTTTTTAACAGAACTCATTACGTTTTTTATATATTGTATTAGTTTGTTCCAACTCAAGCATTTGTATCTTTGATTATATAGATTCATAACATAAAGATTTATGTTTTTAGATTTACTGTAAGAAATACTTTTATAGTACATAATTAAAATATATGTTGCAAAACTTTAAGGATGTTTGGAAATTGATTAGATGGTTAAAGATTGTAACTTTTGACTTAAAGCACTGCGACCTATATGAAATAAAAGAACCTAGAGAGTACGTATACTTGCTTATTTAGTAGTATCATATAATTTAATATCTTTTTATATAAATTAAGATATTTTGACCTAACATTATTTTAGAAATATATCTTCTTGGGAGGGATGTGGAGTTAGTAGCTATATATAAGGCACCTAATAAATACTTGATGATATATATCTTAATTTTCCTCTCCACTAATTCTGTGTTGTTTGTTTTACAGATAAACTTCGGCCCATCAGAGTATGTGAAGCAGTTCACGGGGGCTGGTCATCTTGGAAACCCATCCAAACTGTGTCAATTTATGGTCATCACCAACTACGCTACTTATGGTCCTTTTGGAGATTGGAAGGGCACTCCATTCAGCGCTACCGTGCCGGAGAATGAGACCGTGGTGGGCTTCTATGGAAGCACTGACCACGAGAATTACATCACAACGATTGGTGTTTACACCATCCCTAAATAATTCAGTATTCGACCCTGCTACAGCCTGCAGCTACCTGCATGTCCCTTTTAATCATCAGAGTGTTTGATTTCCTCCAGTTTCCGCTGTTCTCCAACAATAAGATGGCTAAGCTAACAAGGGTGTGTCCCCTTGTCTATGCCTGTTTGGTGATCTTTCGTAATCAACTCGGTCGTGTAACATCTTTCTCTTTTTTCCCATTGCAATGTTCAATGATGTAATTTTCAGAGATTGTTTTCTTCGGAATAAAGTTTCCCAAGCGTCACTGTTGCTGGTTACGTATGGTTGCCCCAGGTGCTACGCCATGTGCACCTCTATGACTATATCACTGCTATTGTTGGCTGTGCCACTCTGTTGCGACTTGGCCATTTGCCAATGCTCGCCTGTGGCGTGGTTTCTACTCGAACGTTCCGCTAGCATCTTGCGTGTCCCACCGTGACTTTCAACAAGAGATTGAACAAGTCCAAAATACGCTGGCATGCCAATTGAGTGTCGCATTGTGCGTTTCCTGCTCTCATGGCAGAACTTCTCCATCGACCGTCTATCTCTTCGTTCAGATCTATGCAACCACAGGAGATCCACGTGCATAGACCTGAGGATCGGCACCATCGGGCGACGAAACCTCTGAGCCACCGGTAGAGCACCCTGAAGTTATAGGAAAAAAATTGGGCACGGCCTGGCCGTGTCTATCACCATGCGGACCTCCTCTGTGCCCAGCGAGAAGATCGACGTGTCTTAGCACGCCGACCGAATTTTTTCCCCCTCCCCAGCTCATTCCCAAGTGGCCTCCACGGTGCGCGGGAGCTGCAGGGCAGAGGGAAGGTCGCCGATGCAGCGTTATCTCCCGCTCGTGGCAGAAAATAGCGTGCCCTGCCGCCGCCTCTGCCTGCTCATGTAGTTCATCTCCTGTCGATGCGTGTGCTCCAGCACCAACTCAACGCTGCCGTGGAACAACATTAGTTCCTCACCGCACACGTGGACCATAGTGGGACCAAGGCTGCCGGCGCCGCGGAGATGGTAAATATTGACGAACAGAAGACTCGAAGTGTGCAGGCCAGCACTACCGGAAACGAAGTCTCTGTCAAGTGCCGCAGTCTTTGCCGAGTGGCAAAGTTCGGACATTCGGCAAAGACCCTCTCTATCGAGTGCCTTAGCCTGGTACTTGGCAACCTATTTGCCGAGTGCCAGGCTGAGGCATTCGGCAAAGAGGTCCTTCGCCAAGTGCCAGACTCGGATACTCGGCAAAGCAAGCCTTTTGCCGAGTGTCAGGTTAGGTACTCGGTAAAAATTTGATTTTTTTAATCTTAATTTTAAACTTTTTCTATGGTCCTTATATATTGTATTAAATCATATGTTCGAATTTAAAACTTTTTTATAACGTGTTGCTATATTTCTTGAATTAATTTTGTTTACTTGAATTTTTCTCGAAAAGGTAAATTTGAACTGTAGGTGCATGAAATAATAAAATATAGCCATATAAAAAATTAAATTCATGTTGGAGAGTGTATTTTTAGGCCGTATCCAGAGACTCACTCAAAATTTTGAACACCTTATTCACGAAACACGACCATCCAGTTATAAAAGAAATGTTTTTTAATTATATAAAATACAAACGAAGTCCGAAAATCACAAAACTTGGAGAGGTGTTAGAACAATCCTAAAAATTACAAACACCGAAAAATGCAACCAACAAATTTTTTTTCTAAACATGCCCATGTTTGATGCTTGTCAAGTAGGAACACCACCCCTTTTTGCTTTTGGCACATATGTTTTGTGCCACACAAATCAAGTAGCACCATCATATGTGACTTAATATTTAAAAGCCACATGTGATAATCCACCTGTAGCTAGCACCTTGATTTTCATGAGTCGAACTCCATGATGCTCGTATCGCACCTCGAGGTTGCTAGAGCTCCCTTCTTATCCAAGTTCTTTAACTTGATCAACTATGCCCCCTAACTTTCTTTATCTTGCTCAAGCTCCATTCCTTGGAATCTTGTACCCAATGAACCCCTTGTCTACTTCCCTATCTCACAAGTTGTATATCAATATTGCCCATACAACTTCCCATGTTGCACCTTGGTAATCAAGTCACATGAGGCTAGACTCATGAACCCCTCATGTATCAGAATCACCTAACATGCCCTACCAACTTCCCTTATCCAACTCAAGGTCCTTCTCATTTGAAATCCCAGGTCCTATGCACTCTAGCTAGCCCCCCACTAAGTTTCTAGTGATCAACCTCAATGTGGCACAAGTACTACTCGTGAACTTCCCTGGATAACTCCATATATTACACTCTTGTACTTATGATACATGGGATGAGGCCCTAGAGTTTCCCTCTCTCTCCACCACCTCTCTTGCTCCACTAATTTTCCCTCATCATGCTCAAGTGTCTTTTATTGAAAAACTTGAGTTCAATGCACCTCATGCTTGCCTCTATGTATCACTAGGTGAATCCATATGTTGCATTTTAATCCTAACATGTGAGTTGGATTTTATTGGGATTCATGCGATGATAAATAAAAGAACCAACAATATTTATTTACTTGGTAAATAAATATTATGGTGATAATACCCAACATAGCCAAGGACTATGTAAGTCCACTAAGCATCTATTTGCAACATGCTACATTCTTTATATATATATATATGTTTATATGTATATGAAATATACCAAAACAAGAAAAGGAAAAAGCAAAAGAAAAAGGAACAAATGGGAAAAAGGCCGTTCTGGCCCAACCACCCCGGCCCAGCCTGCCTCTCTTTTCTCCCACTCTTTCTCTTCCGGCTGCAACGGCCCATGACGACCCAACAAGCCAGCCCAGCAAGGAGCCGCCTGCGCAGCGCACGCCAGCTTCCCAGCCACGGCCGCTGACGAGTGGGTCCCGCCGTGGGACCCACCTGTCATCTTTTTGGGTGAGGTTCCCCCCGACCTCCCCTGCTTTTCCCGTGCCACGCCCGCTCGCGTGAAGGCAACACAATGACGCCAGCCGCCAGATCCGCCTCGGCCCCGCATCGGCGCTCGCCCGAACGCCACCTGGACAGACCGGGAGCCGACAGGCTCTGGCAGAAGATGCCCACGGAGGCGGGGATTTTTCCCTAGTGCGCTCAACCACTCGGGGCACACATGCCAAGGTTCCCCGGCCACTCCCTCATCCTTAGCTGCAAAGCCAGCTGCTGCGCCCACTGACAAGGTTGCCCCCACAAGAAGGAGCGACGTGGAGCTCTCTCGTCCCCGCAATTGGACGCGCCCGGCCGCTGAGCCACCTACCGCCGCTGCTCCCCTATATAAGCACGGCCAAGCCCGCCTCTAGGGTTTCCTAGCTTGCCGCCGCTCTGCGGTTCCTCATAGACCACCCACACAGAGAAGGAAGAAGAAGGGAGGAGAGGAAAGGAAGAAGAAGATAGGAGGCAGGGGAGAAAAGCTGCCATCACCAGAGTTGAAGAAGGAAATGGAGCCAAGGAGCACACCGGAGAAGAAGCTGGGAACCGATCATTGACCCCGCCACCAAGCGTCCAAGCTAAAGGAGGAAGGAGGGAGAAGAGGAGCAGAGAAGGACCAGAGCCACCGCCGGTGAAGAAGTACACCGCGCCGGAGCCGCTGCTACCACCGAGCTACTTCCTCGACGACTGTACCGCAAGATCACCGTCGTCTACGTGCGACCGCCTCGCCTACATCGGGGACGCCACCACGAGAAGTTGAACCGCACCTCCATATCCTCTTCTATGCTGGTGAGCACCACTATGACCCCCTATTCTAAATCCTGACCTTTTCTTCCTGGCCATGGCGCTCATACCGAGCGCGTAGGCCGAGGCCATGTCGGCCCTCTTGGACACACGCACATGCACTTGCACGACTAGCCAGGCCACAAGGCCCACGGCGTTAGGAGGACACCGGAGTGGAAGCCACCATGCCGTCGCCACGGCCAAGCATCGCCGCGGCGAAGCCGTTTTCCTGTCGCACCGCCGAGCCTCGAGTTTCATCGACTGCAGATCCGTGATGGCCTCGCCGTGCTAAACACTGCGCGCACGCTAGCTTCTTGCTTGCTTCACCGGAACACCGCCTACGCACCACCTTGCCAGCGCACTGCCGCTTTAGAGCGCCACTGTGCATCGGTGATCCCTGCCATCTCTGACTATCCTGAGGAGCAAGAAGACGTCGTTAAGCACCACCGAGACGAGCTACATCGAGTCGTGAATAAGATGGAGCCTGAGGAGCTTTGTACTTCGTTGTCCACGCGCCGCCATGTGTGCCAATGCACCGTCGTGTGCCATGCGCACGTGTGCACGCCGCCGCAGGTCTTGGCCGCCATCGGTGAGCTGAAGATGGACACCGCGACACTCTAGACTTGCTGGCATGATTAATAAGGGCCTTAGTGCCTCGCCGTGGTGCGCCGACGGATGCCTCCGCCGGCCGGAGCGCCGCCGTGTGCCAGTGAGCACGCGCGGACTCCGTCGCGTGTTTTGGTTTTGGCCAACGCCTTGGTCGAGTGCTAGTGGGCATCAATCATGCCCGCGCGTAGTGGATTGTGCCAAAGGGACCTCGTTGTGATGCTGCCGTCATGCACCGAGTTCGCCGTGCTGCCGTTCGTCGTCTGCCACCTCGCCGGGAGCCCAGCTGCTACCTTTCTTCACCGGAATCGAGACGCCGGGCTATTGCGGAGCTGAAGATCAAGTTGATGAACCTGTTGGAGTGGCGCATCGCCGGAATTGGAGGACACACCGCCGATGGAGGGCCGTGCCGTCGCGTGCAGAGAACAGAGGAAGAGGATCACTTGGAGCTGAAGACCATGGACCCGGTCTATGTGAACCAGTGGGACTGCAAGCGGACCTCGCGATGCGCCGGTGTACCGCAGACCGAACTATGGACCGCATGGACCCAGAGACAGATCCGTGGACACGGTCCACGTGGACCTGAGTCACTATAGACGGACCCCACACGGAGTCAGTGCACCGTGAACCAACGCCGTGCGCTGAGCCCATTTTGGGTCCAAGGAGTTGACGTGACAGCACCAGTGAGTGCCCCGTGGCGGGCCCGGCCTGGCCCAAGTCCGAACCACTTGGCCCATTAACGGCGCAGTAAGGGCCCAGTTGACCTTGACTGTTGACTAGTCAATGCTGTCGTCAGCATGTGACGTCAGCCTGGCCCCACCAGTCAGTGATGACATCAGCAGTGACGTCATGTGGACCCCACCTGTCTGCTGACCGTTGACCATGGACCCACCTGTCATTGCTGACGTTAGCATGACGTCATCACCTACGTCAGCATTCACGTGCTGGACCGCCAGTGCCATGTGGCCCATTCTCAGGCTGACACGCGTCAGTACCAGATAAATCCAAGCTTTTATCTTTTTCAGAATACATGTAAACCTTCAGAAATTCATAACTAATTCATACGAACTCAGAAAATATGAAACAAGCGTCCAAATTTTCTATAAATCGAGCTCTACGTCATGAGCTTATGTTTGAGTGCATTTGGATCTTTTGAATAACATTTGGTTCTTTGTGCTACTCTATAGGAGTCGCTTACGTGACTATTACGTTTCGTTTTCAGAGTCGAACGAGAAACGATCTGAGGGAGGAGGCTACGAGCACCAAGGAAGAGGTTCCGCTGAAGGACTACACTGACAGATGACGACTAGTACCACTACAACCTCGACAGCGCAGGTGTCATGGCAGCAACTTCTCTTAGAAATCCTATTAGCATGGCTAATATCTAGAATTGCTAGTACTTTACTTTTATGCAATGCTTACACCTGGTATAGGTTTGCATGGTAGATTTTTACTTGATAGCCCTACCTTGTCATAACCTTCCACCTGCTTACCGCTATTATGTTAGCCACATGCTTGTCTGCTATATTTATATATTTATACTACTTCACTCGCTTACATTTTGATGCGACGTGATGAACCCTTGAAGGGCTTGGTAGGGAAGCTAGGCTTGGGGTGTGTTGATGGATTAGATGGGTGTGTGAGTTGATGGCGTTGTATCTGGGTTTGGGGTGGAACCTATGGGCAGGGTGTAGGGTGAGGGTTGAGTCGATCGAGCCGGGATCTACGACGAGCTTTTGGAGCGAGTCTTGCCGGAGAATGTATCTGGACATTCCCATAAAGAACAGTCTATAACAGACTAACTATGATCCGATGGTGGTCTATAGGAGGTTATTAAAAAACACTTCTCCCGCAACTGGATAGTTATGTTTCGTGAATAAGGTGTTCAAAATTTCGGGTGAGTTTCTGGATACGGTCTTAATATACACTCTACAACATGAATATAATTTTTTGAGCGGCTAAGTTTCATTATTTTATACACCTACAGTAAAAAATTTGGATTATTCGAAAAAATTTAAATAAATAAAATAAATGAATGAACTATAGCAAAATGTTAAAAAATCTTAAATTTGAATATGTGCTTGTAAACAATATACTAGGACTACGAAAAAAATTTAAATTCAAAATTAAAAAAATTAAATCTTTGTCAGAGCGTTGTGGTGACACTCGACGAAGAGGTTATTTGGGTCAGACAGTGACAGTCGGCAAAGATATTAAAAAAAATAAAAGCCACAGCCCGGCGAGCCAGCACGCACGCACACCTTCGAACCCTAACAAACCCTACCGCACTCCACCCGCCCCTGCCTTATCGACACGCACGCAACACACACGCACAGCGCCGCCGCCATCGCCCCGCCGCCCGCACTCGCCCCGGCGCGCCGCCGCCTGCGCTCGCCCCGCCGCCAGCGCGCCGCCGCCGGCGCTCGTCTCGCAGCCGCCCGCTCGTCCCGCAGTTCGCCCGCTCGTCCCGCAGCTTGCCCGCCGGAGGGGCCGAGGTCCATGGGCCAGGCTCTGCGCTGCGCCTCAGGGAGCCTGAGGCCCCCTCGCCCTCGCCGCCAGCGAGGCAACCCCCGCATCCGCCGCATCGGGCGGCATCCGCTGGCGGCGCGACGCAGGACCGGCTCGACGTGGCTTCCGGCGCCCGCTCCTCCGCCTTCGTCCTGCTCAGTCCGCGCGCCCGGACCCGTCCATCGCTTGCGCGAGCGCGCTGAGGAGAGACGGCCAAGCTCGGGGACGGGTGAGCTCGCCCAGACGCCGCCACCGTCCCGGATCCGTCAGCCGCCGCCGCGTGCTGTTTCCGTCGCGTCCGCGACCGCGCGAGGACACAGCCGAGCTCGCACGTGCAGGAGTTCCCGTTCGTGCAGCTCCCGCACGCTAGTCCCAACAACTTCAGTGCCTCCGCATCACAGTGCCAGCTCTGGTCTGAATCCAGGTACGTACTACTTCATTGCCTCATTGTTTGGATATAGGGTAGCTGTAATGACAAAATGTTCGTTTCTCGATGCTGACTGAGACTAAATTTATTCAAATACCATATTTTGATGAGCTCTGTGCGTATCTGAGCCATCACCTTCATTCTTTTCTTGAAAACTATGAACCTCTTTTGTTGCCTGTGGTATATTGGAGTAATTGAGTTCTCTTTGCCTTAACCTCTAAGCAAGATATCATCAAATGCAGACTAGAATTTATGGCTTATGGTTGTTTGGGTACAAAATGATGGTAACATTTTAATGCGGCTATAGTTGAACATAATGTCTTTTGTAGTTCCATGACATTCATCTATTGAATCTATTGAACTTAATGATTTTTAGTTTCAGGCAGTACAGAGTTGCCATCATTTGTGCAAAATAGACAATGTAAATTTTTTGTCCTAATAGAGTCACAGGATAGCTTGCTTTTCTCAATTGACCGTTGCTAACACAAGTGCTGGATATAGTAGATTGAGCTACTCTGTAGAATGTTACAATATGATACCTAGTTATCCACAATATAATAATAATTCCTTGATACTTAAAAGGATATTTGTGAAACTAAACTGATTTAATCTTTTGTTTTTCAGTTGTAGTGCTGTATGACCATTGCATATGGTTTAGACATAGAGTAATGTGCAGTCAACATGAATTCTTTATCCAAGAGCACATGATTGTCGTCCTACATGCATTTTTTTCTACTGCCTATAGTTAACCACTGTGCTAGAGATGAATGAGAAATTGGAGGGCCAGATGGTTGCTCTGTCCACTTCTTTCCACTTCATGAAGGTATGCTCACTATCTAATGCAATTGAACTGCAGATATTTAGAGGTCTGCAACTTTGCAGTTTCTTAGTTTTGCCTCACTTTTCAGACATGCTTGATTGTGTATTTAGCAGTAGCAACCATCAGCGTACTGAATGAACATTGCTTGTGAATTGGACTGTACATTGTTTGGGCACCATTTTCGTTAATGTATATGTATGACAGCTTTTTCTTTTCTCTAGCCATATTACAACAAAAGAGT
This sequence comes from Bothriochloa decipiens, assembly GCA_023333625.1. Taxonomy (NCBI): domain Eukaryota; kingdom Viridiplantae; phylum Streptophyta; class Magnoliopsida; order Poales; family Poaceae; genus Bothriochloa; species Bothriochloa decipiens. The sequence goes on from CM041646.1 coordinate 5,444,034, forward strand.
GTTAGGCAGGCCATCTCCCTACTTGACAAATTTATATGATATGATTATATTTCCATAATTCTTATAGAATATTACATGGCATGTTCTGTTTACACCTTTTGGTCAGTCCTAACCTTCAATCTTAATTACACTTGGATTCCACGAATTTACTGAATTATGTGGTGTCTTACAGGTGTCCCCTTCCTAATGAATATTGGTTGTTTGGTTCACAACATAAGAGTGCAAGACCTAAAAAAAGGGGGTTACTAATATCTGAAACAGCCAAGGTATTCTGTATTATTTCACAAATGATTGAGTGTACTTCAACGAAGTGCATGGTTTGGTCATCTAGGAAAATGAATGAACCCCAATATACACTACAGGGTTCACTCTCTTTGCCGACTGCAATGCGCACTCGGCAAAGGCAGAATTGCAGTCGGCAAAGGCTTTGCCGACTGCAATTCCACGTGGCAGTCGGCGAAGGGTTGTCGGCAAAGAAACCGTCGGCGAAGGCGGCTTTGCCGAGTGCCACGTCAGCACTCGGCAAAGCCACGTGGCGCCGTCAGCCTGACGGCTGGCTTTGCCGAGTGCTGACGGGGCGGCACTCGGCAAAGAAAAAAATTAAGTTTTTTTTGAAAATTTCTTTGCCGAGTGCCAGCTCGGCACTCGGCAAAGAAAAAAATTCGAAAATTCTTTGCCGAGTGCTGACACTAGGCAAACAAATGACCCCCTTTGCCGAGTGCCACGCTGTCACTCGACAAAGCTGGGGATTTTCTGACCAGATTCCCCAGCTTTGCCGAGTGTCAGCACTCGGCAAAGCTGGGAAATTTTTTTTCCTTTTTTTTCTGTTTTCTTGCATTCAAACATTGCAAAATCACAATTTATATTACAATTTCACCAGGACCACAAGTAGCACCATTTATATCACAATTTCATCACATTTATCACCACCGTCACCATATATATCACAATAACACATATATCTCACAATAGCATCTCTTATCACCACCACAAGTCCATTACAACCATGAAGTACCTAGCCGTCCATAAAACAAGCGACAAGTACCTAGCTCGTCGCGCCGTCCCCGGAGCCGTCAGGTTGTCCGTCCCCAGAGCCCCCAGGGTTTTCCCACGGAACCCACCCTGGATCACGCGGCGCCGACCAGTACGGCCGCCCTCCGCCCACCGGCCACGAGTAAGGTGTAGGAGGGCCACGCGGAGGTGGATACGGTGGAGAAGGGCCACCCGGAGATGGATACGGCATCATCTGAGGGCCAGCACCTCTAGGAGACGGGTTCGAACCCGCCGACTGTACCTGCACAAGTTAAAGGCCAAGTGATGTAATTAGTATTTGCAGGATGGATGCACAAGCTAAAGCAATAGTCAATGTACTCACCGGGGTCCCTGCAGGAGCAACAGGAGCAGGCACAGGAAAAGACAGTGGAGGAGGCGGTGGAGCGAATAATTCAGGCGGTGGAGGCGGCCCGGGGATCTGCAGGGATTGGAATTAGCCAGCAAAGCCCTGCATCTGACTATTGTAGTGCTGCTGCACGTCTGTCAGGTGTTGCTGGTAAGCCATCTGTTGCGCCTGCATCTGCGCCATCTGCTCCTGCACCTGGCCTACAATATTACATCCGCAGTGTTGATTGTAAGTATAGGTGTGAAACGAGTGAACGACGAAAAAAACCACACTTACTTGGAACTGCGACATGCTCGGCTGCCGAGACGCTATGGGGATGTCGGTGGAGCTCGTGGGCCTGGATTGAACCTGGCTCCGCGTGGGAGCATCGGACGGGTCGACGGTGCTGTGGGCCATGTAGTACCAGCCATGCTGCTTCCCTGGTCCCAACCTCTGCAGGAGGTTTGTGTCCAGGGGCTCGGCAGTGGGGTCGAACGTCTCCCCGTAGCGCTGGCGAGCCGCGGCGGTGTACTCGGTCGCCTTCTCATAGGCGGTGGGGTTGCTGTACGCCTTGGGCCCATCCTCCGGGTTGTAGACGTTGTCCAGCGCTGTCGCCTTGCCCTTGTGGGAGAGGAGGTACCCGGTGAACTGATTGATTTCCTGCCCACCGTGCTCCTGCGTCTGCATTGAAAACAGAAATATGGTTACAAGTAATGACAATTGAGGGCTAGAAAAAAGACATGAACAGATGCATACCCATCTTCTCATGTACGTTGAGAGGGGCTAGCTCCCTTGGTGGTGTGGCACCCCTCGCATCTGCAGGCAGCGGCCCCGACGGTCGTTGCGCCTCGCGTACGCCTCGTCCGTTTGCCACATGCACACAATCTCCTCCTAGCATTCCCTGTGGTTGTCGCACCACCCTAGACAGAACTGCATGGCATCAAGTATTTGACATGCGAGAAGATTAGTGTAATGTTTCACTGAAGGAATCTGAACGAATCTTTTCCTACTTAATTACCTACACGTATTGAGCGAAGGTGAGGTCGGTCTCCCTCGAGTTCATGATCTGGCGGATTTGGGGCTTCTTGATGGACTCTCCATGCACGTCGGCGTAGTAGTCGCGGATGGCCTGTATGCGCGCCTCATGGTACAGGTCCTTGAGACGATCTTTGCAGACCGCCTCCTGCACTCACGCCGCCTGGTCCGCTTTACCCTCCTCGCACATGAAGAAGTCCTGCACACAGACACATCATGTAGCATTGCATTGTTTCAAGAAGTCCGACGAATGCGTACTATTTAGCAATGCGGTGCGATGAAAGACTCACCCAAAACTCCCTCTTTATCTTTGCCGCGAGGGTCTCGCCACCCACGTTGACGAGGTAGAAGTGAGCTCACCTCGTGGGCACCTTCAACTCGCCGTCCACGTCGACAAGGCCAGGGTAGTACTCCTTAATCAGGAGGCCCTGGATGCCATTGATATGGCGTGATTCACCTTCTCCGCTCACAAACGCCCAGGTACTGCACGAGTCATTAAGAACAATAATTAGTATGCAGTTTGATTTTCAACATGTCATATGAACAAGTAGTGAAATCAATAATGGTTACTTATGTATGGCCCACGGGTGTAATCACCGGGCGTCTGTTGAATTGCGGCCGCACCCTAGGAAGCTGTGTTGGCCCGCGCGAGTACACCTTGGCCACGCCTGACGAAGTCGAAGCCATCTGGCCTGGTGTAGGCACGGCGTCATCGTCTTCGTCGCCGCCGCCGCGGTCCTCGTCACCCGTCGTCGTCCCCCCTTGCCAGGACGAGAACGCCAGCCTCCTCGTCGCCTGGCAACGTCCGCTACGGGGCTGGGACCCCCTAGTAGATGATCCGCCCACCAACACCTCCTCCTCCTCCTTGTCGTCATTGACGGTCTCCTGCGGGGGGACCTGGTATGCCGAGCATACGGCTCGATGCGGCCGCTGCCGCCGTCCGCCTGGCATTTTGCCGAGTGCCTTCAATGACAAAGAACAAAAGAGTTAGCATAAATAAATGACAAGTACTGGTAAAGGAACATACTAATAACAATATAGTATTACATGGCCTCGTAATTATCTCCGCAAACGGCAATATGGCGGGAGTGGAGTCATCATCACTATCACTATCGTCGTCATCGCTATCAATATTGTCGAGCTCTCTTAAGTCATCACTGTCATCATCATCCTCATCATTGCCATAGTCATCATGTACATCCTCCTGGACAACTCCATCGCGCTGCATCTGCCATCGCTCAAGCATTCTTAAGTCCTTGGCATCCTGCACCTCCTCACCCTTGTCCTCATCGATTTCGTTGTCTACTTCCATGCCCATGAGCGAACCAATGTCTATCTCCAAAGTACCTTCTAGCCCCTCAGGTTGATAGAACTCATCTTGGTTTGGGTCAAAGTCGTAATCATCGTCGTTTGGGAGAGGCGCTTTGCCACGCGGCGACACCAAATGCACAAGGCTCCAACCCGCAAGCTTCTCGTCTTTTTGGCACGCCCATGGGAGGTAATAAACTTGCGTGGCGTCTCGGTTGGCCACAATGTAGACATCGTCTCCTTTATAGTTAGAGTTCTGTCGAATCTCGACTTACCCTATGGTAAGGTCTTGCCTCGTGACATCGAGATCGAACCAATGGCATTTGAATACCATCGGCTTGAAAGTCTCGGCACCCTTAAAGTTGACCTCGTATATCTCTTCAACTATGCCGTAGTAGTCCTTCTGATCCGTGCCGGGCGTACAAACTCCGCTGCATATGGTTTTTAGGTTGGGTCGACTCTCCTCGTGGCTTCAAAGCGATAGCCATTCACATCATAAACGGTGAATGACTTCACCCTACGGGAGAAGCCATAGCCCACCTGTTTGGGAAAAATTTGAGAAAGTTTTGAGCAAGTGGTGACGTCGGATGCCTAAAACCTGAACATCTCCACATGTGATAACAAGTTTCGAGCAAGTGATAACAAGTTGTTATCACATGTGGAGATGTCCAGGTTTTAGGCATCCGACGTCACCACTTGCTCGAAACTTTCTCAAATTTTTACCACAGCCTCCACATGCGATGGCAAGACATGTCGTCAAGTTTCGTCATTTTCAGACTCCGTTTGGATTTTATAAAATTTAAAAACACTTTTCACGCACGTGACTCGACGTGTTCCGACACCAATACGGTCGAAATTTCACACGAGGCCCTGCACACAGCCTCAACATGCTCCAAACATCATGAATATCATTTTTTGAATCACCGGATTCTAATATTTCATGTACCTGCAGTTCAAATCTAGAGTTGCCGGAAAAATTCAAAGAAACAGAAAAAATTAATGGAATATAGCAAAACAAATCAAAATTACCCCAAATATGGAATTTAGAATGTATTTACTGTAGCAAGGCAACAAAAAAAAACTGGGATTGAAAATCAAAAAAAAATTTGCCGAGTGCCACGTGTGGCACTCGGCAAAGAGCCTTTGCCAACAGCCAGACAAGCTGGCAGTCGGCAAAGGCTGCCACCTTTGCCGACTGCTGACGACGTGGCAGTCGGCAAAGGTGACGGCGTGGATGCCGTCCAGGCGTGGCAGCCTTTGCCGAGTGCCAGGCTTTGCCGACTGCCCACCATGGCTCTTGGTAAAGGCAGCTCTTTGTCGAGTGTCGACAAAAAACAGTCAGCAAAGTATTTAGCAGTCGGCAAAGCTAGCATTTCGTGTAGTGATAGTATCAGGTTACTTTGTTCTTTGAACTGACTGAGCTGTGCGATATTGCAAACATGCATTGGCTGCTATCTGTAGGTAGACAAGTTAACTTGACAGCCAAGCACTTCTTTAATTTATCTAGTTATGTATTTTCTTTCTGGTCTACCTAAGTGATTAACTGCCATGGTCCTACGTACGTATCCATGCAAATCAAAACGATAAGCACGGCCCAAGTGGTCCATATTCTACTATTTGTAAAATCTAACGGTATAATGTTCCACTGCAGGTTTTGTAGATCTTTTTGGCAAATGAGTTTCTTATGCGCAACAACAACTCAATAAGAGGTATATACAATTCCCATGGCAACTATGATGCTATTGCAGACTGATCATAGTGCTATAATTCCTAGGAACTATGCATAGTAGAATTCAGTGTGTAGCTTGTGTTCTCATTTTTTGATATAATCATAGTGGCAAAGTATCACTCGTTGAATCACCTTCCTTCCTTTCTCCCTTCAGGCCACACGAGTCTGCTTGCTACTATGTGGTATATGCGGCTAATGATTCATCTACTTGTCTGTAACTATGATAAAATCCTCGTTCAAAAAGTTGGCTGTTTTTGCTGTAGTGTGATTCAGAACTATGAAGTTGTTGCCTCTTGTTTTATTTGTCCAAAGTGATTGGTTGTAATTAGATGAATAAAACTATGATCAAAGATTTTTTTTAAAAAAATAAATTTCTTTTTTTAAAAAAATATTCTTTGTCGAGCGCCAGACACGTCGGCACTCGCAAAGACAGTTTTTTTAAAAAAGTAAAAATTCTTTGCCGAGTGCCTGTCATATCAACACTCGGCAAAGAACATGTCAGACGGTTGCTGTTAAACTTTGCCGATTGCTTATCTGGCACTCGGCAAAGAGAAAGTCTCTGCCGAGTGCCCGTGACGTGGTAGTCGGTAAATATTTCTTTGCCGTCAGATTCTTCGCGGACAGCCGACGTGGAAAGTACTCGGCAAAGCCTTTGCCGAGTGCTTTCAGGCCTTTGCCGTGTGCCTTAGGCAGTCGGCAAAGACCGTGGCTGGCAGATTGTCCCTGGCGAACACTAAGCTGGTGTCGTCAATGGCTAGCTATGAGCCATGTACAGGGATCCATCGTCGCTGCGGCCGGCGATGTACTCCGAGCAGCGGCGACATAGGTCCTCGTATACGACTCAGGAAGCGACAGTCCCGCTCCCCGCCGTTGCCTGTGGAGAATACCACAGGCCTGAAAGTCGGTGGCGGCGGCGTGGTGATGGACCGTCGGTACAGCACAGGCGGATGCGGGCGATAGATCCCCAGGTGTTGGCGTGTACACGGTCCATAGGTCATGCTGAGAAGGACGAGGCCACCTTGGCAATCGGCGATGTGCCAACGCAAGTTCTTTTCGAGGGAAATTGTCGATGGAGAAGCCGCTGCCGTTGATGGGTGACGACACCGACAAAGAGGGGGGACGGAACAAATCGGTGACGCCACACTTTTGTGGCTGTGGTACGGGTCGATATGACGATATGTGATGGTGTGCGGGTGGAGCGAGCTCGCAAGGCAGAGCATGGTGAAGTCTTCGTCGGCGCCGTTGGTGACCACGCGGCGCCACGGCTTGCAGGCGCACGCCGCTGATGTTGCCGCCGGCCGGGTAGGTAACAAAGGATAACTTGTTGCAAGATTATTGGTGCAGGAGTATCAAGCCAAGAGGAACTAGTGTGGCAGCGAGGATGATGTCTCATGAATCTAGTGATAGAAGTCACGACGGGAGACAAAAGAATGATGATGCAGAGCGTCAAATGTTGACATCGTGACGGACGCCACGCCGAGATCACTAGCTCTTCGAAGTCTGAACAGTCTCGAAGCTCATGGAGCCTCCCGGCCTGGACCCCGACCGACTCGTCTCCTTCCTCGTACCCCAACCCACCCCGGGGCCGCGGCGGCCCCCCCCTTCCCCGTCCTCCGGCATCAAATCCGCCCAAAGTCGCCCATCCTGCCACCCGCCGCACTCGCCAGCCGCAAGATCGCCAACCACCATCGCCTGATCAAGGCACCTCGCAGCCGGCCCCTTCCTGCATTGGCTCCAAGTCCTCATCACGGCCTCCCATTCTTGCCACTACTGGGCTGGCGGTCACCGGCGTGCCACCACTAACGCTAGGGACGTCCATGGAGGAGGCCTATCCCTCCGTACTAGCGGGGGCACTGGGAGGGCTTACCTCCTGGTCGCTGCCGTCATCACCGCACGAGGAGATGGCTGCCTCCTCTCTGCTTCAGAGGCTGGCCCCGGACGACGAGTTGTGGACGCCCTCACCGGTGAGGGACGGCACCAGCGGTTGAGCAGCTTACGGTCAGCTTCGCGGCTGCCAGCTCACAGCGTCAAGTTCCTCCAGCATCAGGGCCCGACGTCTTTCTCGTGCGCCCATCCGCGCCTAGCTCATCGCCCTCTACGTCCCCCTCGCCTCCCCGTCACCAGCGGACGGCTTGATGGGTGTCGCGACATCTTCCTCATGCGCCCATCCGCCCCTAGCTCGTCACCCTCTGCGTCCTCCCTCGCCTCCCCATCACCAGGGGACCGCTTGATGGGTGTCGCTGTCACGTCTGCGGCTGCCCCTGAGGTCATCGCCTCTAGGCAGTCTGGGGGCCGCCTCCGTACAGGTTGTTGTGCCTGCCTGCTGCTGATAGAGGTGCAGAGGATGGGTTCTGGGTCATCGTCGAGGACATCTCAGAGGAGGAGGTTGCACGCTCAGTCATGCCCTCATCACCGTCCCTCTCCGCGCGTTTACCTCCATTATTCCCCGCCCGCCAATTAGCTGGCAAGTGCAAGTTTCGGCGCTGGGAGGATGACTCCGGCATGGCAAGCTTCGACGATGAGCTAGCTCTCGCTGCCACGCACCCGTCCTCCCCAGACGTCACTCGCAAGGCTCTCTAAACCCCTGCCTCCAAATGAGGCCTCGGATGCTGTGCTGAGTGATGTCGTCATCATCGCCAAGAAGAAGCGTCGTCAACATCGTTGAGCTATGACTCGGGTCGGCGATGGGATTCCTATGACCCTCCTCGACTGGCCTCTAGGGTGCCCACACACTAGCGACTTGGTTTGCATCTAGGCGCGGCTCCCCCCGCGCACCGGCATCTTGGCTAGTGGCGCCCCGCCGTCGTCGTCGTTGTCGTTAGCAAGGGCCATTGCATGTACATCCTCCAAAGGCACTTCTTGGACACCATGTCCCTTGGTGACAGCTCCTATCGATGTCGGCGGCTTCACGCGTGTTGAAAGACGTGGCCGTGGCTGCCGCCATGTCTCGCCCTGCCCTCTTCACCAGCGGCCAGTGCCTAGACTTCGCTCGTCGGTCTCTACCTGAACTGCCTAGCAGGGGATCACATCACCGCCCAGTGAACCTCCCCGTCCCGATGTCTCCTCTGCCTCAGCACGACGTACCAATGAGGAACTACGTGCATCGCCATCGTCACCCGCACCGGTGCCTTTCTGCGGACCGTGCGCAGGATCCCTGTCTTCGGAGATCTGCATGGGAGGACCATGGGCATGCTGGTTCGTGCGGGCACCAATCCCATTCTAGTCACCATACCATTGATATCGGCGATGGTAGCCACAAGGCTACTCATGCTCCCGAATCTAGTATATCATCATCTGGCAGATCCTTTGTCCGGCTCCTTCAACCATTATGGATGGTGGCCCGTGGCCCTCCTTGCACACGCCACGATGGCTCTACACGCCACGATGGATCGGGCAACACAGGGGCCTATGGAGGGTACCCGCCGTCGAGGCCGGCGGCGTCGGGGCAAGCAGCCAAGGGAGGTCAACATCGTCATGACCTCCTGCCATCGTCGACAAAGCCGCCGCTGCCATCGACCTGCTGCCATTGACTTCGTTGGCTCTGCAGGCCTGGTTGGCACTATCCAAACTCTATCACCACCACGAATGACCTAGCTCTGCTTCATGGATTGCGTGGTGTCTTGGGAGGCTGGAGAGGACATTGTGGCAGTGGGCTCCCGATTGTCGGCTATCCCCGCTGCCGAGGCGCTAGAGGCGGATGGTGAGGACATGGTGGCAGCAGACGTCGGGGTCTTCATTCCATTGCACGTGATGGCTGCCACTCCACCTGCAGTTCCCGCTCCTACTGTGGACTCGATGACAACATTCGTCGACTCCTTGATCTGGACTACACCTCGCGCCTGGACTGCAAGGACCTGTGACGATGATTGGGTCCCATGTCGCAGCGTTTGCCTAGCCACCAAATCGGCCTTCCATGACGCGAAGCCGGAGAAGCAAGCGAAGCATGTCTTGTTGAACAAGTGACGGCCTAGTCATGTGGATCCTGATACACTGGACCCCACAATCGCCCTGAAGTTCCACAAAGCATCCGCCAAGACGTTCCTTAACTGCAAGGCGGGAAGTGATGAGTGTATTGTTCCCCTTGCACGACGTTCACTGGATGCGGACTATGGCAGGGCTCAATGGAATGTACGAGGATTGACTAGTGGTGCACGTGGAGTTAGTCGCACAGTAGTTTCATTCCTTAGTACGCCATCCTAAGCTCCACTATTCAATCCGGTGATCATTATTAGTGTTCAATCTGTCTGTCATATGGCAGTTCGCTGTTAGGCCAATCAGGTGGTGTAATTTTATAACGACTTGTCTTGACGAGCAACGCACTATTTTGAAAAAATGGTGGCATCGCTAAAATAATTAGCATTGAACATGCTCATAAGTTACTGTTAGGGGTGCCCTTACATAAACAAGTACTTTGGACGTGGCATTTTGATTTTCTAATTAACTCAGAGCAAAACAAGCTCGCTCTAACTTTATAGTCCACTGAGATTTAACCGCTCAGCATACTCTAGCTAGACTCCTAGGCAGACTCTAGAAGAGCCATATGAGACCCTTCAAAACTTTTTTTTTGCGAGAAAGAAGAGAGCTCTATTGATTGCTCAGGAAACATGTTACAATTGCTCGTAATCATCGACTCCACGCAATGAGAAACCTGCCGCATTCTAGATACATGGTTTATATCATTTACAATAAAAGCAAGCTGCGATTTATTCACACCTGGGCGATGAACAGCTTCAATGACCAAGGAGCAATCAGATTCAATGATGGCTTTGCTTCTTGTCCATTCCATCGCCAATCACACCCCTTCTAAGCAAGCCAAAGCTTCAACCTCGTCTGCATTTATCTCATCAGAGATGGCCTTCCATGCACAAATGATAGACGCACCTGCACTATCTCGTATCACAGTACCAATTTCCGCACGTAAGACTCTTGGTTAAAAGCTCCATCGATGTTAACTTTCACCCATCCTGGTTCAGGAAGCTTCCATCTTCCCGATATAATATAACTAAGATTTTCTTTTTTCTTTGTCATCTATGCATACATATTCTGACAAAATAGGATTTTTATCTTTTATATCTCTAAACTCGATCCCTAACATAACTTATCCTTTCCAAAACCTATAGAGACTGATTATTGGAACTGATAATAACGCGGCGGGACCGGCGGCGGCGGATATGTGGCGCCCTTGCATTGCACACACCCGCCATAGGGCGCCCCGTCGTCTAGCGCGGTCACAGAAGTGGCAGGAGCGGTGACGCCGCTCATCCGGGCCCAGGTGTGCCCATTTTTTTCATCGATATAAGTACCGCTCGTATTAGACGTGTGATAGAGAGTGCATGTATAACGCTATATCACCTGTAGTACTCCCTCCATATATCAAGGAGCGGTTTCAGAAAAAAAAATTAAAAAATAACCGCGTTGTTCGCGGAACCAGACTAGTAACACGCAGCCGGCAGGAAATCGTTTTTTTAATCCCTTTCGGCTGCAGGCATGCCACGATTAGCTATGGCAGCGGGATGGTTCAGCCGCATCATCAGGCAGCATGCGTCGCCTCAAGTCTGGTCGAGAGTAATGACTAATCAGTAAATTTATCTAGTTAAATAATAAAATATATGTCTAAAAAATCAAAATAAACTATAATTCAGAAAAGAGGGAGTAATTACTATACGCCAGGTGCTTCTGGCTAAAAAGGACTACATCCGTCTTAATAAAGTTTTATGAAGTGTTTATTTTATGTATATTAGATATAGTGTCACATCAGCCTTTTACGTGGAACTCATGAAACTGGTGAGAGAGAGAATGTAATCGTTTCGTGTGCGCTGCTTCCAAAAATTTGGAAACGCCGTGGAACCAGCACTGAGGCACTTCCTACGTTTCATCGCGACTTTTTTCTCCGGGACAAGGCGTTCTTCATCGCGACTGCGCCCGACGCGGGAGATCCGCCGGCACGGCCGCCGTACCGCCGTGGAAGCACCTCAGGGCACGACCGCCGGACTGACATGGTAGAGGCCGCCGACAGCTTGCGCTCGTCCGCCGGTCGCGGGAGATCCTCCGGCGCCGTTCGTCGTGACTTCACCCGCCGCGCGTCCTCTACCGGTCATGGGCGCCAAGAGCGCGAGGGCTCCATCCCTCCGCCGCGAGCCGCATCCGTGGCGAGCCTGCCCGTCGTCACGACAGGGCTCCGCCGTGTTTCTTTTGCCAGTCGCAGTCGGTCGCGGGAACCGCGAGCGCGAGGGCTCCGCCCGGCCCGTCGCCGCGAGCCGCGTCCATGGCGAGCTCGCCCGCCGTCGCGACAGGGCTCCATGGCGAGCTCGCCGCCGTCGCGACGAGGCTGCCCTGGCACGCCCGCGGTCACCTCCGCCACTGGCGAGGCCGCCCGGACGAGCGAGGTCGTCTCCGCCTCCGGCGATGCCACCTGGCACGCGAGCCAGCCTCCGCCGTGAGCCCACCTCCGTGTGAGGGACTGTGCCGCGGGCGAGCACCGCCGAGCGAGTCTGCCACGCAAGCAACTATTGCATCTTATCCTGCTTTTCACACCACAACTGTGAACAAGTGTAGGGAACAAGCAGGGAGTCCTGTTGAAAAGCAAAACAAGAAGGCTACAGCAAAAGATAATGAAAGCATGAATATATCACGGGGACTAACTATTGTATCTTATCCTGCTTTTCACACCACAATTGTGCTTGTGCATGCAGTAGTATATCATTTGTCTTGTTTCTTTCCTGGACTTACTTGTATATGACATCAAATCAAACAGTATAAAGTTGGAGGCGGTTCTAGAGCTGGCATCTATTATTAGAGGACCGGACCAACTGCTTCTTTGCTCATTTTGCTCCAATAATTGACATTGATGCTGAAGGTGCTGGTCCTTAGTCGTGAACTAATTAACCGATCAAGTAACTAATAACTAGCAGGATTTATAGCTGCACTCAGAGTCCAAACGTGTTTGTACTCGGTTACAGTTACACATGCCAGACGCATTTCATGGCTCGCCTGCACAATCACGACGTAGTTGGCGTGCATGGTTAAGAGTTCTTTTCACCTGAGTGGCACAAATCCAAAAAAAAAAAAAGAAATGCTGACTGTGGCCGACCAGATATGCGATCTTCTGGACAGCACGACATTATCGGTACTGTTGATTGATTGATCTTCACATGGACCTGCCTTTGATAAAGGGCTGCCTTCCACTGTTCTCAATTGGTGCAACTTTATTTAGGATTAGAATATACTAGTATTGGTCAGCCGTGAAAAAGAAAAAAAAAAGATGGATCACATTCTGTGTGTGATGACTGATGATTGGATTCAATGCTAATGGATTGCATTCCAACGCATGCATCTATACACATTCTCATCCTAGCTCCTCTCCTTCTTCCAGTCCTCATCCTCTGTTCCAAGCTCTAACATGATCACAAATGTCCAGGGCGCTGCCTTGCTGCAGCAAGAAACGTACCGTTACGTTGCTGCACTCTTGGGAGGCTGTGCCACTCTTGGGCGTTTGCGATTTGTTGTAGTATCCCTTGATAACAATCATATGTTTTCTACACGTACCATAAAAAATTAATGACCACATATGTATCGTTTCACGACCTTCAGCTATCCACCCCTGGTCACACGAGCTCGAGGTCTTGTGGCCCTGTCTGGGCCAAGCCTCCATAATTAAAACAACATTGGGCTATATTGACTGATGGTCCGACCTATGTATTAGTTTTACAGACCGATCCTCCGACGCTTAATCTAGATATATGTATAGAAGACCGAAAGCGGCCGATAGAAGACTCTTGCAGAGTTGATACTATCAGATATGCCGACCGATGATTTACTAGAAATATGTTGTGACCAATAATTTATCGGTAATACTATACTTTTACCAATAGCTGTTTAAAGCTCCTTAGATGTACCTTAAACTTGGATGCTACTACATAACAACCCGTACCAATAAATTCCATTCGTATTACGAACTACCTCTAGCAGTAGTTCAATTTCCATAGTAATATAAACTCTCGTTCCCTTTGGGAAGAATTCTCATGCATGGGGGATAGGGGCTATTTGTTGGCCTATTTAGAAAAATAGAAACAAGGCTGTTTCGACAACATGTTAATCAAAAGTCCTTTAGAAATTATTTGTAAAGCTCGCTCTTTTATGTTATACTAGCCAGGCTTATATGGGGATCAAGAGAAAGAACACTTGAAAGAAGGTGTTGAAACAATGATTCAGATCGCAAAGATGATCCTGGCAAGCCAAACAATGACACAGGTGGACTGCAAGATGGAAGTGCACCTGACGATGGAGATGATTAGTCCTGAAATCCCTGGAGAATTTGTGCTCGTGGTGCCTAGAAAAGATTAATGGTGTTGATGGTTACACTTCTAAGTGGATCTTGGTTCTTCTGTATGGTTCAGCCGGTTAAGAAGTTAGATGCTCTATCAGGAAACAGTTAGTAATTTGGAACCCTTTTATCGGCCTGCTTGGAATTCTTGTTTCTGTGATGTTTGGACCCCTGTAGCGACTCCAATGCAGCCGTTGCATTAAAGCTGTGGCGTAGTACTTGTCACGAACCTCCATCTTACAGCAAGACATTTTCTTAAAAAAAAAATCTTACAGTAAGACACAGTACTATGTTGCTGCACTGTTGGGAGACTGTGAAACGATGCTGGTAACACACCTGTCTGACAAGTACTCCCTCCATTCCGTATATGTACATATATCCACCATTCTAACAGGTAGTATATATGACAACTACTTGTATTATTATTGAATCTTGCGTGTGAGTTCTTTTTAGCATGAAAGCGGCAGGTGCTCTGCCTTTGCATTAATTAAAAGTTTGAGAGCAACAATTTACATGGGCACTAAGGGTCTTACTATATAACTGACGAGAAAAAACACGGAAGAAGAAAAAAGAACAACATCCTGCACTTGTAGCTTTCAGAGATTTACGTGAAAATTTCCTTGAGCCGTATCATATAGCAAGATGTCTTGTTGGACAATGCTTGCAATCTGTGCCGGCGTTTGCGATTTGTTGGTATCCCAGTCCAATTCAGGTTTGGCACATTCTGAAACATCTTTATTTTCCTTTGAATGGCAAAAGGGTACTCTTGCGGCCCCAAGCATGTTGAATGGCACAAGGCTACTCTCGCGGCCCTAAGCGTTGTGTCGAGTTTTTTTTTTGACAACAAACATTTCCATTTATTCATCCGCAGCAACGCGCAGCTATCAAGTGCAAGTCTACAGATTGTAGAACTTGAGGAACAAAGCAATGGTGAGAGCCATGCCGATTAGAGCAACTAGAATGAAGCCCTATTGTAGTTGATGATAGAGCCTGGCGTGCTAATTCATCAGCCAAGGTGTTCAAATTCCTGCTAATCTTACACAACCTAGAAGAAAATTCCATAGAAAGTTCTTGACGATCTGGTTGAAGGGCTTGATCCTCCAGTAGGGGGGGTTCGTGGTTGATGTTGTTGATATTAGTAAGCATGGCAGCTGTGGCACTGTAAACTTGAATTGGAGTCCAGGCTTTACCTTTGAAGTGTTTGTCATTCTCAGTTTTTCAGAGAAACCACAAGGTAATTAGAATTTTATGAAGGTCTGTCTCTGTTGTGGTGGGAGTGGCAATGGTTTACAAAATGATTTGAATACTATTATCCTCTTGTGGTAGAGTATCAGTTCTTAAGAAAAGATTAAAGGAGAACCAAACAGCTCTAGGTAGATTACAATGAAAAAACAAATAGGCATCAGTTTTATTTTGACCACAAGAGGCACAAAAGGGTTCAATATGTGTGGAATATGTGGAGGCTCTTTGAGCAGTGGCTAAGGCACGTCTACTCAGTCTCCAAGTAAAAGTCTTAATGACTGGAGGAAGCTTTTTAGATTTCCAAACCTCGTGGAGAATTTGGTTTACCCGTGGAAGGATTCTCCTAGAGCTTTCCATAGAAAGTTGAATATGGTTTTGTGCTGCTAGGTGCCTGTAAACAATTTTACATATACCTATTTTGGCTGGGGAGTTGAAGCGAGCTCATGCTGCTGGCTAATAAGTGTGTGGGCAGCGCTCCCTTTGGGAGAAAGAAGTGCGATAGGGTTTTGTTGTAAAAAACATAGATGGGTGGGCTGAGCTAACATTGACAAAAGGAAATTTTTCTATACGCATACTGACTGAAGGTATGACCTTGACCTCAATACTATCTTTTACAGACCGATTCTTCCATGATCAATCGAACTTTGTATAAGCACTGACGTTATTGATTTGTTACCTACTATCAAAAATATCGACACTGAATGTCGAATCAGTAGTATTGCATGTGAGTGGAATAGGCTAACCTATGTAAGCAAGCTAGGCACGGCAGATAGATGCCGGAACAAGCAAACGTGCATGTGCCCCTAATAGTCATCTAGTTCTTGGCTCTTCACTCCAGAGAGCACCTCGTCCCGTGCTGTGTGTGTTTATCATCACTTTACCCCACGTAGTCATCACGTCAGTCGTATGCATGCTGGTGGCATCTAGAAAGCTAGTACTAGTAGATATATGGTTTGTAGTCTCTGGTTGGAAACCCCCTGTTGTCTCGGTTACCTAGCCAGGATTGTCCAAACGGGACTAAAGGTCCCTCTTTAGTCCCGGTTACGCAGACCAGGACTAAAAGGCAACCTTTAGTCCCGGTTTATGTCTCTAACCGAAAAAAATAGGCATCATGAGACATGCCTCGGAGCATGTCTTTTTAGTCCCGGTTTGTGATAGCAACAGGGATAAATATGTTTGGCCTTTTTCTATTTTGATATATTTTCAATTGCATTCATATTTATTTTAAAATAGTTATTTGTGTATGAATTCTAGTATAATAATCTAATATTCGTTCATTCGAGCATTTTATACACGAATAAGAAACTATATATGTATACACACACAAAAGCTTAACTAATATTTTATTTCATATCGATCCAAGCATGCATGAAACAATAATTATAAGTGTATCACATGAAACTTTATTCTTAGGGGATTGCACATGTTCTGTTGTCGTCCTACCGTCGACTCGCCGTCGTGTCGCTGCTACTAGGTAAGACTAGGTTAGGGTCATAGTAGAACTCGTCGGGGGCTCCACGACATGATCAACAAGAAATTCTGAGATAACCTATTAAATTGCTTTGATCTGGTCTTCTCGTATGCACCTTGCCTTTACAACATTGCTTGCAATGTGAATGAAAGAAAGCTAAGTAAGGTATGAATATATATACTATATATACCAACAAATATAGTCAATTGTGTTTTGTGACATACTTTGAGTTGTTATTTTGGAATCCTCTTTCTGAAGGCCATCATGTACTTGCAGACGTAGTATGCGCATAAATTATTCCCTGGCCCTTATTGTAGACACCACTTAACGAGAAAATAAATGATTCATATCGTCATGAACCGAAGAAGCATGTTAGTAGTTATCATTTTAAACTAATAAAGAAGCGTTGATAAGCTATTAATTATATATACTTACACTCCATTGCCTTATAGTTAGAGGCACTGTCCAAGCACAACTTTTGTATTTACCAGTGACCCTAAGCCAAGCTCTGCATCCATAAGAAAAAATAATAATCAATCATTAGCTAGTTGCCATATCCATACAATAATATATATATATAGAGTTTATATAATATATATTAATTACTTCTAGATCAGATCTATCATATCTTGATACTCTGTTTGTGGTTCTGACTTGGGGTCCAAGATTTGTATGAAGCCCCTTCTCAAATCAATGATGATCTGTATCCAGTGAAAGCTGTAGGGATCATTATCTAAAGTTAACATGGCTACAGTAAGCCAAAAAATGTGCACAAAATATTAGCACTAACCCGAACAAGTAAGGGAATAGAATTTCTTCCTTGTCCCTGAGGGCATCAATGAATTTGAACAGATTGTCCTCTGTTTCATGCGTCCAATTATCATGGTTAGTGACCGGGTCGTTGAAAATAAGATATGGATCGATGAAACCAACAACATCAGTCTTCTTGTCATTCCTCATTTCTTACATCTGGAGTCTGCATTCATATAGTAAAAATTGTGTGTACATATATATATAAGTACTAAATTTTAACATGCATGCAACAAATACCGAGGGTTTGTCACTTACAGACAAAAGCAGCTAACGAGTGATTTGTCGAGAGCTCTCGCCAAAGTAGATGGTGCATGTCTTCGAAATAAATTGGCATTATGCCATATCCACGGAAGTACTAATGCTCTAGTTTAAATTGAAGCATCAACAGTAATTCTGGCTCGTCCACCTTCTCCTTACAAATTTTCTTGTACCATTAGTTCAAGTTGAACATCTGCGTGCTAGACTGGGCCAATCCTTTTTGCTACTAGACTCCTGCCCCTCTTATAGGTCTGAAATATATCATACTCTGTCTTAGCTAAAAGAAATGGGGTCTGCTCATAGAACTGGGAAGTTGTAACGTATGCTTCGACTAGGAAATTTGCGAGTTGTTCGGGGTCAACTTCTTCCCCATACACAGCTGCAATGACGTCATCAATATACAAAGAAGAGCCACGCCCTTGTGGTGGTGGCTGATTATTATGAACAATTAATGGTGCGATAGACTGTTGTTGTATCCCAAGTTGTGGAACCCCTTTGTCTGCTTTCTTGGTGGTTTTCCTTTGCTTACCGGACTCGTGTGACTTTATGAGTTGCCGTTCATAGTCCGTCAATGGTGGGGACTTATTTCTCTAACGCCTTTTGAGCTCAACTTCCTGCACTTGTCTCCTTAGCGCCAGTTGTTGTATGTGTAACGGCTTCGGCGGGTTTTTCAACATCTCTCACCTCCTTTCTCTCTCTTCATTAATTTGTGCCCTCGATCTATCATTGTCCTTTTTGTAGGGATGGTCTTCCAGATCATGTACCTGCTCGTCTGTAGTGGCAGCCTTTCGTTTACGACCCCCTTTTGGTTTCTTCATGGGCGAGGAGGACGTCTTTGATTGGACTAAGCGCCTCTTCGGTAGCTTGTTCTTAGCCGGACGTGGCGGAGATGGAGATGGAGATGCACCAGTGCCATGGATCGCATAATCATGGTCATCGGTAGCATCATCATCATGATCCGGAGCAGCACTATGATGATCATGGGAATGAAGAACTGGTGGAGACCTGATTGAATAATAAGTTTTTATTGTGCTATGATATAGCATATATATATAGAATATATTAAAAAGTTCCATATTCTCACCTAAGAGGCTGCGGTGGCGGTGGCGGTACCCTAGCCATGTCATTACTGGGAATGATTATGAAGCGCTTGCACCATAGAATGACTCCCTTCTCAGCTTCTCCTAGGGTCTTCTCCCCATCACCTCCAGGAGTTTCAAGTTCCACTCCCATATGGTCGTTGATAACTTTATTCACACTAACTCTATAATGTGTAGGGGAATTGGAGCACCATGGACTATTCGATCCGTGCTGTTAGGATCCTCTGGAGAGACATAACCGTGCGTCACCAAAACTGTGTTATCCCCCTCAGGAATGTGCAGCTCACATGCGGTAAAGTAGACAGTGATGTCATCTACAGGGAAGTGTTCTTCTGCTTCATCCTCTTGTGGTTGTGCTGCAGGTAACTCAGTGGAAGCACAGCTACTTCTTCGCTGAGAGGGGCTAACTCCATGCGGATCTAGTAGTGGTTGTTGGAGTCCCATGCTACTCTATAGTAGTGCCATTTGCCATTTAACCTCCTCTTCGATCTGTACATCCCTCCTCAAATCCCTCTCTTGTTCTCGCTCGCGCAAATGAGCCAACTCTTCCTCTACCCTACGTAACCGTGTTGCCTCCTCATCCTTCTTTTGTTGGCGGCTTTTGTAGGTATTAGCGTCCTGTGGGAAGGTGAGCTTCCATGAAACCATACCTAGGCCTCGTGTTCGCCCAGGGTGCTCAGGATTTTGGAGGGCCTCGGTAAGCTCATCCTTCTCTCGGTTAGCCTTAAACTCACCACGTGCAGCAACATCTATCACCTCAACAAGTTTTGCTACTGCCGGTGCGAGTGCCCCAGTATAGAGCGCTGCCCCTGTCTGTTCGTCGAGTTTCCCTCCATGTCCGTAAAAATATTGCTTGCAATGAGTGGTCCAATCTAGTGTTTGCGGAGCAACCCCTTTGGCAAGACATTCTTCTTCCATTTTCTCCCACTTAGGAATGGCACTTCTAAAGCCACCTGATCCAGTCCTATGATGGTATTCCTTTTATTGCGCATTTTGCTAGTTCCTTCTTGATACTTCTGCATGGTAATCCGAGGTCTTGTACTCAACAAAATCTAGCCATTCTTCCTTCAACCTTTCGTAATTCAATCTGGACTGAAATCCGGAGTTACATTCTTCTTGACAGATTGGGCAAATAGGTTCTTCTTCCAGCTTCAGAATAGATCTGTCATCTTCTTAAGTGTCCAAGCTCTAACTAAGTTTGTTTATTGACGGGACTATAGAATGATCTTTAGTCCCGGTTAGTAACCTCAACCAGGACTAACATAACCTCACCTGTCAATAGGCTGCAAAAGCTACCTCCAGAGCCGTTGGGAGGGACTTTAGTCCCGGTTGGTGAGACCAACCGGGATTAGTCATGTTTTTAGTCCCGGGCCATAAAATGGCTAGGACTAAAGATCCGATTCAAAAGCCATTTTTCTACTTAGTGTAGCCGTTGCAGCCTAATGATTGATGACTTGTTTTGTCAGTGTCATGGGTAATAAAGACCCTTTAATTTTCCATGATTTCATAAAAATGAATTGATCCTTTGTCTTACTACTAAACCCTTTATGAAATGCCTTCAAAACCTCGAAGTGAAATGCAACCTCTGTAAACGACGTGTTTTATGGCGACCAGAGGCATTAGTCGGAATAGCATTTTTTGTGACTGTCTCTGTGCATCGCTATAGTGAGTTGTAGCGGCTCCAATGCAGCCGTTGCATTAAAGCTGTGGTTTAGTACTTGTCAAGGGACGTTATTTAGGTCCACAAACTGGTAAATCTAAATCTATAAATTTGTTAAATAATGTGTGATCTATAAACTTGTAAACGATACACTGTTGGTCCATTTCTCATGCCGTGCACGGTGCACCACTTAAAGGACCATCGTGTGCTGCATCACAAATTATATTTTCAGCTAGCTAACGAGGTAATACGGCACGCGCGGTCGTGTGTGCATATCATCACTTTACCCCACATAGTTGTCCCGTCAGTCGCATGCATGCTGGTGGCATCTAGTAAGCTAGCCGTTGCGTATACACACATCTAGAAAGCGAGGCATCTCCATGCAGACGCACCCCACCGTCGCATACTGACTGAAGGTATGACCTCACTACAGCAGAAAAGAACAACCGCAGTGGGCGCAAACGAACTACCGCAGCGTGCAAACAGGTCCGCTGCTGCGCACACGCCACGGTAAATCGTGGCTATCCGCAGCGGGCCGCTTTGCCCGCTGTGGTTAATCGAGATTTACCGTAGTGGGCACATTAGGATGCCAGCTGTAGTTAATCATTCTAGAAAAAAATCCTAGGAGCCTGCCGGGGAGCCCGTTTTCTAGCCCACTGGCGAGTCCGTTTCTAGCCCGAAACCCTAGATCTGCTAGGAGGTGGGAGCTGCTGGGCGGCCATCGAGATAGGCCACCGCCACCGTCGCTCGCTGGATCTTCGACCCGCCGCCGCCGCCTTCGCCGAGCTGCACCATCGAAACACCAGCTGCATCCGTGCGCGGCCGGACACACCGGCTCTACCCAGATCCGCCACCGGCGTTCTCCCAGATTTGCCACCGTCTTGCAGATCAGCAAAGGGAGAGAGAAGGGTGAGGTGCATGTACAGAAAGAGAGAAGGAGATCCACAATGGGGCATCCATACCTTCTCGATGTGGCCGTGGATGACGTGGTGGCCGGATCAACGACTGCGGATGATGAGGGCGCTGGATCCACCGGCGTGGACGACGTGGTGGCCAGAACCCAGGGCTGTGGACGACGTGGGTGCCGGATCCGCCGTCGTAGACGACATGGTGGCCAGGATCCGCGGTCGTTGATGAGGAGGAGGCCGGATTTGTGCCCCCACGCGCGCCGCCCGGAGAGAAGGGCCGCCGGTGGGACGAGCTGCCTCTACTATGGATCCGCCGGTGGGAAGCACTGCCTTCACCGGGAGAGGAAGGGGGACGCGGTGCCTCCACCAAGGATCCGCGCGCCGAGGAGGGAGGAAGGGAGGAGAGGACTGGGGAGGGAGGGAGGAGTGAGTCGCGGCGCGGTGGAGTGAGTCACGGCGGCTGCGTCAGAGGAGTGAGTCGTGGCTGCGTGGTGGCGGAGTGGAGTGGGGGGAGCTGCGGCTGGTGAGGGAGGAGTGAACCCTAGGTGCTCATTTTATATGTATAGTGGATATTGAGCTCGCTTTGGTCTGTTGGGCCGCGGCCTTTTACCATAGTTGGCCCTATAGAACGCCTGCTACGGTAAACGGAGTTACCATAGCGGGCACCTTAAGACGTCCGCCATCAAAAATATTTTATTTTCCGTGACGGACGGCTTAAGATGTCTGCTGCGGTAAACTAGTTTACCGCAGCGGACAATATTCTCCACTGTGGTAAATCAACGGATTTACCGCAGCGGCCAACATAAGAGCCCGTCACGGTAGGCAAAAGTACACCGCTGCGCAAAATCAACCGTGGCGTAGTGCCTTGACCACAGTACTATCTTTTACAGACCAATCCTTCCATGATAAATCGAACTATCTATGTGCAATGACGTTATTGAGTTGTTTCCTACTATCAAAAGTATCGTCACTGAATGTCGAATCAGTAGTAGAGCATGTGAGTGGGATAGGCTCACCTATGTAAGCAAGCTAGGCACGGTAGATAGATGCCGGAACAAGCAAACTTGCATGTGCCCCTAATAGGAATCTTAAACACGGCAGCGCCAGAACTTAATTACTGGTACTGCATGATAGTAACATGTTCCCATGAGACGAGAAATGAGTTTTGCGGGGATGAACTTGTTTACATTGTTTATAACCATCTTCGAAATAGGGAAATGAAACATTAATTAAGACCGGACTAATGATTGATAACTTGTTTTGTCAGCGTCATGGGTAATAAAGACCCTTTAATTTTCCAAGATTTCATAAAAACAAATGGATCCTTTGGGATTGCCAGCTTACTACTAAGGGCGTGTCCAACGGGAGCACAAATCGCTAGCTAGGAACATATTTTATTCATTGTTGATGAGAGAGAGTGTTAAAAAGGAAAACGCTAGCGACTCTTGAATCGCTTAGCTCGCACAGTCTCCGATACTTCCTGTGTCACTGATATCTTCTCGTTCTTGCTATCCTCTCGTGATACTGCAAATTCCTTTCATATTTTAATCGATTTGAGCCGGCGATTTGGAAAGGTCATTGAGGACGCCCTAAACCCAGAACAAACTGTGAAATGCCAACCAATCTGGCAGCAGCAGCTAGGCGAGCCTTGACCAATCGAATGAGTTGGATAAAAAAATGTAGTATAAAGAAGCTAGTAAGAGGAGCATCACCCCATCATCAATGAGTAGTCATCACTTTACCCCACGTAGTCGCATGCATGCTGGTGGCAACTAGAAAACTACCGTTGCGTATACACATATCTAGAAATCTGGCGGCCTCCCGTTTGAGCTAGCTTGCAGTTCCGGCCGGGGCTATAAATAGGAGCACCTACGCACCTGTGTTTTATCAGCATCACCAAACACAACTGCTTACACAGCTGAGTCAAGTAGCACCACCACTAGCTCGCTAGCAATGGCCACACCCGCCGACCTCCGCCCCGTGGAGGAGAGCGACGTCGTCAGCGACGCCCTGGAGGCCAGCGACATCGTCGCAGACGTCCCCATTGTGAACAGAGACCTTTTTGTCCCCAAAGGCACCGGCGTCGCCGCCGCCAAATTCAAGGTCACTCGTGGCTTTGGTGGACTCATGGCGAATGCCAAGGTGGACATGAGCAAGCTGTATCTGCGCCAGATCTTAGCGGGGTTTGGTGCGAATCAGTCAGATGTGACACGGCCTAATGGCGTAACAGGGCTAGGTAAAACTGCTGTGAACAACTGGGGGGTGGGGGGGGGGGGGTCTATGACGGTGCTGGCTCCCATGCCAACCTGGTTGCCAGAGGGCACGGCATGCAGACACTTGCCGGCAAATGGAACGATTGGTTCACCCTGGTGTTTGAGGACCAAAGGTATGTAGAGTAACTCTTATCGTTTTGTTCCATGGTTTTTATTTTACCTGTAAGGCCAATAATATATGGGTGTTTCTGGGACATGTAGGTTTAACGGGTACACTCTTTTGGTTATGGGAGCTAATGATACATATGAAGCTGATAATGATTGGGCCATTATTGGTGGGACTGGTGAATTTGAAATGGCATGCGGTATCATCAAGAGAAGAGTATATAGTGTAGTAAACAGTACATTAACACATGAACTTACTATTGAATTCTTCTGCCGCATGAAGGAGGTAAGCATGTTATTAATTACATATTGTCCTCTTTGCATTATATATTCTGGTGTGGTCTAGGATAATATTTGATCACTTTGCATTATATATGTGGTAAAATACCCGTCGTTTCTTTTCTGTTATTTCAAATCGAGCACATTGTTGGAGTATATTATACATATGTAACCCCTACTATCATGTTGGGCTCAATTAAATAGCCTAGTAGTGCACTTAAAATAATATTTTAGGGGGCATTTGTAGCCTGTAAATACAAAACCCACCAAAGGTCCATTTGTAGCTTCTAGCGGTGTTTTGCTAAATACAACCCCACCTCGGAACATAAAGAGGACCTCGTCTACTAACTTCCCTATAAAATGGGCTGAGAGAGACGTGGACTCTTCTTATTTGTCCTATGACTTATCTGTTCAGCTCTTTTTTTTTTTGACCTGACGCATTACGGCTCTCTACTTTATTCCTTCACTCTCTCATTTTTTTGGCATAAACCAACACTCATGATGCATGGTCCTTCTTCATATTCAGGTCGTCCCTGCACCTACAAAGAAAGGAACAGTTGGTGGAAATAGAGGCACCCTGCCTTGGGAAATGGAAGGCAAATCTCAACGTCTAGAAAAAGTGACAATCTACCATGTAGGTGCAGTAGAAGGGTTTCAGTTTTCCTATGTTGACGGAGACGGGAAAATCCGCACCACTACTATCTACTAGGGGTCGAGTACATTCTGATCCTTTGCGCAAGACAGAAGTGAGTAGATTTCATATTTTACCAAGCATATAGCATGCGGTTGTTTTGCAAATCGTGTTAGTTCATGCCTAGCTTCATCACGAAAGGACGATGCAACTCTATGTTTGGTTAAAGTCAAACTAGCTTAAACTTGACTCCAAATATATAGGTACTCCGGCCATATAGGAAATAAAACTCATTGTAGACAACATTGTGCATACCAAGGAGTGATTAATTAGGAAGAGTTTTCTTCTTTGCCCTTATTAAATAGTATACTAAAAATATATATTCCATGCAAAATCATACTCAATATGTTTCTTTACATGTCTTATTAGTTTTGTTACATGACAAACATTTGTATCTTTGACTATATAGATTCATAATATAAGATTTGTTTTTGAGATTTACCATGAGAAATAATTTTATAGTATGTAATTCATATATATATTGTGAAACTATAAGGATGGTTTCAAATGGATTACATGGTTAGTAACGTTGACTTAAAAGCACTGCGACCAATGAAATAAAAAAAACGGAGAGGGTATGTATATCCTTGCTTATTTAGTACTTTGATAAAATGTAATATCTTTCTATATAAATCAAGATAGCTTCACCTAACATTTATTTTAGAATTATATCTTCTGGGGAGGGATATGGAGTTAGTAGCTATATATCTTTTGTACTGCCACCAAATTAATAAATACTTGATGATATATCTTTTTTCCTCTTCACTAATCCTGTGCTGATTACAGATAAAGTTTGGCCCATCAGAGTTTGTGAAGAAGATCAAAGGGGCTCAGAGGGGTGGCGAGGGCTGGCTGTCAAGATTTGAGATCGCCACCACCCACAAAACGTTTGGTCCTTTTGGAGTTGATCACGGTGCTCCACATTTCAGCTATACCGTGCCAGAGGACGAGACCGTGGTGGGCTTCTTCGCAAACACTGATAAAACTGTCGTCATTTCGATTGGTATTTACACTATCTAAATCATTCAGTATTCGACCCTGCTGCAGCCTGCAGCTACCTGCATGTTCCTTTCAGTCATCAGAGTGTTTGATTTCCTTCCGTTTCCACTATTCCAGCAATAACACGGCTAGCTAACAAGGGTGTGTCCCCCTTGTCTATGCCTGTTGCATTGTGATCTTTCGTAATCAAATCGGTCGTGTAATGTCTTTCCTTTTTTTTCCTTTCCAATGTTCAATGATGTTTTCAGAGATTGTTCTTCAGATTAAAACAGATCCACGTTAAAGTGGAATGGTTCATGTGTAAATCCATGTCCTGGTATAGCATCAGCGTCTTCACAGTATCCCTCCTGCTGTTTACGTGTGATCTGCCTTTGGTGCTACGCTGTGTGCATCTCTATCCTCTACATCACTGCTATTGTTGACTGACACCTGGTTCTGTGCTAACCCACAGCCTCCTGCACTCGAGCAGAGTTTCATCGCATGAGCTTGTTCTGTTGCCCGCCTGCAGCGTGGTTTCCGCTCCAACCTTCAGCATCGTGCGTGTCCCACACGTGATTTTGGACACAAGAGATAGATCCAGTCCAAAATATGCTGACACGTCAATTAAGTGGCCCATTGTGCGTTTCTTGCACCCATGGCATGACTTCTCCATTGACGCGTCTTCCTCTTCTCCCAGATCGATGCAACCACAAGAGATATACTAGAACATTAATGCGTGTCCAGCGATCCGCATGCACCGACCCGACCATCGGTAGCATCAGCTGAGAAACCGTGGAGCCACCGGTAGAGCACCCTGAAATAATATGTTGAAATGGTGCCATCGTCGCCGTCATGCAGAAACGCGTCTCCAACTTTGTGGCCATAGACCTGATTGTTCGGCGGAGGCGGTCCAACGATCAGCCGCTGGCTGGTCAACGAGTCCTAAAAGTTGACGTTTGGAATGGAGGGTGCGCACTGCCTAAATGTCATCTGGAGAAGGACGAGGCCACCATGACCGTCCGCGACATACCACATGTGTTCTTCACCAGGAGGCCGTCGATAAGCAGGTAATTTTGATGCCCCATCGGCGTAATGACGAAGAGGGCACGAAGCGATCGATGATCATCACTGGCATGGTTGTGGTACTAGCTGACAAAGGGTGGAGCGAGCTAGCGATGCGGAGGATGGCACGGCCTTCGTCGCGCCACCGCTTGCAGGCTCACAGCGCGCGAATGAGCCAGATGAGGGAGTCAAGGCGGAGGAAGAAACGCCGGAGCCGGTTGTCCGGGATGTCATGGATGCTCCTCGTGTCCTCCCCAACTGCTGCCTCCTTTGGATCCTTGCACCATACAGCCGCCGGTCCAGCTGCATGAACCCCCCTAACACTGCTGCTATCACACGACCGACATGGGTCGTACTCTCCGACAGAGAATTTAGGCCAAGATGGGTCCTGTTGGGGAACACAATCATTCCTGCAACACAACACAGACAGGGGGAGCCCTAGGCCTTGTGCATGTGCACTGAGGGTGGGCATGCCGTGGCAGACGCCACCGTGACCGTTAGCCTATATCAGGTTTAATTCTGCTATGGAATGGTTGGTTAAGATAGGAAAGAGTGTGTAAAAATGGGATCCAATCTTACAAGGGTTTCCTAGTTGATTTAGGAGTCTAGTACGGGTATGGGCTATATATATTAGCGAGATGTAATCAATTCAGTCAAGAAAGCAAGTAGGCCTAAACCCTTTTACCCCAATCTCTCTACGCTCTTTCCTTCCCGGCGCAATCGCCCACTCCTGCTACCTCACGCGCCATCCCTACTGCCCTAGCCGTGCCACCCCCTAATGCCGCCGCCGCGCGCTGCCGCTTCCCCCTCCCTGTCACCAACGTCAGCTACCACGTCAGGGCTCTTGCCCAAAACCTTGACAACTAGTATCTAGCTGCCCGAATGATCTACATGCCACCACCATGAATTCCAAGGAGATGCAAAGAATCTCTTCTGAGACTTTTCCAAAGGAATCTTCAACAAAATGGACGAGGTGAATTCCAAGATGGGTGCCATAGGCAACTGCGTCCTCAGCGCTGATTAGCAGCATGAACGTGAGAAGTAGACTGATGAGGACATCGCCATGCTGGACACACCGACGCCATGGTCTTCCCCAAGTTGCAATTCGTCTCCAACTCAGCTGCCACGTCGCTCTCGGATTCAGCATACATGTCGTCGCTGTTTCGGTCATAATTTCCTCATACGACATCGAAACGGGGCGATCTTAGACTCGTTGGAAAGGGGACAACGACGCCGTCGTTTTGGATCTGGTCCCAGCTCTAGATCTTTCGTGGATCATTCTGTGTGATCACAAAAATGTGCTGCGTCACCTATTTTGGGCCAACTTGGCCATGTATCGAGTCGGGCCTTGAGCCCAAGTTGTCGGCGCCCAACCCCTGGCCGCCTCCAACCCTAGGACGTCTATCTTATATATTCCACGCAGCCATCGCTGTTGAGACTCGGGTTTCGTTTAGAGTTTAGTTTTCTATCGAGAAACTAGATCATTCATTGTAACTGTGGTGACAAATCCTTTTGCAGTGAATCAGGGCCCCTGTTCTTGATCTCCTCCATTATGTCGATTAGTCCTTTGGAACCGAGTTCTTGAACCCTCTATTGATATTCGCTTCATTCATATTTGCAATTCAGATTGCGTGTCTACACTTTCTTGCTTGTGTTCTTCGATTCGCTTGCAGGAAAAAGCCTTCTTGGCGAGGTCAATCAAGTTGTGCTTGGTTGATAACCAGCGGAGCAGTGGTGTAACGGTTGCAGGGTTCGAATCATGTTGATTTGAAGCCGGATCGCCAACGTCGAGATCTCCACAAGTCGAATTTACCACATACCTCACGGAAGATCGGGCCAGGGCTCATCAATTGGTATCAGATTTCAGGTTTCCCGTGAGGTATAATCTCGTTTGCCTTTAGATTCATATTTGTTCATTACCTAGAGTCCACAAAAAGCCCAAAAATATTTCAATTTCCGCTGTCCTATCACCCTTTGTGCCTTGCAATTTCGTTTCGGATTCGCTTTGTTGAGTTTGTGTCCGTGGTCGAGTCTTGTTGCTGGTTTAGGATTGTGTTCGTGGTCGTAGTTCAATAGCCCGTCGCTGTGATTTGTTTGTTTTCCGCCGCTATCCCATCCACCGTTCCACACAACAAGTCAACGCCACCACGTTACTCGACTTGCCCCGCTAGCGGCCTTGTGTCACCTCTCGCTGCCGCGCAAACCCTAGATAGGTTGCCAACCGCTATTTTTTGCCTGCATCGCTATCCTCCTTACATCATCAGGCGAATACCTAGTGCTGTTCATCACAGGGACGATTCATCCTGTGATCGGTGTTGGAGTTTAGGGACGCTTCGCCCTAACTGCCGCCGCCGTGTTGTGCCTTCCGAGAAACATAACTTGAGATACCTTCGGTGAAACAGGCATAACTTTTCGCTCGTTTATCAGAAAAATCTGAAATTTTTACAGTAGCTTCTTGACTCCATTTGGAGCCGACCCAAACTCGCCTTCGGCCTGTTTGGTCCAGTCAGAATTGCCAAAAAATTTGGCAAAATAAAGAAAAAAATTGTCAAAGTTCTTGCACGCTTTGCAGAGAACGTGCTGATTTTCTGTAGACCACATCTCACCTCAGTTGTCGGTGCCAATTTTTGTGGTTACATCTTTTGTGATCCTTGTTTAGGGAAAAATATAAAAAAAATAGTGAAAAAAATAAAAAAGTTTGATTCCTACTAGTGCCTGTGGGAAAAATCCGAGAAAAAGACAAAATCCGAGCTATTTGCTTGTTCAGTGAATTTTTTTCCATCTTCCTTTGTTTTCACCTTGTTGCGCTACGTCTCGACACGTCTTAGCCAGCACTTGTGATTTGTGCTTCGAATACTTGTTCAACTTTGCTGAATCTGCATTCGTGAATTGCTAATCCTTGCTGCTAACAGTGTGCCTTCCCAAAGCTCCACATATACTTCTGTCAGCACAGGTTCATCTTGCAACTGTTACCCACGCTCAACAATAGATTGTTTCGGCAATTTGGTTTTGCTCCTGTTTGCTGTTGGTAAGAACACTTGTGAGACGGTGGTCAGCTGCTTCTGATTTTGTTTTCCTCTTTCACCACCACCACCACCACCACTTGGTTCCTTTTAGTTGATAGGGATAATACTTTTGTGTTGTCTTTTTCTATCTTCTAACCATGGCAGAACCTCCGACGGACTTCAATGATTGCGTGTCAAAGGGCGAGCTTACTACGTTCATGAATGACCAGCGCAATCTCATGAACGATCTGACGCGTAGCCTCAACAATCTGGTCACCCGCATTGAACAGATTGAGCAACGCCGTCCACCTCCTCGTGATGATGAGGATGCAGATGCTTTTGCTGATGCGGATGCTGATGGTGATGCACGCGACCATCTCTGCTACAACTTCAATCGTCGTGGTATGGGAGGTAATAATGGTAATAATAATCCTTTTGCTAAAATTAAATTTAGCCTACCTCCTCTTGCTGGTAATGTTGATCCTGAGGCATACTTAGATTGGGAACTTGCTGTTCAACAAAAATTTGATTCTCATCAGGTTTCTGCTGAGCATAGAGTTAGACTTGCTACTAGTGAGTTTACTAGTTTTGCTTTATTCTGGTGGAGTGATCTTTCCAATGTTAATAATGCTGCTGCTGTGCCTCAAACGTGGAATGCTTTAAAGCAACGCATGACATCTCGTTTTGTTCCTCCTTATTACCAACGTGATTTACGTTTGAAACTACAAAAGTTAGAACAAGGAAATAAGGGAGTAGAAGCATACTATCAAAAATTGATTATTGGTTTAGCACGTTGTGGTGTAAATGAAGATGATGTTGATGCTTGTGCTAGATTCTTTGCTGGTTTAAATTGTGAAATACAGGACCTTCTTGATTACAAAGAATGGCGTAATTTTTTCCAATTGTATCATCTTGCTATTAAGGCAGAACGCGAAGTACAGGGATGCCAACAAGACCAACCTTTTAGGTCTTACACTGGGAAGAATTTTCAGCCCCGTTCTGAGCCAGTGATGCCCAAGATTCCTGCTGCACAGCAGTCACCCACACCTTCATCTTCTTCCGGGGTAAGTAAATTGTCTAATGTGTAGAAAGGTGGATTTCGAGGTGCTTCTCCTAGCTCTTCTTCACCCAGCTCTCAAATCATTTGCCACCGATGCAAAGGCATCTGACATGTCATGAAGGAGTGCCCCAGTCGTCGTGCTTTCATTGCTACCGAGGATGGATATGTAAGTACTCATGACGTTGAAGATGATTTAGTCCTTGCTACTAACATTGATGCAGATTCCACCGAGGCCGATCAGGACAAGGACACCATCAAAATTGACTCAGTGGCTGCCACCAAAGGCTATGAAAGCCTTCTTGTGCAGCGTGTGTTGAGTTCACGTGTGGGACATGAAGAAGAGATGAAGATCCAGCGCCACAATTTGTTCCACATGTATCTCATTGTGCAGGGTTGTCGTGTTCTCACCATCATTGATAGCGGGAGTTGCAACAACTTGGTGAGTTCAGATTTGGTTGACAAACTTGGTTTGCCTACACGACAACATTCGTATCCATATAAACTTCAATGGTTCAATAATAGTGGTACGGCTAAGGTAACTAAATCAGCACGCATTAGCTTTTTCACAGGCATTTATCATGATACTGCTGATTTTGATGTTGTTCCTATGCAAGCTTGTTCAATTTTGTTAAGACGCCCATGGGAATTTGATAATGATGCTTTACACCATGGTAGAACTAATACATACACTTTCATGCATAAGGAAAAGAACATTACTTTGCTGCCTTTGTCGCCTACAGATATTGTTAAACATGCTAAGGAAATTAAAAATAAACCTCCACTAGCCAATGCTAAACATGATGGGATTAAGTTAAAAGGAGGTGCCTTTCTTGCTACAACTTCTGCTACTGCTGAGTTATGTGATAATCCTGATGCACCATGTTATACTATGCTTTGTAAACCTGTTATGTCGGGTGTATTGCCTGCTGTCACTAACCTTTTGCAGGAGTTTGTTCATGATGGGATGGAGTCGCGGACGACTCCAATTCTAGAACGAGGGGATGATGAGGACATCGCCAAGATGGAGTCGAGGACGACTCCAATTCAAGAAGGGGAGGATGATGAGGACATCGCCATGCTGGACACACCGACGCCATGGTCTTCCCCAAGTTGCAATTCGTTTCCAACTCAGCTGCCACGTCGCTCTCGGATTCAGCATACATGTCGTCGCTGTTTCGGTCATAATTTCCTCATACGACATCGAAACGGGGCGATCTTGGACTCGTTGGAAAGGGGACAATGACGCCATTGTTTTGGATCTAGTCCCAGCTCCAGATCTTTCGTGGATCATTCTGTGTGATCATGAAAAGGTGCTGCATCACCTATTTTGGGCCAACTTGGCCATGTATCGAGTCGGGCCTTGAGCCCAAGTTGTGGGCGCCCAACCCCTGGCCGCCTCCAACCCTAGGACCTCTATCTTATATATTCCACGCAGCCGTCACTGTTGAGACTCGGGTTTTGTTTAGAGTTTAGTTTTCTATCGAGAAACTAGATCATTCATTGTAACTGTGGTGACAAATCCTTTTGCAGTGAATCAGGGCCCCCGTTCTTGATCTCCTCGACTGTGTCGATTAGTCCTTTGGAACCGAGTTCTTGAACCCTCTATTGATATTCGCTTCATTCATATTTGCAATTCAGATTGCATGTCTACACTTTCTTGCTTGTGTTCTTCGATTCGCTTGCAGGAAAAAGCCTTCTTGGCGAGGTCAATCAAGTTGTGCTTGGTTGATAATCAGCGGAGCAGTGGTGTAACGGTTGCAGAGTTCGAATCATGTTGATTTGAAGCCGGATCGCCAACGTCGAGATCTCCACAAGTCGAATTTACCACATACCTCACGGAAGATTGGGCCAGGGCTCATCATAGACCATCGCAAAATGCATGGAAGCAAAAGCCCAACAGATCATGGAGAAAGCTGGCCTTGACTTTCTCAAAGCTCAGGCAGATGCTTCAAAGTTAGCTCCAGTACCATAAATTGTAGCCTTGTTCGAGGTCAAACTCTTCACTAAGGAGGAACCTAAGCCCGATCCGTAGCTGGTGGGCACCACGCCAGCACCGTTTCCAGGACGGGTATTCACCCCCATATGGTTTCCTTACTGTTGGGTTAGTTTATGGTGGGGTGGCCAGCTTATAAGGCGGAGCGGTCCTCCCCCTAACAGCTCAGGCTTTTGGGGTGAGTAGGCTTGTAAAGCCTTGTGGGCTAGGCCAACAGTGGTTATGGGCCCACTCACGTTTGCTGCGTGCTATCCTAGGAATACCCAAGACCCACGTTGAAGACCAATGCTTGGTTGAGACTGAGGGCCAAGATCACCGACGTGTGACTAGCGGGTGAGTGTTGGGATAGTCCCACATCGGTTAGCTAATGGTGGGGTGGCCAGCTTATAAGGCGGGGCGGTCCTCCCCCAACAGCTCGGGCTTTTGGGGTGAGCAGGCCTACAAGGCCTTGTGGACTGGGCCAACAGTGGTTATGGGCCCACTCACGCTTGCTGCGTGCTATCCTGGGAAGACACAAGACCCATCCTGGAAGACCACTGCTCGGTTGAGGCTGAGGGCCAAGATCACCGACGTGTGACTAGGGGGTGAGTGTTCAGATGGTCCCACATCGATTGGCTGATGGTGGGGTGGCCAGCATATAAGGCGCGGCGGTCCTCCCCCAACAGCTCAGGCTTTTGGGGTGAGCAGACCTGTAAGGCCTTGTGGGCTGGGCCAATAGTGGCTATGGGCCCACTCATGCTTGCTGCGTGCTATCCTAGAAAGACACAAGACCCGTCGTGGAAGACCACTACTCGGTTGATTCTGAGGGCCAAGATCACTGACATGTGAATAGGGGGTGAGTGTTAGGATAGTCCCACATTAGTTAATTGATGGTGGGGTGGCCAGTTTATATGGAGGGGCGGTCCTTCCCCAATAGCTCTGGCTTTTGGGGTGTGTAGGCTTATAAGGCCTTGTGGACTGGGCCAACAGTGGTTATGAGCCCACTCACGCTTGTTGCATGATATCTTGGAAAGACACAGGACCTGCCGTGGAAGACCACTACTCGGTTGAGGCTGAGGGCCAAGATCACCGACATGTGACATCAGCCTTGTGGGTAGAGCTGCTCGACCCCCCTCGACTATCTCCCTAAGCCAAGGAAGAAGACGTGCTGAGCTCTCTTCTCACACACACACACAACACACACTCTGCGAACTGAAGACTGGTGGCAAGAGCTAACTTTTTCATTGCATAACATACGCATTTATACAACCTATCTACGAACAAGGTGGTATAGCTGTCTACAGCCTCTACTGTTCCTAGTACATGGCTTACATCAGCCCACTACTCAAACAAGGCTGATGTCATGACTACACAGTGGCAAGCATGGCCTATTACCATGACCTGCTGCACGTCGTGGGCTACCTGCCCCTGGCCATGGGGTGACAGCAGATTATGTCTAACACTCAACAAACCTGATCAACCAACATGCCTGGTATGCTTCCTACTATCTAACAGGCATCGCCTACCAATGGTATATGTGGCATTCGCAAGATTGTGAACTGACGAATTGGGCGTACTTTGCTCGATGTGTCAATGAATGCTTCAGACCACCAACCAGAAGAAGCCCCTCAGGACTGCTTGCAGGGTTGCAGAAAACAAGCACCGTGGTGGAGTACACATAATGCTTCCTAGAGCAAGTGGCTCACACCGGTAACCTAGACAAAGAACAACAGGTTAACATCTACACCACTGGCCTCCTGGAACCACTTGAAACCGAGATCAAACTATAGCAAACTACAATGTTAATAGCGTGCGCATACCAGCAGAATCCAATAGGGCCCAATAAACTGAGGCTGCCTCCGGCAACCAAAGGCGCCACCCACAACGGCGGTAGTCATCACACTATCAACACTTGTGGCAAGAGCATGTTAGTTTGAATAAGTTTAGACTTTCATCTTTATGTAATCTCGTTGGAACATTTATTTTACATTTCAGTAGTTTGTGATAGGCATAGAACCGCAGGTGGACTGGAGCTGTGCCTAAGTCCACGCTGCGGCCGCCAAGTGTATCGCCCTCGCCATGATGTCGTGCTGCGCATGCCCACGGTTCACTGATCCAAAAATGGTGGATCATGGAGCGGGTCATGTGGCGGGGTGGCCAGGCTTCAAGACTATGTAAATCAATGAAAAGTCCCCAAAAAAGTGTGGCAGTTGGCAACGCCATTCGTGTGTTTTCTATATCCAGTTCTCGCATGCGTTTACGGAGGTTCTAGTCGCCGCGGTCACCGCGCTCATCCGAGTCGTCGCCGCGTCATCGCCGGGGTAGCTCACCGAAGCTTGGCCCCAACATCTAGTGTCAAAGGTGCCAGTTGATGCACTACGGTGGGTCAATAAGCCGACCGCGTGAGCCCGCGAAGAAGAAGTGCATCGTTCCCGCCGCCAGCTGAAGAAGGAGATGGGCGACAGTCAGAACGCCGGCTCCAGTCGCGTCAAGGAGAGCTCGTTGATCTGGCCAATGTTGACTCGCTCGAACTACATGGAGTGGGCAATGTTAATGCAGATCAACTATGAGGCACTCAAGATTTGGGATGTCATTGATCCCGGTACCAATCTGAAGCGTGCTCAAGATCGCCAGGCCATGGGCACCCTGATGAGATCCGTTCCCAACGAGATGTGGGGGACACTGGGTGCGACGGTGAAGTCCATGAGGGTGGGAGTAGATCGTGTGAAGGAGATCAGCGTCCAGAAACTCCTCCGCGAATTTGAGAATATCGAGTTAAAGGAGGGAGAAGCAGTGGAGGACTTCGGCATGCGCATCACCAACCTCGTCGCCCCTCTGAAATCGCTCGGTGAGAACATTGACGATTCCCATGTTGTCAAGAAATTTCTTCGTGTACTGCCATCCCGGTTCAATCAAGTAGCAGTGTCAATAGAAATGTTCTGTGACATGAAAGAGTTGTCTGTGGAAGAACTTATGGGACGATTGCATGCAGCTGAGGATAGAATTGGTGACAAGGTCGATCAGTTAGCTGATAAGACAGGGAAGTTGTTGCTCACTAAGGAGGAATGGCTGGAGAGGCATAAGAATCAGAATCGATCTGTCATCGGGATCATCATACAAAAAGGAATGGAGCGGAGGGAGCAGTTTTAGCAAGGGCAAGGCCATGGCCAGGCAAGAACCATCCAAGGGTGGTGTCAAGCTCACCTCTGAAGGCACACCACGCCGGAAGGGTAGATGCCAAAATTGTGGCATTTACGATCATTGGGCAGAAGATTGTAAGCGCCCAAAGAAACAAAGAAAAGATGAGAAGAAGGAGGAGGCAAACCTAGCCAGAGCTAATGTTGAGGGGGCACACTGCTCCTAGCAACAATTTGTGACATCAGTCCAAGGCAGCCTCAAGAAGTTCATCTCTAGGAGAAGAACGTAGTTCCTATTGAATGTGAGGATGATGTGTGGCATCTTGACACAGGAGCTAGCAATCCATGACAGGCATGAGATCTGTACTGTCAAACATTGATCAGACAGTACATGGATCTATCAGGTTTGGTGATGGATCCACAGTCAGTATAGAGGCTCTTGGCTCCATGGTCATGACAGGAAAAAATGGAGAGCATAAAGTACTGACAAATGTCTACTATATTCCAAAGATGCAGAGCAACATTATCAGCCTTGGGGAATTGGAAGAAGCCGGCTGCAAAGTGGTGCTAGAAGATGGTTGGTTGCAAATTTTTGACAGAGTTGATCAGGGGAGGAATATAATTGTAAACACCCCAAGAACCAGCAACAGACTATACAAACTGCAAATCAAACCAACTACTCTAGTAAGCCTGATGCTAAGTGTAACTGACACAGCATGGCTGTGGCATTCAAGGTTTGGTCATCTGAACTTCAAGGCTCTCAGGGAGTTGGGAAGAAAAGACATGGTGAAGGGAATACCAGTGGTGGATCATGTGGAGCAGGTCTGTGAGGGATGCACCTTAGGGAAACAACATAGAGCACCATTCCCAAGGGCATCATCTTATAGGGATCAGATAGGTTTGGAACTATTTCACACAGATCTTTGTGGACAGATCACTCCTACAACACCAGGTGGTAAGGCCTATTTCATGTTAGTTATGGATGACCATAGTAGATATATGTGGATTGAATTACTCAGATCTAAAGATGAGGCTTTGGCATCTCTGAAGAAAGTGAAAGCAAGAGCTGAAAATGAGAAGGAAGGCAAGCTGAAACCTGTCAGAACAGATCAAGGTGGAGAGTTCAACTCAAAGCAATTCACTATTTTCTGCAATGAGTTTTGGATCAAACATTACACCACAACTCCATATACACCCCAGCAGAATGGACTAGTGGAGAGGAGGAATCAGACTGTGGTGGAAATGGCAAGATGCATGTTGAAGAGCAGAGCTGTACCATCTCAGTTTTGGGGGGAAGCAGTCACCACAGCAGTGTATGTCCTAAATAGATCTCCCACCAAGAGTCTAGAAGGAGTCACTCCTTATGAAACATGGCATGGCAAGAAAACTAGTGTTGAACATCTAAAAGTATTTGGGTGTGTTGGGCATGAGAAGAACATTGGCCCTGGTGTGAAAAAGTTAAGTGACAGATCTCTCAAGATGGTTTGCTTGGATATGCAAAAGGCACAAAAGGTTACAAGATGTATGATCCTATGGCCAAGAGGGTTCACCTCAGTAGAGATGTAATTTTTGAAGAAAATAGAGGCTGGGACTGGAACACAGACAGTGACATTCAGAACAGGCATGAATTTTCAATTACTAAAACCGAACTTACTATAGCAGAACCGACAACAGGCACTGAATCAAACAACTTTCAGGCTGGGGCATCAGAACCTGCAACTCCTGCATCTCTACCATCTAACCAACTAATTCCAGCATATGGGAGCCCTCAAAACTCAAATCCACATGCTGGATCAAGCTCTCATGGACCCCATGGACATGGTGTTCAGTGGGCCACACCACCAGAAGGACACAGCCCTGCAGAAGAAGATGAACTAACACCAAGGTTCAGAACTCTGTCAAACTTGTTTGATACAATAGAAGAGGTTCAGAACTATGAATATAGTGGTTTATGTCTTCTTGCTGCTGATGAGCCAGCCACAGTGGAAGAAGCTCTTAGGGAGGAGTGTTGGAAACAAGACCTGGATGCTCACTGATTTACCCAAAAATCAGAAGGCCATTGGGCTGAAATGGGTATTCAAGGTTAAAAGAGATCCAGAGGGAAGAATCATCAAACACAAAGTAAGGCTTGTTGCAAAAGGCTATGCACAGAAAGAAGGGGTGGATTATGAAGAAGTGTTTGCACCTGTGGCTAGAATGGAAACATTCAAAGTGCTGTTGGCATTAGCAGCACATGGCAATTGGGAGATTCACCACATGGATGAAAAATCAGCTTTCCTGAATGGAACACTCCTTGAAGAAGTTTATGTCAAGCAACCTCCTGGGTTTTTTGACAAGAATTGTGCAAGCGAAATTCTAAAACTCAACAAGGCCCTGTATGGTTTGAAACAGGCCCCCAGGGCTTGGAATGGCAAGCTCAATCAAGAAGTGATCAGTTTGGGTTTTGTGAGAAGTAAGGTGGAGCATGCTGTTTATATAAAAGGTGAAAATGACTCTCTGCTATTAGTTGGAGTGTATGTTGATGACTTGATCATTTGTGGTCCCAACAGTGAGAACATTACTGCATTCAAGGAGAAAATGAAAAGGCTGTTTAGCATGAGTGACCTTGGTCTACTCAGTTACTACCTGGGGCTGGAAGTAAATAAGGAAGGTCCAACAATAACCATCTGTCAAAGTGCCTTTGCAAAGAAGATTGTTAAGCAGTGCCAGTTGATAGGATGTAATCCTGTAGACACTCCTATGGAACAGCGTGTCAGACCTATGACAGCAAAACCTGGAACTGAAAGGAATGTGACTGAGTACAGGAGCATTATTGGAAGCTTGAGATATCTTGTCAACTCAAGACCTGACATAGCTTTTGCAGTGGGGGTTTCAAGCAGGTTTATGGAGAAACCAGACAAGGAGCATTGGGCCATGGTGAAGAGAATTGTCAGGTACACTGCTGCAACAATTCATCTTGGACTCACATACAAGAAGAATGACAGTTCAGAGTTGTCCTTGCTGGGTTTTACAGACAGTGATCACTCAGGTGACTTAGTTCATCGAAGAAGCACATCTAGAGTGGTTTTCTTCATTGGCTCCAATCTAGTGACCTGGACCTCACAGAAACAGAAGGTGGTGACCTTATCTTCATGTGAGGCAGAATATGTTGCAGCTGCAGCAGGAGCATGACAGGGTGTGTGGCTGTGTATGCTTCTGACAGATCTCACAGGAGCAAAGATTCAGAAGTTTAGAATGCTTGTTGATAACATGTCAGCTATTGAGTTGAGCAAGAACCCTGTACATCATGATAGGAGCAAGCACATTGACACACGTTTCAACTTCATAAGGGAATGTGTTGAAAATGGTGTGGTCAGTGTGGAGCATGTTCGGACTGAAGATCCGCTGGCAGATATGCTGACGAAGCCATTGGGAAGGGTCAGATTTGTCGAGCTCAGATCAAGACTGGGAGTGGTTCAAATCCAACAAGATTAAGGGGGTGAATTGTTAGTTTGAATAAGTTTAGACTTTCATCTTTATGTAATCTCGTTGGAACATTTATTTTATATTTTAGTAGTTTGTAATAGGCGTAGAACTGCAGGTGGACTGGAGTTGTGCCTAAGTCCACGCTGCGGCCGCCAAGTGTATCGCCCCCGCCACGACGTCGTGCTGCGCATGCCCACGGTTCACTAATCCAAAAATGGTGGATCGTGGAGCGGGTCATGTGGCGGGGTGGCCCGGCTTCAAGCCTATGTAAATCGATGAAAAAGTCCGAAAAAAAAGTGTGGCAGTTGACGGCGCCATTCGTGTGTTTTCTGTGTCCAGTTCTCTTGTGTGTTTACGGAGGTTCTAGTCGCCATGGTCACTGCGCTCATCCGAGCCGTCGCCGCGTCGTCGCCGGGGTAGCTCGCCGGAGCTCGGCCCCAACAGAGCATCCTCACCAACCCCTCGCCTGTGGAAATGCCTGACGCTAGATGAGATGGCCGAACGATGTTACACAGGTCTCTACTTCAACTGCAATGAGCCATTTGCACGTGGCCACAAGTGCAAAATGTTGTTCAAGATCACTGCCGTCAACGATTACGATCTCTATGACAACAACGACAACCTTATGATAATCATCGGGAAGAACAATTCAGCTGTTCCGGGAGCCTGACCCTTCTACGTCAAAGGGACTTGTTGGGGGAGCCCATATTCTAATGGGCTAGCTCCCTCTAGAAGATATTCTAATTTGCTGGCTCTTTCAAACAAGCTTTGTTCCTAAAACTCTAACTTCCACTATCCGGTTCGAGAATTGCTTTCCCAATATTGGAGCCCACCGTGCTCGGCACGAAGCGTTTTTGAGAGTAGGAAGTGATAACCTTCATCAATTGGAATTTGTCAGGACCTTCTCCCTCTGGCCTTTTCCGGGCCTCCACCGACAAGCCATCTCCAGCCAGACCATCGTTGGCCAACCTTTTCCAGCCGACCTTCTCTGGTCAGACCTTCATCGGGACGTTTCCCCGCCAACCTTCTTCCGCCAGACCTCCTTCGTTGCCGAGCTCCGCTGGACCTTAGCCTCCGCCTCTCGGCAAGCCTTAGCCTCTGTGGCTCGAGTCAACCTCTGCCGGACCTTAGCCTCCTGGGCTCGGCGTCGCAGCCGGACCTTAGCCTCCGGCTCTTGGTGTCGACCTCTGCCAGGCCTTAGCCTCCGGTGCTTGGGTCAACCTTTGCCGCACCTTAGCATCCAGGCTCGGCGTCGACCTCCACCGGACCTTAGCCTCCGGCTCTCGGCGCCGACCTCCACCGAACCTTAGCCTCCGAGGCTCGGCGTCGACCTCCGCCAGAGCTTAGCCTCCGGCTCTCGGTGTCAACCTCTGCCGGACCTTAGCCTCCGGGGCTCGGCGCCAACATCCGCCAGAATTCAACTCTCGGTGTCAACCTCCGCTGGACGATAACCTCCGGCCCTCGGCGTCGGCCTTCAGTGGACCTTCTCTGCATGGCCTCCGTCCAGGCCTTCGTGGGCGAACCTTCTCTGACCAGGCTTCTTGAGAGTGAAAGGTAACCACCAAGGAAAGGTAAAATGCTAAGGCAAAGGTACAATCTAAACCATGAAAGATAGTGAAGGTGATAGCTTCAAGTAGAACTTTTTCATAAATCTCCATGGCTAGCTAGCGGAGAAAAAAACTTACGTAAAAACCACATCAATTTTTTTGAAACCAAAGGTAAAACAAACCTTCGGTGGTTTTTAACACCTTCGGGAGAACAAGATTTCAAGAAATTTTGACCAGCCTTGTCTTTATAGCCTCCGGGAACGGAGTCTCCTGGAATTTTTTTTCTTCCCTTCGCACATATTTCGGAGCGTTTAGATAATTTCTCTACGAGTCTCCGAGAAAATTTCTCCGTGAAATTTCCTTTTCCAGAACCTTCGCCACACTTTTTCACAAGTTGCTGACCGCGCTGCACCCATTGCATCAAGCTAAATATAAGCGTCTCCTTTCTTCACTCCAATATATTTATTAATTCATAAATAAAGAACCTCCGCACTATGGAATCAGGACCTTGGGGTCTCCAGGCTTGGGAAAGAACCAATGCAGCATGTAATTCTAAATGTCTTTGCTCACTAATGTATATGTATGTATATACATACATCAGTTCTACTTTTTCTTTTTGCTGTTTATGGTTAATAGTGAACGATACGAGCAAACCCATTCAAGCAAAGCAATGCAGGTCCTGCACGGTGACCCGCACCTCACTACTGGACTCGCATGCTTTGCTGAGGGCCAGAGAGCCTCGGCATTGCTGCGGGCCGCCCACGGTAAAGAGCCCTCAGGGAATTTTTAGTCGGCG
Source organism: Bothriochloa decipiens (assembly GCA_023333625.1). Classification (NCBI taxonomy): domain Eukaryota; kingdom Viridiplantae; phylum Streptophyta; class Magnoliopsida; order Poales; family Poaceae; genus Bothriochloa; species Bothriochloa decipiens. The sequence continues at coordinate 5,485,629 of CM041646.1, forward strand.
AAGAGGGTCTCTGCCGAGGGCCCTTTCTCGGGCACTCGGCAAAGAAAATCAGCTGTCACAGCATCGGCGCCTTGGACGATGTCTTTGCCGAGGGCTTCCCACGGGCCCTCGGCAAAGAAGTGTCCTTTGTTGATGGCCTCATGGCATGGTCCTCGGCAAAGAAATTTTGTAGAATTTTTTCTAAAAAATCTTTGCCGAGAGCCATGTCTATGGCCCTCAACAAAGGACCCTTCTTTGCCCTCTGCAAAGAACCAAGAAATTTTAATTTTTTTTATCCCATCGACACAGGCATTTCGTATATATCAACCATCACCTAAATATATCACAAAGAACCCATCTTCTCACAATATATCACAACCATAATTTTGAACCAGATATCACAATATATTACAATGACAAGTCATATGCTCATCATCATTCACAAGTTTATTATAAAAAGTTCGTCAAATCCAACCACATGTCAGAACAATAAACCACAAATCACGCTAAAGTCCAACTACATCACCTAGCACGAGTCCTCATCAAGTAGCCTATGAGACGATGGTAAAGCAACGGCCTGATCACCTGGTGATGCATTAGCAGGATGATTCAAACATGCTAAGTACCTGAAATGAGAAGAAATATGTTATTTAACACTTGTAAGAGACGAAGAAGCTACTAAACTAAAGAAATTTATGCCAGAATCAACCATTATTGCTCTATACGGTACTAGCAAGTTGCTGGCTGCAACTTTGTCAATCCTGTTTGGAAACAGTTTGTAAGCACAATAGACCAATAGCATGACAGTTCATGTTTTCAATCTTATCGAAAGCTGTAATTAATGCATCACTACAACGACATCGGATAGGCCTGCACTGCACATGGGCGAGATTAGATGAGATGGTGGGCAATTGGGTAAGCTTACGGTATAGGAGTTATGTAAATATTTAACGAGTGTAATCAACAAGTGTAGACAAGTTATGCAAAACTGATGTTCAGTATAGGAGTTATCTAAAGCACTGAGCCTCATTTGTGCCTAAGTGCGACAAATGCCCCTAACCAATTTAACTTTCAATCAAGTTTAACTCTGAGCGGTAAATTATCACATCAACTCAGTCATTAGAACCTTTATGTAGCTAATAGAAGAAACTTTCAACTAGGCAATGCTGATTTGGATAGTCTCATCTATTTTTCTAACATATGTATGTCAGAGCCTCAAAATTTGATGTGAGTTCACGGATAGCGATCCACATACACGAAATTGCACTATTCCATCCACCTGCATTTCAAATTTTATATATTCGATAAAATCAATGAAAAAAATAAATTAGAAAAATATATAAAAAAATCAAAATTGACCTAAATTTTAAATTTGAGTTTTAAATAATATATTATAGCCCAAAAAACTGGGTTCAAAAAACAAAAAAAATCTTTACCAATGGCCAGGAATGGCCCGCTGCAAAGGGGTCTTTACCGAGGGGCGAGGGCCTGGCAAACGACCCTCGGCAAAGAAATTTTTTCTAAAAAATATTGAAAAAAAGTTTGTAATGATCCTAACGGCAGACCCTCGGCAAAGACTGACACCAGCGCCCACCGTGACCCCTCCAGCCATCTTCGCTGATGGCCAATCTTTACCAAGGGCTGTCGAGGCTGGCCATCGGCAAAGACAGCCTCTTTGCTGAGGGCCAATCTTTGTCGAGGGCTACCGGGCTGGCCCTCAGCAAAGAGTCTGTAAAGACTCAGGCTAGCCTTCGTCAAAGAGAGCCTCCATCAAGTGCCCCAGATCCGGCACTCGTAAAGACTCAGTCCCTCAGCAAAGCATGCATTTCCAGTAGTGCCTCCGGCCAACAAGCCACTCAAGCCATTCAAATGACAAGCGGATCTCCACGACTGCGCGCCAATTGAGCCTCTACCACAGAACTCCAAATCCACTACCAGACTGGAGGTTTTTCCTGACGGTCGAAAACCTCCGCACCCAGATGCTAATTGTGCGCATAGCCCTCTGTGTTCACATCGTGTGCGCCGACAACTCCAGACGCGACGCATGCAGAGCTTGAGAGGCGCGGTGACGAGAGGAGCGCGATGGAGACCTCGGCACCGCTAGTAGCAGTCAGCGTTGGGGCCGTGCCGACCCAAGCAGGGACCGAGGTGAGGTAGCTGACGTGTCCTAGTTTGGCGAGGCCAAAGTCAGGAAGCGTGGGGCAGACAGCGTGGAGGGCGTCGCTGACTTCGGGGTCCGGGCGAAGCATGTGCCATGGCCATGATGCCATATGAGATGCCAGAGCGGACGCCTCCACTTCGAAGGAGCACACTGCGGCCCGCGATTCTGTGGTGAGCGTGGACGACAGAGCCATGGCCGGTACAGAGGGAAGCTCCACGGAAGGCGATGCGGATGAGCACGTCATGGTCGGCGGAACCAAAGTAGGCGTGGTGGAGGACGTCGCAGTCGACGAAGCCGATACGAACATAGAGGAGTACGAAGCTGATATGAATGGAGAAGTCGCCCTGGGTGATAGAGTCGCGGTCGAGCGCGGAGACGATGACCTTCCTGCCGGTGGATGGATGGACCTTCTCATCCACCTCCACCGCCTCCAGCTTTTCCTCACGCTCCTGGATCTGGAGCGAGAACTCCACGGGCTCGACCTCCTTGATGGTGGAGTAAGTGATGGGTGTGAGGCAGGCAGAGGTAGCATAGGTAGAGATGTTGTCGAGTGTGGGAGCGGGCTCATGACGAAGGCGGGGCTCTCGACGAAGAGGTCACCCCATTTGTCAGCAACATCGGGGCATTATCTCCGTCGAAGAGACCACCCAGTTGTCGGCCACGACGAGCTGCGTCGTGCTGAACTGCTCGAAGCTGGTGACGGAAAGATCGAGAATGCGCTCCTCCGGAACAGGAGCGGGTTTGAACAATCTACCCCAATTCTCAGCCTCGACGAGGAGTGCCGCGCCGGTCTTCTCGTGGCTGCCGATGTGTGGCTCGACAGCAGTGCCCCGCTTTTCCCGCGCAGCCTAGCGCCGCTCCATCCGAGCGTCGAGTTCATCGAGCTTCCTCTTGAACTCGACGAACCACAAATCCATGCCGAGAATTGACGGAGCTGATACTACTGTTAGCAACCCCAACTCGAGGATACTGAATCTCAGTATAAAGTATCTAGAAGGCTCCAGAAGGAGCCGAATCCGGAGTACTGGAGGGAGGACGGGAGAGTGGAGAACAGGAAGAGTAAACTAGTACAGGTAAAGTAAATAGCAAATGATTTGATATTTTGGTTGATGCCCTTCCTCGCTGCTCCAGGTGCCTTCTTTTAGATGAAGCTAGCCTGTCCAACAGACCGATGCAGATGACGCCTAGCTGTCAGGGGCAGACCAATGCTCGACTAGGCCTAGCCCCACGGCCCATATGCTGGCACAACCATGGGTAGTACCTGACAAAATTGGTCATTATCTGCACACTGATGTCTCAGGAAGCGCCAGTCCACAAGATCGGCAGCGTCAGCGACGACTTGCCATCGGTAGATTGAGCACCCTGAAATTTGATATGGAGATGCTGCCATCGTCGCCGTCAATAAGAAAGGCATCTCTAATGCGGGGGGCATGGACCTGCTTGTGCAGCGAAGGCGGACCATAGATCTTCTAGTTTTGGCGTGTCAGCGGGTCGTCGACGACGAAGTTTGGCAGGGAGGGTGCTCACCATCCAGATATCTTGTGGAGAACGACGAGGCCACCGTGACAGTCGGCGACGTGCCAACGCGAGTTCTTCACGAGAAGGCCGTGGACGGTGCAGCGGCTAATGTCGATGGGCGCTGGCATCGTCAACGACAAGGGCACGAACCGAAGATCACCACTGGCGGCATGGTTGTGGTACTAGCCGACGACGGTGAGTGGGTGGAGCGAGCTGGCGAGGCGGACGAAGACGCGGCCTTCGTCGCCGCCGCCATCGCTTGCACGCGCACGCCACGCGGATGGGCCAGATCGGGGAGTCGAGGCAGAGCAATATAAACGCCGGAGCAGGTCGTAGGGGATGAGATTATGGTCCGCGACCACGTGCGGGCGGCGGTATGAAGGGGATGAAATTAGCAGCGACAAATTTATGGTCCCACCACACCGCGAGGATTCCATGGGCCACTACAATTAGCTCAGCCCAGTCTAGCCCATGTGTAGTATAAACAGCTTCAGCGTTCAGAGTGTCAGAGCTTAAAATACATGCACTGATCGACTTACAAAAATTATCGATTATATACTACATGTATAAGAGTATAAGTACTTATATAAGATATCTCCTTGAATTTTGTTCTAGAAATACAAATTAAGATTACAAAATAAAGAGAAATTTAAAATGGATGATTGCTTGTCACCAGAGAGTGATAGGGTTTCTCAATTATTACTTTACTTGATGAATCATTTTAATAACTATGAAGTTGAGAGCTGATAGAAAGATCTGTCGAAAGTTCTTGCTCGGCCGGTGCAGACAGGCTTGGGTCCTAGTGATTCTCATCTCGTTTGCGTCGATTGAGTAAAACTTGTTGTTAGGCTCAGTGACGGAGCAAGAAACTTTCAGAAGCTCATCATGTTAATATTCCAACTCAAGTTTGAAGCTACAGTACAGTACATGCTGAGGGTCGTTGAACTAGTAGTAGTTAAAGATGAGAACGCAGCCCGCTGACCCAAAGGCATAGCCCAAAGCACGGGAATTTGGTCCGGCCTAAGAACGGTACGGCCCGACCCGTTGCAGGGATGACAGGGTCACACGGTCCACGGGCGTGGGGTGTTGTGTTAGTGAGCCAACCTATGACCAAGCCTGGCTTGGTGTATCGCAATGGAGCTCGTACAGCAAGTTCTACAGTCGAGGTGAGACTAGGTTGCATTGTGAGTAGAGCGAAAGGTTGCCATGTGTGGCTTCAGTGCTTGCCCGTAGAAACTAGGTCGGCTGGAGGTGCTTTTTTTAAGAACATGCCCAGGCGCATATTTTATTAAACACAAATAATTTTTGTGACAAGTAAGCCGGTAACAACCCGGTTACCAAAACCTAAAAACTACTGGATCCAAGGTCAGGGATTACATAATGAAAGCATTTTGCAACAAGAAGAAACACACTAAATCAACACCAGCTGCTACAGCCTTGCCGCCGCAAGTGCCTGTTCCCCACGCGCCGAGCACCAACGTGCATCCCCTTCCGGCATGCCATTGATAAGAAGCCTGGACCGGATGGCGGCACCCCTGAAAGCACGATAGTTGTGTTCTTTCCACAGCATCCAACCAACCACGAGCACGAGCGAATCGAAACCACATCGTAGAGGTTGGCTGGAGGTGCTCAAACAGTGCTCAGGTGGAAGAGGAAGCCTGGTCAGATGTCCTCATTCACTACGGAAAACGGGGGTTTTTTCGAGTGCCGCAAACTTTACCGAGTGGCAAACAAAGGGCACTCGGCAAAGAGCCTCTTTGCCGAGTGCCAGATCCGGCACTCGGCAAAGATATCTTTGCCGAGTGTCGCACTCGGCAAAGCGAAGCACTCGCAAACGGGCTCTTTGTCGAGTGTCCGGCACTCGGCAAAGAGGGGCACTCGGCAAAGTGCGGCCTGGACAAACGGCATCCGTGGTCGTCACCTTTGCCGAGTGCCCTGCCGTTAGGCACTCGGCAAAGGAGCCACCTTTGCCGAGTGCCACGTGGTCAGGCACTCGGCAAAGGCTTCTTTGCCGAGTGCCGGTTCTAGCGCTCGGCAAAGTATAATTTGTTTTTGTTTATTTCTTCCCAGTTTTTTTATGGGGCCTTGATATAGTAAATATATCTTGACTTCAAAAGTTGGGACAATTTTAACTTTTTGTGCTATATTTCTTTAAATATTTTTGTTTCTTTAAATTTTTCCAACAACTCCAAATTTTAACTACAGGTACATGAAATAATGCAATTTGGTCATTTAAAAAATGGTATCCATGATGTTCGGAGTATGTTGAGGCCATATCTAGGACCTCGCATGAAGTTATGACCATGTTGGTGTCTCAACATGATGAGTTACGTGCGGAAAAAGTATTTTTAAATTATATAAAATCCAAACGAAGTCCGAAAATGACAAAACGTGTCGAGGTGTGTTTTCATTGCATGTGGAGGCTGTGGTAAAAAATTGAGAAAGTTTCGAGTAAGTTGCGACGTCAAGTGCCTAAAACACAGACATCTCCATATATGATCATAGTTGATCACACGTGGGGATGTGTGGGTTTTAGACATCTGGTGTTGTAACTTGTTCCGAACATTTTCAAATTTTTTTCATAGCCTCGACATGCGATAACATGACACCTCGACAAGTTTCGTGATTTTTGGACTTCGTTTGGATTTTGAATAATTAAAAAACACTTCTACCACACCTGGATGGTCATGTTTCATAGACAAGGCGTGCAAACTTTTGGTTGAGTTTATGGACACGGCCTCAAATTAAACTCTCCAACATGAATATTATTTTTTGAATGGCTACGTATCATTATTTCATGCACCTGTAGTTCAAACTTGGATTATCGTGAAAAATTCAAGTAAATAAAATAACTGAATAAAATATAGAAAAATGTTATAAAAAGGTCCCAAATTCGAACATGTGCTTCAGTACAATATGCTTGGGCTGCAGAAAAATTTTGAATTCAAAATTAAAAAAATCAAATCTTTGCCGAGTGCCATGTTTGACACTCGGCAAAGTGGCTCTTTGCCGAGTGCCGCCGACCTGGCACTCGGCAAAGATTCCCTCTTTTCCGAGTGTCATAGACGTGGCACTCGGCAAAGGTGACACCAGTTAAAAGGCCCACTAGGGCCTTATCTAACCCTAACCGGCCACCACCCACCCGCGCCACCCCCGTGCCCCCCTCCGCCGCAGCGCCCCGCCTCCGCTGCGCCCTGCCGCCGCCAACCGCCCGCCCCGCCGGCCCCCCGCCCCACCGGCCCACCGCCCGCCCCACCGTCGCGTGCGGCCGCCAGGGAGCCCCACTGGCCCACCGCCCGCCCTGCCTCCCCGCCGCCATGGAAGGGAAGAAGAAGGGAAGGGAAGGGAAGAAGAAGGGAAGAGAAGGGAAGGGAAGAAGAAGGGAAGGGAAGGGAAGAAGAAGAAGAAAAAAGAAGAAGAAGAAGAAAAGAAGAAGGAGGAGGAGGAGAAGAAAAAGAAGAAGAAGAGGGAGAAGGAGAAGGAGAAGGAGAAGAGGAAGAGAAGGGGAAGAAAAGAAGAAAGAAGAAGAAGAGGAAGAAGGGGGAGGAGGAGGAAGAAGGAAGAGGAGGAGAAGGAGGAGGTTCGCTGGCCTTCACCCCGCCGTCTTCTCTGCATGGAATCCCCGTCAACACACGTGTCGTGACTAGGTAATTACCCTTCTCTGCTTGTCGGCCTTCGTGCCGCTCTAGTCATCGGCCTATGTGCCATTGTGATTGTCGTCCTTCGTGCCGTTGTTTGTGGATGTTGGCCTTCATGCCGTTCTTTTTGCAGGTTATCGAAACCTCCCCGTGTAGGGGAGGTTCTGTCAAAATTTTTAATAACTTATAGTTTTACTTGCAGGACCCGTGGGTAACTTATAGTTTTAATAACTAACCTATTGCCCTTATTTGCAGGACCCGTAGGAGGGACTCAGCCACCCTAATCGTCTTCGTCGCCACTGCCCCGCTAACCTATCTCCACCGCCACCCTAGGTATAAATCACCTCTCTTCCTTACCATTGTCGTACGTAGATCGCGTAGCCGAGTTAGGCGTCTCCCATCTGAAAGGGATACACGGTCGTTGGTATGCGGATCAATGCATATCTGTGACGGTATCTCTTTCGGATTGTCCATGTTTTTTGGACAGCTCAAGGATGCATAGATGGGTTAGCTTCCATGTTTCGCTCCCGACCGACTTGGAGTTTCGGCAGCACCCCCCATTGTTCTCCGGATACACACTCTCCCCGTCGGGACGTGTATTGGGAGAACAGCGGGGAGGTGCTACCGAAATTTTATCTTGAACGGGAGCGGAGCATGGAAGCTAACCTCATCTACGCATCCTCGGGTGAGAATAGGACCTATCCTTCACCTATTAGATGGTAGGAACACCTTGTAGATGCAAATGCTGGTTTTATTACCCGCTTACATTGGCGTATGATAGAGGATGGCTGACCGTGAGTGGATGTACACGGGCTTCGCAAGTAAGACCTCTGAATGGGTTAGGGGGACCAATGCTTTCCTGGAGCATGCATTTGGCCCAGCTGCTAAAGGGTCGAGTCGGATGCTGTGTCCCTGTAGCAAGTGTAAGAACAAGAAAAAGAAACAAAAGCGTGCTCCTTCGTGCACTTAAGATGCCATATGAGGGGATCCAAGCTTGTGCGAAGGAGTGCGTCCTATTTAGGGGAGACCATGAGACAGCAACACACTATCCAGAGTGCAAAGCCTCTAGGTTTGTGGAGGTAGAAGACAGTGATGGCAAGAAGAAACAATGTAAGATCCCCAAGATGGTCATATGGCACCTTCCTTTCCTATAGAGGCTCCAACGGCTGTACATGACAGAGGAGTCCGCAAAACAGATGACGTGGCACAAGAATGGCAAAAGATACAATGACAAGATGGTACACCCAACGGATGGTGATGCACGAAAGCACTTCGATGACACCCAGCGGATCCTCTATTGCTCCGCAAGTTGGAGATGATATTTCCACCTAGCTTCTTCCTGTCGATGCAGCATTTGATTTTGCACCTACCACGCGAGGCACGGTTGGGGGGCCCATGCAGGCCCGGTGGTGCAGGCACGGTCGAGAGGTGTCTAAAGCTTCTTCGGAAAAAGTGTAGAAATAAAGCCAAAATTGAGGCTTTTGTGGCAGAGGCATTCATTCTGAAGGAGGTGTCGACCTTCACATAGATGTACTATACTGAGAAACTTCCTAGCATTTACAATCCAACCCCTCGTTATAATGCCGATGAGAACTCATCGAACCTTAGTCTTTTTCAAGGGGATCTCAGAAGAGGAAGCACAGGTACCAACAAGAAATTGACCCATGATGAGTGGTGCACTATCATGAGGTACTTGTTGTTGAACCTTAATGAATGCATTCCTTATCAGAAGTAAGTTCTTAATGAGCTTGTTACATACGTCGTCACTATCCTCCACCTATCAATCCAACCCCCTTGTCTCTTATTTTTTCAGGGAATATATTAATGAATACTGGAGAGGCAATAGGGCTCCTACCAAGCAAAAAGAAGACCATCTTCTTAGACATGGTGTGCCCGATTTTATTTCCTGGTTCAGTACAAGGGTACCATCCAAGAAACCTCGTTCGTGCTTTGAGATTCCACTTTGCTCCTAGGAGCGAGTAATGTAATGATCTACCTGTCCTAACCTTGCAAGCCCAGTTGGATGCATAAATGAGTGATGAATTGAAATAGGTGGGCGGTGGCTTCTCCCGTAGGGTCAAGTCATTCACCATTTATGATGTGAATGGCTATCGCTTTCGCACGAGAAGCTATGAGGAGAGTAGGCCCAACCTAAAAACCACATGCTGCGGAGTTCATACGCCCGACACAGATGAGAAGGACTATTACGGCATAGTCAAAGAGATACACGAGCTCAAATTTTTGGGTGCCAAAGATTTTAAGCCAGTGGTATTCAAATGCCATTGGTTCGATCCTGATGTCACGAATAAAGACCTTAAGTTGGGCAAGTTGAAATTCGATAGGATTCCAACTATAAAGGAGACGATGTCTATATTGTGGCTAACCGAGATGCCACGCAAGTTTATTACCTCCCATAGGCGTGCCAAAAAGATGAGAAGCTTGCGGGTTGGAGCCTTGTGCACTTGGTATCGCCGCGTGGTAAAGCTGTCCCAAACGATGATGATTACAACTTTGACCCAAAGACAGATGAGTTCTATCAACCTAAGGGGCTAGAAGGGAGTTTGGAGATAGACATTCTTTCACTGATGGGCATGGAAGTAGACAACGACATCGATGAGGACGAGGGTGATGAGGTGTAGGATGCTAAGGACTTACGAATCCTTGAGCGATGGCAGATGGTGCGCGATGGAGTTGTTTAGGATGATGTAGATGATGATGACAATAGAGATGATGCCCGACACTTAAGAGAGCTCAACAATATTGATAGTGATCATGATAATAGTGATGACGACTACATGCCAGCCATATTGCCGTTCACGGAGATAATTTCTAATTCACGTAATACTATATTGTTATTATTATTACCTTGCGTATTATGTTTCTTTACAAGTACTTGTCATTTATTTATGCTAACTATTTTAATCTTTATCATAACAGGCACTCGACAAAATGTTGGGCGGAAGGCGGCAGCGGCCGCAATGAAAGGTCCGCTCACAGTGCCAGATCCGCAACGAGGAGCAGGCGATCGCCGATGATGATGAGGAGGAGAAGATGTTGGTGGAGCTGTCAACCAGTAGGGGGATGCGCCCCAGCGGACGTCACACGTCCATGAGGAGGCTACAGTTCTAGAAGGCCCCGCAAAGGGGGACGACAACGATGACAACGACCGGTGACGGCGGCAGCGGCGGCGGCGACGACGACGATGATGACGGGGGTGAGCCGATACTAGGTGAGACGGCGACACCAGGAGAGATGGCGACACCATGTGAGACGGCTTCCTTAGGTTCAAGTAGGCCCTACCAGCGCGGGCCCTCGTCGCTCCCTGACCCACGGCCACTCCGTTCCTGCCACCTGGTGATTCGACCAGTGGGTGAGACATAAGTATCCATTATTGATTTCACTACTTGTTCATATGACATGTTGAAAATCGAACTGCAGACTAATAATTGTTGTTAATGACTGCGGAGGGAGCGGTTCATGCCATATCAATGGCATCCAGGGCCTGCTGATTAGGGAGTACTACCCTGGCTTGGTCACCCAAAGGGTGAGGTACAGGCGCCCATGAGGTGGGAGCACTTCTCTAGTGTCACGGACTCCAACGGCGAAACCTTGGCGGTGAAGATCAAGAGGGAGTTCTGGTTGAGTCTTTTCATCATACCACATTTCTTAATACTACACATTCGTTGGACGTTCTTGAAACAATGATGAGTTTTGTGTGAGTTCTGTGTGCAGGACTTCTTCACATGTGAGGAGGGGAAAGAGCAGCATGCGACACGAGTGTAGGAGGCGGTTTGCAAAGATCATCTCAAGGACCTGTACCACGAGGTGCATCTCCAGTGCGTCGTCAGCTACTATACCGACATGCTTGGCTAGGTGGTGAAGAAGTCGCAAGCCAGGGAGATGCTACTCCAGAGGGAGACCGACCTCACCGTGGCATAGTACATGTAGGTAATTAAGTAGGAAAAATTCATTATGACTTCTTTCGTGAAACATTCAATTCATCTTCTGGCATGTCAAATACTTGATGTCATGCAGATGTGTCCGGAGTGGTACGACAAGTACCGGGACTATTGGGCGGCCACTGTGCGTGAGTGGACCACGAACGCGGTGTAACAGAGACACAGAGAACATTGGGAGCGCCGCCTACAGATGCGAGGGGCACCACACCACCAAGGGAACCAGTCCCTCCCATTGTTCATGGAAAGATGGGTATGCTTTTGTTGATCTATTTATTCTAGTGCTTAATTGTCATTACTTGTAACCATGTTTGTGTTTTCCGCGCAGACCCAGTCGCAAGGTGGCCAGGTCATCAACGAATTCATGGGGTACGCCCTTGCTCACAAGGCCAAAGCAACGGTGGCGGACAACGTCTATGACCCGGCGAATGGGCCTGACGCGTACACTAACACGAGCGTCTACCCCAAGCTCACTGAGTACACCTCCGCGGCTCGCCAACGCCATGGAGAGATGTTCGACCCCGCCACCGACCCCCTAGACATAGACCTTTTGATGAGGTTGGGAGGAGGGAAGCAGCACGGCCGGTACTGGATGGCCAACAGCGCCATCGAGTCGTCCTCTGTTCCCACACTGAGCCAGATTCGACGAGAAGGGACTACGAGCTCCTCTGACGTCCCCATAGCGCCTCGGTAGCCGAGCAACGCGCAGATGTTCTCGGCATTTTAGGTAAGTGCAGTTTTATTCGTCATTCACTCGTTTCACATATGTATCTTGCCTTCACATACAATCAACCTTGCGGGTGTAATATTGCAGGCCCAGATCACACAGTTGCAGGTGAACCAGGAGAACATGGTGGTGGCCCATCAGCGGCAGCTGGGCGGCTGTCACATAGCACTACCAGCATCAGATGCAGGACTTTGCCACCTACTTCTGGGGCCTTCAGATCCCGGGAGTGCAGCAGGCCGAGCTCCCTGGCTCAATCTTCGCTCCACCGCCTATTCCTGTGCCTACTCTTATAGGGACTCCGGTGAGTATACTGCCTGTTGCTTTAGCTTATGCGGCCATCCTGCAGGTACTAATGAGATCACTTGTCCTTTGTGCAGGAACAGTCGGTGGGTTCGAACCCGACTCCTGCAGATGCCAGCCCTCCACTGGGCCTGACCTTCCCATCTCAGGGCTTCACGTGGCCAGGTACGGCTCCTCCTCCACCGACGCAGTAGGGGCACTCTGGGCCGACAAGCGGCCCTCTGCTTCCGCCGCCCTACTGGATGTTTCAGGCAATGCTGCAGTCAGGGTGGTCTTCGTGGGAGTAAGGTGGGGGCTCTGGGGCCCCTGGGGACACCAGGTCAAGCTAGGTACCTCTACTGCCGCTTGTGGACTTGTATAGATGAACTTGTCTCTATTTTGGACATGTGGTGAATTTGTATGGATATAACTGATGAATTTGAAGACCTTTATGTATGAATTCATGTTGAGACGTCATAATTCTGATGAAATACGATATTTATATGATATTCTAGTCTATTGTAGTGAATATATGTGAAATTGCATGTGGAATGGAAGAAAACAGAAAAAATCAAAAATAAAATTTTTCCAGCTTTGCCGAGTGTCAGCTCTCGGCAAAGCTGGGCATTTTTCCTAGCAGAGCCCGGCTTTGCCGAGTGCTGGTGCGGCACTCGGCAAAGAGACCATACCTTTGCCGAGTGCCAACACTCGGCGAAGAATTTTTAAAAAATAAAAAATAAAAAATCTTTGCCGAGAGCCGGCACTCGGAAAAGGATTTTTTTAAAAAAATAAATAATCTTTGCCGAGAGTCGGCTCTCGGCAAAGAATTTTTCAAAAAAAATCTTTGCCGAGTGCCTGCCACGTCACACTCGGCAAGGGGTGCCGTCAGGTTGACGGCGCCCGTTACCTTTGCCGAGTACTGGCGTGGCACTCGGCAAAGCCTTCACCGAGTGCCTGCCAGGTGGCACTCGGCGAAGACCCCTTTGCCGACCAATTCTTTGCCGAGTGCGCTTTGCCAAGAGCCGCACTCGACAAAGCATTTGCCGACAGCAAAGGTGCCTTTACCGAATACGGCCGGCACTCGGCAAAGAAGGCGAATCCAGTAGTGATTGCAGGGTCCTCGTCCAGATAGAGCATAGGCAAAGATGAGCCTAGGACGGCCCAAGACTCTTTATGTTTGACCATTGTCTTGCAATGGACCTTCTGGGAGCCGACTCTGCCCTGCAGTAGCCAGAAGAGGAGACTCCCAGTGGACTCTCGCGCTCCCTATCGAATAGATTTGCACGCAGCCCATAGCCCATTCACGGCCTGAAGCTCGCTATTTTGTCCTGCCATGAGCACAACATGGCTCGGTGCACATGGTTGTGCCTGGGCTGCAACTTAGGCATTTCGAGTGGCATGGCCCCCTCGGCAAATTAGTGGGAGCCCAACTTAGCCTGCTAATGGCCCATCTTATACGCTTCCACCAAACCCAAACCCCATCCCTCTCCTCTGGGCCGCACACATACTCTCTCGTGACTGCGACTCCGACAGTCTCGTGACTGCGAGGTGTGAGGATTCCGATGACCATGGCCCTCCTCACCCCCGCACCACTGGTCGCCTCCTGTTTCTCCATGCCCCCGTGCTGCTGGTGAACTCGCCTCCTCCTTGCTCCCCCACACCACTAGAGCTGGTGGCTGCCTGCTCCTCCATGCCCCCTGCATGGCTGCAGTTTTGAGCAAGCATGTCATCCTTGAGTCGGTGCAGCCCGCTTCACGCGCCTAGCGGAAGTGGCCTCTGTGGCTCCGGCCTGCTCCTCCTCGAGGTGCGGGCTGCGAGGCCAGCTACCGCAACCTCCCACAGCATCTCCTTCCTTATCTCTCCTCCCCAATGCCAACCCCTCAGCATTGTGGGTCTTGGGGTGGCCCAGCTCGTTGGTTGTGGCTTGCTTTTCTAGGCCAGCTAGGCATGAAAAGAAGGACCAAAGGCCATTCCTCGGCCGTTGGTAACTAGGCACGAAGCCTAGGTCAGCATGGGAAGGTGGCACACCGTGCCTAACCCGGGCATATGCCAATATGCTAGCTAGGTTGGACCACCCCGTTGCCCATCTATAGTGCTCCATCAGCAAGGTGGCACGGGCTCTTTCCATGGCCCTAGCAAGACCATATGGGAGCGGGCGACTCTGCCTCACCATAAATATTAATATTTTCTTGTACTATTAGGTTAAGATTTATATGTTTGATTTCTCGGAATGTAAGCATGACACTTTGTGAAATAGAGTAGTGTGATGATAGTGGGAGACATTAAAGTCCAATAAGGCATCTTCGGTGAAAACAAGCTAGCTATAGCCTGTTGTTTTTTTAATGTTCTCATGTGCATGAGATGGAATATATTATTAATTATATATATAGTACGCCAGGATTTGGTGTGTTCACACACGCGCAATAGACTCCTCGTCTCCCATGGACCCTGATCGATCGTCCTCTCTTAAACTACGTGCTTGTACACTATAAAACTAGTATCATGTCCGTACGTTGCTACGGAATGACTAAATTTGTCGGTGTCCTGACCCAGGGGGCCAAGCACCAACGAGTGAATTTGTGTTGTGTCCTCCCTAATCCGGATGGTGATGTAAGAAGAAAACTAGTTTTTATGCTGGTTCGGGCAAAAGAAGGCCCCATGTCCAGCGGGGCGAGAGAGTTTATATTACCTTGCACCAAAGTGCTTGTACACGGAGAATACAAGCGAGCGACTAGGAACGGGGGTGGAGAGCAATGCCTAAGCCTGGAAGTGCTAAGCCTATGCCTTGCGACTGGAGACCTCGGATTTTTCTAAGTGTTGTCCAATGGTTATTCGGATGTTGTTTGGATGTCTCAAACTAGCCCCTGGCGTCCCCTTTTATAGGCCAAGGGGAGGCTCAGGTGTACAGGAACCCTAGGGCTGTCGTATGTGATGACGTCGAGGGGTTGATGCCGATCGTGTTATGGTTGTTGTAGAGGCGTGCCTCGGGCATGGCCTGCCCTGTAGCGACGTGCTTGGAGACCATGGTTGTCCTTCATGTGTGTCATGATAATGCCATAGGTGGTCGGTGAAAGACCCGTATCCATGCGAGGACGTACGAATCCATGTAGATGTTGTATCAGGAGTTGTTGGAGCGCTGATAGGAAGCGTCGAGGTCCAAGTCGAGGGGTGGCCGAGGGGGTCGAGGCTTCAAAGGATAAGGCTGAGCCTAGGAAATACGGTACGGGTGCTGACAATCGCGTCTCGAGGGGGTGCCTGACGGGGCACAGTGTCCGGCATGGAGTAATAGTGCGGTACGATCCGCTGATTCTACGGGTATGGGCGGTAAAAGGAGGATTTGACTGTTGTATCTGGTCACTATAACCTTGCTGTAGCCATGAGGTTAGGAGGAGTTGGTGAGCACATTAAATGCCCTGGATCCCGTACGAGGATTATGTGAGCTGGAGGGGGAGCAGTGATCCATGGGGGGTCGTTCGCCTGTGCGGAGTTCTGCCTCTTGACGGGGGGTCAACCGCCCGTGCAGTGTTTCGTCAATCGAGGGTCCCGTCAAGGGAGGACATGTATGGATTGACACGCCCCATTCATGGGCCAGCCCTACGGCTCGGTCCAAGGGTGTTGGGCCTTGTTTCTTAGAATAGCCATCGGCTTGGTTCATGGGGAGTTTTCTTGGGGTTTTTACGCTAATTGCTCGGGGATTATTTCTCCTGGGCTGGGGTTTAGGGTACTCCCTTATCTAGGTACCCGACAGTAGCCCTGAGTCTCGGTGCGAGTGCTGGCACTCACATAGAGGCTCATGAACTGGAGTTGTAGCGCTTGTCATTTTCCGAAGGGTGCGCACGAGCGTACCCTTCGCGGGTAGCCCCCGAGGCCTCGGAGGAGTAGAATACTCCTTTGAGGTCTTTATGCACTCTTTGTCGAGGGGCACTCGAGCAGTTGAGCCCCCGGGCGGGTATAACCTTCCTCCGTCGAGGCCTACCCGTGGTGGTTGGGTGCTGTAGGTTTTCCTTAAAGGCCAAACGGTGTTGAACTAGAGTTGTAGCACCGTCATTCTCTGATGGGTGCGCAAGAGCGCACCCTTTGCGGGTAGCCCCGAGGCCTCAGAGGAGTAAAGAACTCCTCTGAGGGCTTTCTTCGGTGTGTGATCAAGGGGTAACTCAAGTATTCCAGCCCCCGAGTGCGTTCACTCCTCTTTCGTCAAGGGGTGCCAAACAGAGTTGTGCCCCTAGGCCTCGTGTGGTCAAGGCTTTCCTAGCTTTTTGGCGTGTAATCCCAATGAGTCCTTTCGACCAGATGTGAGGTGAGTTGCACCGTGTTGCTTTCGATTGGCGTTCGAGCCCCCGGGTGGTTGGTTCCTCTTTCGTCGAGGCCATTCGGCTGTGAGCAAGCCCCCGAGCCCCTTTCGTCAAGGTCGATCAAGAACAAGCCCATCTTTTTCTTTCGGCCCTCGTGCTCCCTTTCAACGGGAAGTGGCATGAGAAGCGTCGTGCTACCCTCGTTTGGGTAAGCTCTGATGTCCTCCAGTGAGCTTTTATCGGGTGGTTCAAGTGGGAGCCCGTGCCCTGTTCGATGGGGGTCGGCTAGTGGCCATGGCGGGTCTCTCCAAAGTTGCTAAAAGAATAATCGCTCAGGTCCCAGTTTCGTTTGATTGGATCCGATGGCTCGATGCCTCCCTCCGATGGGATCCCGATGTCGACCTCTCCTTTAGCCTTCAACACTTCCATGGCTGTCTTGAGCTGTTGCTCGAGCCTAGCCCATCTACGGGCTAGCCGACAGTTGTCCCTGACTTGGGTTACACGAGGGTGACTGTCAAACCCTGGTCAAGGGCCAGCCTCTGCTCCCTCGAGATTTTGATGTGGGGCCGGGGCCCGCGTATCGTCCCGTGGAAGAATCCGTTCATGTATATCTCTTTTCGCCCATCGGGCATGTCTTTTTAGGCGAGAGACGAACCGGGCGTGACAGTGGGCGGTGTGGAGAGCAATTGGCGGACACATGTCTTGGGCTGATCGAGGTGGCCGACGAGCTTGAGGGTCAAATCGCGAGGCTGTTCGAGGATGAGGTGCACCCTCCTGCTGTTGGCGATGACGACGAAGGCTTGTGAGCCAGATCTGGGCATGAAGGCCCATGTAATAAGTTAGTATTTTGACTCGTGTCGATGTGACCTTGAGGGCCTCAAAACATGATGTTTATATGCATTTTGAATGCTTTCAAGTTCGAGTCTGTCATTCCTTTTTTGCTCGAGTTGAGTTTTTACACAGTCTTCTTGGCGCACGGTTGCATCCTTCGGTGTGGGTTGTGAGTGAAGGTACCTTAGCCTGGAGGTGTAGGCGATCTCGCGGCTCGACAGCCCCTCGGCCTTAGGGTGCCCTCGTGGCTTTGTCGACTACATAGGAACTCACATTGAAACATATAGAAATGCTTTACATTGATTTTTTTTTGAAATCGTGTGCTTTTACTAAGTCTTCTTAGCGCGTGGTTGCACCCCTTGGCGGGGGGAGTCAGTGGACGTACCGCAGCATGGACGCATAGGTGATCTCATGGCTCGACAACCCCTTAAGCCTTAGGGTGCCCTCACGGCTTTGTCGACTATGTAAAAGTTTTTTCAAAAAGTGCGAGTTCTAGGGATGCAGAGGGTTCCCCCTTCCTGCCCCCGAGGGAGGTTTGACTCTGTGAGGGCAGGGTTGAGCCCACCTGTTTTTCATGAAAGGAAGGTTTAAACACGGATGTATTCTTTATTCATGAAATAGAATATGTACAAGCCTCGAGGCTCCAAAGGTAAGAGTGACGTAGCTGTTCGGTGTTCCAGGCGTTGGTGAAGGTTTCGCCCTTGTCGTTAGACAATGTGCAGGTTTCGAGCTCCATCCTGGGATTGCTGGGGTTGTTGTACATCGTTAGGCACTACCGGAGCTGCCTCTCGATCTGGTGTGGCATTGGCTCCCGCCGCTGCCGCTGCTGCTACGGTGTCATTGGTCTCATCGCTCGACGTGATGGCCCCGTCGAAATGAAAGTAGTCCCACGTTGGGTTGTAGATGTTGTCGACAGAGTCAGAGTTGGGGTAGCCGAAGTAGTAGCTGGGGAAGAGCCCCTAAATGCGCCACTCCTCCAACCGACACAGAGCATACCGAGGGTGTAGTACCTCAGAGTTGGAGTCCCGGAGGATTCCGGGTACTCAAAGACTGGCTTTAAAGTCACCAAGTCCATGGTGGCTCATAAGAGGTGCCCCGGGAGATCCTCATACACCCTCACGTTGGTGCTCATCATAGAGGAGTACATCTTGGTGGAGTTGTTTAGGCCAAATGGGAATGGACGACAGGCCTCGAACAACCCGCGTGGGAGTAGGTTGGACGGCGTTGGAGCTGCGCCCGCAGAAGAGACCACACTCGGTCCCTTCAGTGAGTGCATAACAAAGCTGAACATCGGGGCATCACGGTGTCCTTCTGGCCCATCCTCTACAGCCAAACATTGGTCAGACAGGCCCTCTATGAGGACACTCGCATCATTGGGAGGCTGTGGAGGTAGCCACGCCGGACGCCGCTCCGCCCCCAAAGTGGTGTGCCAATCGTGCCTCCTGGCTGCCGATGCATGATGAGAGCTGCAGGACCAGCGCGTGGCCCCTTTTGATCGAGGGAGCTCGAGATCACTATCATTCGGGTCCCTGGGCGAGAGCAGGACCATGTCAAGGCTTTGGCCAAGTGACATGAACTCCAGACTCCCAAACGAGATCACAGTGGCGAATGGTAGTGGCGGATTGATGTGTGACATCTGGAAAAATGGCGGGAAGCGATTGTGACACGCAGATCCCCCTACCTGGTGCGCCAACTGTCAGTGTCCTGACCTAGGAGACCAAGCACCAACGAGTAAATTTGTGCTGCGTGCTCCCTAATCTGGATTTTTATCCTGGTTTGGGCAAGAGAAGGCCCTACGTCCCATGGGGGAGAGAGTTTGTATTATCTTGCACCGAAGTGCTTATGCAGGGGCAATACCAGCGAGCAAGTAGGAATGGGGGTGGAGAGCAATGCCTAAGCCTAGAAGCTCTAAGCCTATGCCTTGCCACTACAGAGCTCGAATTTCTCTAAGTGTTGTCCGATGCTTGTTCGGATGTTGTTCGGATGTCTCAAACTAGCCCCTGACGTCCCCTTTTATAGGCCAAGGGAAGGCTCAGGTGTACAGGAACCCTAGGGTTGTCATAGACGATGATGTCGAGGGGTTGATGCCGACCGCGTCATGGTTGCTGTAGAGGCATGCCCCGGGCATGGCCTGCCCTGTAGCGACATGCTTGGAGACAATGGCTGTCCTTCAGGTGTGTCACGATGATGCCATAGGTGGTCGGTGAAAGACCTGTGCCCACGCGGGGACGTGCGAATCCCTATAGACGTCGTATCGGGGGTTGTTGGAGCGCTGACCGGAGGCATCGAGGTCCAAGTCAAGGGGTGGCCCAGGGGGTCGAGGCTTGAATGGATAAGGCCGAGCCCTGGGAAATACGGTACGGGTGCGAACAATCGCGTCTCGAGGTGGTGCCTGACGGGGCACAGTATCCGGCATGGAGTAATAGTGTGGTACGATCCGCTGATTCTAGGGGTATGGACGGTAAAAGGAGGATTTGGCCATTGTACCTGGTCACTGTAACCCTGCTATAGCCATGAGGTTAGGCAGGAGTTGGTGAGCGTATTAAATGCCCTGGATCCCATACGAGGAGTAGGTGAGCCTGAGGGGGAGCAGTGATCGACGGGGGGTCGTCCACCCACGTGGAGTTTCGCCTCTTGACGAGATTCGATCGCCCGTGCGGCGATCCATCGATCGAGGTTCCCGTCGAGGGAGGACGTGTACGGATTGACGCGCCCCGTTCATGGGCCGGCCTAGTACGGCTCGGTCCAGGGATGTTGGGAGTTGTTTCGTAGAAGAGCCATTAACTTGATTCGTGGGGAGTTTTCTCAAGGTTTTTACACTAATTGCTCGGGGATTATTTCTCCTGGGTCAGGGGTTAGGGTACCCGACAAAACTTTAGTATAAAAACACACAGATCACAAATAAGATAACAATATTATGAAGTTAAATAATGACATTAAAGTAGCATTTAATCTAAATAAGCAAAGTTTGTGAAATCAATATGGTTCATAGAGATCTCGGTGACGCGGGGTCATAAACCCTAATGTATAGACCGCTCCTTGATTCACCTAAGATAATAGATGTCTCCAATATAAGTTATGGGGCATCTCCATACCATCATGTACATATGAGTATATATGCAAATATTAATGCCTATCACATATGCAATACTGCATGTCTTGAAAATTTTTACAAAACCTTTTTCTTAGCATAATCTCACAACCTTGAAATAAAGTATGATACTCATCGTACAAATATTTGCGGCTTTAGGTCTATTCCACACAGGCATATACTGCAGAATAAGGAGTCCACTTGAGCGTCTGTGGTAAGATTTATCATTAGTAGTATATAGAAATAGTTAAATCATAAGTATTATTATTATAAGCGACCATGACTTTGAGTTAATTATCCTTCTATATCGTTTGCAATTTTTTTCATGAATGAATTTTCATTTGAGATATTCAATGCAAGAATATGTACGTTCAATGCAGCCTAGTAGCTCTTGTTGAGTTTGCTTGGCATACATCAACGCCAGTGTCTTTACACCAGTATTCAATAGGTCTAGTGTCAAGCATGATAAGCATTTTCTTATGGTGGTCCAAAATATAAAGCATATATTGTCAAGTATATTTGGGGTAAAAAAATAGTGTACCAGAGCAGCAGCAAGTCAATATTATCAAGAGACAAGATTATGCTGACTCGCAATTCAAGTTTCTTGATATTTTTCGGTAACAACAAAAATAAATCTATGGGTTCTCTGAAAGAAGTTCAGTTATAAGCTTCGACTTAAGGATAATTTGGATAGTTTTTTTCTCAAATAGTGTTCCCAGATTTTATTATGTGCCTCAAATAATAAGCTCTTCACAGTTGTATGTATCATTGGGCATATATCAAGGAACTCAAAAGTAAAAAAGAATCATGCCAATTATCCAGCAATCACATAATTTACCTACAAATCGAGTGCCAATAATTAACCAGCTGGCAACCATGCCTCGATGGCACGCAACAGCCTTGATTCTTATCAGAGGTGTATTAAACTGGTGACAATGACAATTCATATTAAGTAACAGGAGGGATGGTGGAGCAACTGAAAAAATTGACCTATGACAAAATACATGTGAGAGTTGTCAGTTTGCTAACACAAATGGAAGAATTCATAGAGCAGATAAATTTGAAGTTCACAAATTCACATGTTAATTGAATTGGCCAGACAACTATCAGTTTATCTAAGGCATTATTTCTTATAGTCTGCAACTAACATACCAAATTTCTGGATGCCATGACCAATACTGGACAGCAGACCAAAATAGTAGAAACCATTCAGTCTACACATTATAAATTGCATAGAGTTTAGGTCATGATTCAGGACCAATAAACCATTACAATTCAGTAGCATTGAATAGGGTTAGTTGCTGAGTGAAAGGGCTGATTTAAATAAGCAAGCAACGATTCGGTCCACTAATAATCAACAAAAAGCTCACTGTAGAGTTGACATGGTCAAACCTGAATTTCCTAGAATTAGGGACTTCAGTCCACCAAAAGTATAATTTCTTTTCCTCTATATAAATTCTACAATTTATGCTTGTACAATTTATGCTAGCATGTACGGTACAAACAAACACAGGCCACATGTTTGTATGCTTGAATTAAAATAACCCAAAATAAAACAGCTTACCTGGAAAATAGAAATTGCAACTAATGACTTGTAGGATTATTTCCAACATACCTACAGGAACTCACGTCTTTATGAATTCTGATCGTCAAAACTGGAGTTCATAAGAAAATAAAGTTTCTAGGCATGCATTTCATGTGTCCATGTCCAATAACTGCAGCAAGCAAAGCTAAACTCCAGTGGACGCTAGCACTACAAAGCTAAACTGCACACAGAGGAATAAAAGGAGCATACATAGTTCATGATTAAACAGGAAGTTTAGGCCTTTATTCAAAAGAAAAGGACTATGGAAAGACAGAACGGCTTAAAGATAAGAATGCGACTCTTTAAATCTCAATTCAGAATTGCAGATAAAAAACAATCAGTAGATCACATGATCTGATCATTCCATCAGTCGCCGTCGTTTATTCAGATTTCTTTATTCAGTATCGAGACACAAACACGGGACTATATCTCAGAACCTCTTTAAAACTGAAAGATTCATGGGCAAAGTGATCAGGTTAGAACCGGTAACAAATGGACAGAAGTAGAACATAATCGTAAGATTTTTTGCAGCATGCCACAAATAAATGACCAGCTGATCCTTGAGTTGCTTCTCAGGCTGCAATGCATCATCTCCAAGGTGATAAGAGGAGTCTACTGTATGGGGGATTCAGACGCAAAAAAAAAGCAGTAGCAGCTCTTGTACATAGGCACTGCAGATTCAAATTAGGCAAATTCGTAACAACTTTGGGAACAAGCCATACAAAATTAATGAGTGTAAAATTCTGTATAAACCATATAAAACTAATGATCAACAAAGAAAACAGACATGTAGAATGCAACTAATTTCAGTGCTTTGCAAATTCTATTTTAGAGCTTTGAAACATACATCTAGATATTAGGAACAGCCATGCAAGCAATAACAGATTCTATTTTTAGTGCTTTGAAACATACATCTAGAATATCTATTATTTAATACACTCTATCTATCAATCAAATTATCAGTACCTCCTCCCAGCTTGCCTTGCAAGCAGTAGCACGGTACAAAAATCTATTATTTAATAAACTTTTTATGTCAATCAAATCTTCTGGCTGCCAGCCACCAAAACAAGCTAGCAACAAACGTACGTAGAAACTAAATTCACAGTAGCATGCAACACAGTAGCATGCAAGCCAAGTCAGCCCATATCAGCGCAGCAGGCACTCAGCAAGCCATAGCCGGCCATCAGATAAATATTTAGTGATTCACATAACTGATAAGATAAATATTCAGAGATACACATATTTGATATCCATTCAAAAGCAAATTATATGCAGGATAACATTGGGCCAGTGCCAGTAGCACCAACGGGCCATCAGCACGTACGTATACGCCATCAGCAGGCCAAGAGCGGACACCAGCAGTCCACGGCAATCCCACAGCGTGTTGGCGTCAGTCACCGTGATCGGCAACTCGACGTTAATCGGCAACACGGCGATCTCGCTCTCTCTCTCAGGTACGACGTCGCTCACGAATACGAGAACACAGATTGGTTTTCGCCGCAATGCTGCAGCCTTGATCCAACCCGACGCCCTTGACACTTTATTTATATGGTGTGTGCAACAACCCACCGCGATCCCCGCCACGCCCGCTCACGCTGCGTCGCGCCCGTCTAAGCTCGGGAACGTTTCATGCGTGGCATGGCGAGTACAGACTCCAGGCCGCACCATGAACGCAGCACGGTTCTGGCCGTTTACATTGTGCAATGTGACCAACGAAATTAACTAACCTATCAAGTAAATATGCAACTAACTCTATCCTAAATGATGGATAAGATATGCACGAGATTATTCTAACATATCAGCTCCTAATCCCGCTGCACCTGGACCTACTCCCAATTGCTGACGCTGTTCCACGAACTTGACACGCCCCACAGCCTTGGTCAGGATGTCCGCCAGTTGGTCGTTCGTTCCCACATGCACAATGTCGACTTCACCTCTATCAACACAATCACGAATGAAGTGGTAGCAAACGTCGATGTGTTTACTGCGATCATGATGGACTGGGTTCTTGCTTAAAGCAATTGTAGACATGTTGTCAACTAGCAGCTTCACCCGTGGAGTCGGTATTCCCAGCAATTCTCCCAAAATCCTGCTGAGCCAAATGCCTTGATAGGCAGCATTTGCACTTGCATTGTACTTAGCTTCACACGATGAAAGTGCTGCCACTCTCTGCTTCTGAGACGACTATGTCACCAAGCTGTTTCCCAACAAGAACAATGAACCGCTGGTACTCTTTCTGTCATCAACGTCTCCGGCTAAATCACTATCACTGTAGCCGGCAATTAAAATTTCAGAGGCCTTCAGCTTCTTGTATCTGCAGCCAAAATCACAGTACCTGACAAGAACACTGAACCACTGGTACTCTTTCTGTCATCAACGTCTCCGGCTAAATCACTATCACTGTAGCCGGTAACTGAAATTTCAAAGGCCTTCAGCTTCTTGTATCTGCAGCCAAAATCACAGTACCTGACAAGTACCTGAGTATCTGTTTGACTACTGCCCAATGATTTCCTTTGGGATCTTCCATGTACCTGCTCACAATCCCCATGGCATAGGCTATATCTGGTCTTGTATTTACTAAATACCTCAAGCTTCCAGTCACACTTCTGTACTTGGTTTTATCCACCGGTGGTGACTTGTCATTCTTGCTCAGCCTCAATCTATTCTCCATTGGCACATGGCAGGGATTACAACCCTTCATACCTGCTTGTTCTAGAATCTTGAGGGTGTATGAACTCGGACAAAGCATGATCTCACCATCCTTCTGTATGACTTGGATTCCCAGATAATAACTCAAGAGCCCCAAATCGCTCATACTGAAACTACCCATCATCTCCTGTTTGAATGCATCAATATCTGCTTGACTTAGACCTGTAATGATTAGGTCATCTACATACACACCCACCAATAGATTACCATTGCTCTGTGATCTTCGGTAGACTTCATGTTCCAATGGATTCCTCTGAAAGCCAAGCTTCAGTAGCTCTTTATCAAGTCAAGCATTCCATGCTCTAGGAGCCTGACGCAGCCCTATAGGGCTTTATTCAGTTTGAGCACCTTACTGCTATCACCATTAAGAAACGCTGACTTAACATCCATGTGGTGCACTTGCCACCCTCTCTATGCAACCAAAGCAATTATCAGTCTCACTGTCTCAATTCTAGCCACCGGGGCAAAAACTTCTTCAAAGTCCACCCCTTCTTTTTGTGCATACCCTTTAGCAACTAGCCGAGCTTTGTGCTTAATTATATTGCCCTCTGGATCCTTCTTAACCTTGAAGACACAATTAAGCCCAATAGCTTTATGGCCTGCAGGTAGCACTGACAGTTCCCAGGTCCTGTTTGACTCAATGGAATTCATCTCTGTCATCATGGCTTCTCTCCAACACTGTTCTTCCAAGGCCTCACTCACACTTCTTGGCTCCTCTGCTGCATGCAGACACACCCCACTAAACTCAAAGTCTTGAACTTCATCAGTGGTGTCAAAAATATTATCCAGTGTTCTATATCTCAACGGCAGCCCTTCTGAATCATGTGACTCTCCTGTTTGCGGTGTTGAAAACTCTACACCATTTGCTGGAGGCCCTTGTGGAGTACGTTTGCTGGAGGTCCTTGTGCAGTAGCTGGATTTGATCCTCCCTGTGAACCAGTGTCAATAGCCCACTAATCGTGGACCGGCAAATTTTATTCCTAATCGCCTGAGACTGCTGCTCCTTCAACTGCATCTGTTTTAGTTACTGTTGCTTGTCCGACAACAGTATAGTGCTCCACATCAAACTCTGAATCTGCTGATCCTAATCGGTTCTGGTGGATTCCAATCCCAAGCATGGCCTTCCTCGAAGATCATGTCCCAAGATATATGAAGCTTCTTGGCTACTGGATCATAAACTCTGTAGCCCATGGTTCTTGCTTTGTAACCAATGAACACCATTTTGGTGGATCTGTCACAAAGCTTGGTCAGCCCCAGCCCAACCTTCTTTACATACACCACGCAACCAAACGTCCGTAGATGATGTACCTTCTGTTTGCAATTGTGCCAGGCTTCATAAGGTGTCTTTCCTTTCAGGCTCTTGGTAGGAGATCGATTCAACAAATAAACAACAGTCGATACTGCTTCTCCCCAAAATTCAGCCGGAACACCACTTGCTTTCAACTGACAGCGGGCCATCTCCACCACTGTGCAATTGCGTCACTCAACCACCCCATTCTGCTGGGACATGTACGGTGCTGTGGTAAAGTGCTTGATGCCGTGCTCATCGCAGTACTCCTTAAACTCTACCGATTTGAACTCTCCACCACGGTCACTACGGAACGCCCGGAGTTTGACACCGCGCTCAGCTTTTGCCAGTGCTTGAACTCGTTTGAAATACTTGAAGGCTTCATCTTTCATCTTCAGGAGTCCACCCACATATAGCGGCTGTATCATTGACAATCAGCAAGAAATAACTCTTGCCACCCGGAGTCTGTGGCCTTATCTGACCATACAGGTCAGCATGGACCAAATCTAGTCCACACTCTGCCCGATAACTTGCAACCTGAGGAAACACATGTCTCTAATGCTTGCCCAAAGTGTAGCTGTCACAACCCTCATCAACACGATTCAATAGAGGTAGACCATCCACCATACCCTTTGCACCGAGATCTCTTAGTGCTCGAAAATTGAGATGGCCATACCGGCCATGCCAGCGCCAGGCCACATCGTCTGTCTTCAACATCAAACACACAAGAGCAGTGAGATGCACACCCAGCAGGTACAGACGATTCTTCACACGCGGTGCTTGTGCCAACAATGCACGCTCAACATCATACACCTTGTAGAATCCATCTTCCAACACTACTTTGCGTCCCCCTCTTCAAGTTGACCAAAACTTACAATATTACTTCTCAATTTAGGAATATAGTAGACATCTGTCAGTACCTTGTGACCCTCCTTCTTTGTCTGAAGTACGACAGATCCAATCCCCTCCATGTTGACAAGTGAGCCATCGCCGAATCGCACGGTGCCACGCATAGACGTGTCCATCGACGAGAGCGCGTCGCGGCGATCTGTCATGTGATTACTTGCACTGGTGTCGAGGACCCAAACATCCTAATCTTCATCTCGATCTTGCAGGTACACTTTCCTCTCATTCAGATGCACGACTTCTGATGACTCTCGTGCTGCTGAGTCATGGGCAACAAACGGAGCCCTCTAAACATGGATCAAGCTCACCGTCGCCAGGAGCAGCGATGGACTCTCATTATCTGTTGTTGCCACATGAGATTCTTCCTTGCGCTCCTTTCTTGGCGACTTCTCGCAGTCCTCCTTCTAGTGACCGTATATGCCACCATGGCCACCATGGCTCCGTTCAAAGACTCTCATTTCCGTTCAAAGACTCTCATTTCCTGCTTTGACCTTTTCGCCTTGGAGTGCCTTCAGAGGTTGACTTTGCAACGGTGTCCTTCTTATTGCCGCGGTCACCATGGCCACCACCGCCACCGTTCTTCCTCCAACTCTTCTTCTCACCACCACCAGATGAAGAAGACTCCGGCATCAACCGATACCAGTTCTTGGACAACCACTCTTCCTCTGTTAGAAGTAATTTACCGGCTTTATCGATGATCGTCTAGATCCCGAAGCGGTCCTCCGCCATCTTGAGCCGGCCAACCAGCTCTTCGATCGTCAACGTCTTTAGATCGAGCAAGGTCTTGATCAAAACTGCGATCTGCGAGTAGCATTGAGGTAACACTCACAGCATCTTCTTCACTACCCTAGCATCCTCCATCGTCTCACCGGTAGTGCGCAGGTCCGCCGCCAATGCGCTGATGCGCAGGGTGAACTCGTCCACCGTCTTAGAGTCTTTGAATGCAATGTTCTCAAACTCCTTTAACAGGAGCTGAGCATTGGCTTCTTTAACACGATCTGCGCCGACGCGCATGCTCTTCACCGCCTCCTACACCTCCTTGACATTTTTCTTCGCACCCAGCAACTGCCACATCTTCTATGGCACTGACCGGAGGATCCCGGCCATGGCTTGTCTGTTACACGATCTCTTCACGCCAGCACCTCTGGGCTCGATTGTGTCCTAGATCTTGAGCATCTCGAAGTTGCACTGAAGCAACATCGCCCACTCTGCATAATTCGAGCGGGTAAGCATTGGCGACATGAGCGAGCTCTCCTGAACACGCTCCGCGCCACCTGACATTCTAGCGTCGCCCATCTCCTCCACCACCGGGCTCCTTCGAGGATGACTCGCTTCTTCTTCGCAAGTTCACGCTGTGGACTCACCGAGCCGCTATATTGAATCCATGGCTCCGATACCACATGTTGGCGTCAGTCGCCGTGATCAGCAACTCGACGTTGATCGGCAACACGGCGATCTCGCTCTCGCTCTCAGGCACGACGTCGCTCATGAATACAAGAACATAGATTGGTTTTTGCCGCAATGCTGGAGCCTTGACCTGACACCCTTGGCACTTTATTTATACGGTGTGTGCAACAACCCACCGCGATCCCCGCCACGACCACTCATGCTGCGTCGCGCCCGTCGAAGCACGGGAACGTTTCATGCGTGGCGTGGTGAGTACAGACTCCAGGCCACACCGTGAACGCAACACGGTTCTGGCTGTTTACATTGTTCAATGACCAACTAAGTTAACTAACCTATGAAGTAGATATGCAACTAACTCTATCTTACATGATGGATAAGATATGCACAGGATTATTCTAACAGAGCGGCGGCCAGAAGCACACAGCCGGCCATCGAAAACCTTGTGACGGCCAAGGCAAAACCAAACAATGGCCTAGGCACTTTGCCGGCAAGGCAAACCTAGCGGCGGTAGCCACCGGCAAGAAGCCATGATGGCGGTGGCGGCAGCGCAGCAAGCCCACGACAAAACTCTGTGGAGGCATACGATCGTCTACGTCCGCGGCGGTCCGTCAAAGCTTGCGGATCGGGAGCGAGTTGGCCTGGACGTCTACTATGGGAGGCGGCTGTCGCACGATAGGCACGCACAGACCATGGAGGCTGATTGGAGGATGCCTCATGCCGCACCATTGACCTAGAGCGAGCCAGCGTCGGAGGAGGCGGCCGAGCGCTACAATGAAGGAGGCTCACGATCGCAGGAGGCTTCCAAATTTGTCGCAAAGAGTTGATGCGTGATGCCCGGGCCTCTAATTTTGTCTACGGGGAGGAGGAAGACCAAAAACTGGCCCACCTGGCGGTTACGGAGAGGGCGCAGATCGCAGCATCGGGCAGGACGAAAGGTGTCCTAGTTTCACTCTTTTTATTTGTGGGAGACTCTATCTGTATGCATGAGCTGGCGCATCCTTTTATTTTATGCTACCGTGACAAAGGGAGAGCATCAATAAAACAAGCTCGCATCACGCGCTAATCATGTGGCACCGTCCTTATGACACTAACAAATCATATGGCACGAGCTCGCGTCACGCGCTAATCATGTGCGACCGTCCTTATACAAGCCTAATAGATCAAATGCCACACTTATCGTCCAGACGATTGGCCCAATCCAACACACATTATTACTCCAAGTGATCAGTTTTGAACGGGCATTGTTTTGAACGGGCATATATTGTGCACGATTTTATTTTTGAACGGGCATATATTGTGCACGATTTTAATTTTTAGATTGTATTGCCAAAGGTAGTCGAATGGCAATATGCACAGCAGCTCATACTGTGTGCGTTGTCAAATCCTAATTCATCTTCATAGCCAAATTATATGATAATTATATGCTAATAATGGTTGATACTCTATTCTGAATATGTTACTTAGATAATTGTCTTTACTTTTCAAAAAAAATGTTTTTAATTTGCTCATGATGATGCGTAAGATGGAATATATACGCCAGGTCTTGCTGTGTGTGTCTCTGCGCGCAATAAATAGCAGCATGCGACGCCTGGTCCTCTGTTAAACTACGCGTACATAGACTCTATACATAAGCTGGCACCTTTTTTAAGAAAACTTGGCTGACGTGTAACAGAGGTACATCACTATAAACACCGACAAATCACATGGCGCTAGCTCTCATAGATGGCCAATCATGTGCCACCGCGCGTCCTTATCGTCTATGCCTATTTAAACGCCGTAGCTTCCGGCCAATCCACACTGACATCGTTCAGGGCTGATCCAACAAATTATTCCAAGTGAGTACTACTTTTTCGCAGCGGGCCAAAACGATTTCGTGCACCGGGCAAGAGCCTCCGCTTTCGGTGCCACGCCACGGTAAATGACGGCACCAACGCGGCGGGCGTTAGTGTTCGCTGCCGTAAACCCCAAGTACCGCAGCGGGCACCCTGTCCGCTGCGGTAAATAATTTAAAAAATTAAATAAAAACAAAGAAAACCCTAGATAGGCCCGCCGAGCCCATCTGGGCCTGACGAGCCTATCTAGGGTTGCAGCACCGTCATCGTCATCGTCATGGATCTGGCCACCATCATCGTCGTGGATCCGGCCGGTGCCATCGCCGATCCGCCATGCCAGCCCACCTCCCCCAACGGTTCCGGCGTCCACGAGCCGCCCTTGCGAATGGAAGAGAGGATGGGAACCGACCTCTAGAATGGAAAGAGAGAAAGGGTGACAGAGAGGAGAGAGGACGGCCATACCTGAATAGCTGAGCTCGTCGGCCGCCGTCGTGGCGGGAGGAAGGAGCTTGGGGGAGGGTGCCATCCCGCAGCACCCACGGGAGCACCACTGGTTGCCAGATCTTCATCGTTGGTGGTCAGATCCACATCGGGGAAGTTCGATCCATGCCCGGGCCGAGCGCGACAAATCTGGAGAGCGAAAGAGGAAGGAGTGAGGGAGCTAGTGAGAGGGAAAGGAGGATGGAGAGGAAGAGGGAGACCAACTCACCGGAACCCTTGTCCCGTGCGCCGTCGTGGGGACCCGCGTGCCGCCGTCGGGGACCCGCGCGTCGCCCAGAACCCTAGCCTGGATTGCCACCGTGGCCTCGCGCCCTGTTGTTCCCCGCGCCTCAGTGGCCTGGCGCGCGCTGGCGTGGTCCCTCACGTCACCGTTGGGGACCGCGCCGCCAGTGCCACGTGTGCCACCGTGAGTGTGGTGAGGGGGCTGGTGGAGAGTGAGAGGGAGGGGGATGGGTGCGCTGCGGGCCGAGGAGGGGATGGGTCTGGTGTGCTGAGGAGGAGGTGAGTGTCGGGCTCGAGGAGGTGGGGAGCATCGGGCGCATGCTCTTGGAGGGAGAAAGAGATAGAGTGGAGAGAAGGAGGCTGGTGGGAGAGAGTGGAGAGATGAAACCCTAAGTCTCTAATTTATACGAGGCTCCAGCTATTGGGCTTTGCTTGGGCAGATTGGGCCTTGGGATTTACCGTAGCGGGCCCAATAGAATGTCCGTCGCAGTAAATCTATTTACCGCAGCGGGGCATCTTAAGACGTCCGTTGTGGTAAATAGAGGATTTACCGCAGCGGACGTCTTAAGATGCCCGCTGTGGTAAATCAATTTACTGTAGCGAGCAAAAGTTCCCGCTATAGTAAATAAAAGGTGTCCCCTGCGGTAAATCGTGGCGATTTACCACAGCAGGCAACAAAAAGGTCCACTGCGAAGCGCCAAAATGCAACGCTGCGCAAGTTCATTTCTAGCGTACAAGATGCCTCCTCCTATTACTTTGCCGTCACTACCACAAAATTTTTTTCTACAGCGGGCATTTAGAGTTTTACACAGCGGGCAAGGACGCCCGCCACCGCTGCAAAGCCACGGTTAATTAGAGACCATGGTGGTGGGCACAAAGGCCCGCTACGGTTAATCCCTCAAGAAAATAAAAAAATAAGAATTCAAGCCCGGCAAGCCCATCCACGTGGGACCGGCGAGCCCATCCACCCCGCCGCCACCCCGGCCGCCGTCGTCATTGGGGGAGGGAGGTGGCTGCCACCATCGTTGAGGGAGGGTGGTGGCTGCCACCGTCATCGGGAGCGGGAGAGGGCCCCAGCCACGACCGCTGGACCTGCTCTGGTCAGATCTGACCTCCACGGGCGCCGTCGTCACGTGAGGTAGCTAGGGAGAAGAAGAGGAGCCTCGCGCTCCTGTCAGATCTAGCCTCCAATGGCCCATTGCCAACTCCATAGGGCACGGGCCCCTGTGCGAGGCTTGCCGGAAACCTAGGCTCGCCATGGCCCCGTGCGCTACCGGTGCTCCGCGCGCCTCGGTGCTCCGCACGCCACTGGTGCTCCGCGCGCCTCTTCGTTGAGGACACGCGCGTCGCAGGTGCCCCGCACGCCACCGGTGCTTCGCGCGCCTCTTCATCGCGGACCCCCGTGCCACACGTGCCTCACGCGCCGCCATCACGGCCCGCGCACCATCGGCCCCCTGCGCTCAGGCCTCAGCCGCTGGTCTACTCGCGTGCAGTCGGGGCCCCCCTCGCTCGCGCCTAGCGCCGCCATAGCTGGGGAGGTGCCGCCATCGAGGGCCTAGCACAGACAGTGGGAGGGAGATGGAGTCCCAGTGGGACGGAAGCGAAGTCGCTTTGGGTGGGGGTGAAGTCGGATTAGGGATGAAGTGAGCGGCTGAGGAGGGGAAGGGAAGTGATTGCTGAAACCCTAACTCCGACTATTTATATTAAGTCAGCTAACGGGCCTGGCTTGGGCTATTGGGTTGTGGCCTTTTACCGTGGCCGGCCTTTAAGGATGCCCGCTGTATTAAATCGACATACCGTAGCAGGAGTCTTAATATGTCCGCTGCATTAAATACCCTATTTACCACAGCGGACACATTAAGATATCTGCTATGGTAAATTAATTTACCGCAGTGGGCAATAGTCGCCGCTACAGTAAATAAAAAGTGCCTGCCATCATAAATTGTAGGGATTTACCGCAGCAGGCAATAAAAGTGTCCGCTACGGAGGAAAAAAATGAGACGTTGTGGTAAATCATTTTGGACGTAGTAGCTTCGCTCCACCAGCACTGCCGCGCACACAGGGACCTCCAAGATGGCTCCTCCTCCAGCAATACCGGGGAGGCAGCATCAATAAACACCGACAAATCATATAGCTTGCATGAGCTCGTGGGTACGCAGTTTTTTTTTTCGCCCGTTGCCATCTTTAGTCCGGGTTCCTAAAACCGGCAGTAAAGAGGATTGGGAAATGATTTACCCTATATATTCTTGACAAACTAGAAGATAACTACTTATCTCTATTGGTTTTCTGATTGCGATAGTAAAAACAGTATTATTCCTGTCGGTGGATGCCAGACGACAGGGAAATTTAAGTTTCCATCAGTGGAGACCATGCTCCCTTGTTTTTGTAAATCTGCTCATGACGCGTGAGATGGTATAAATAGCTAATAGTTGATACTATCTATTCTCAATATGTTAGGTAGATAATTATTTTTACTCTACTCGTGATGGGTGAGATCGAGTATAGTAGTACGCCAGGTCTTGTTGTACCTCTGCGCGCCTCGCTTGGTCCTCTCTTAGACTACGTGCTTGTCATGTCGAGTATTTATGAGCTGGCCCTCTTTTTTTTTACTTTTTACTATCGTGTGCCACGGTGACACAAGTACAGGTGTACAGCATCAATTAACACTGATAAATCATATAACATGAGCTCGTATAACGAGCTAATCATGTGCGACCGTCCTTAATCACGCACGCCAAATAGAATGCCCTAGCTTTCGGATCCACAATGAGATCGTTCAGACTGGCCTGACCCAGCACGTTGTTCCAAGTGATCGGAGATCTGATCCAATATATTGTTGATACTCTATTCTGATGAATATGTTGCTTCGCTAATTGTTTTTAATTTATCTCCACATGATGCGTGAGATGGAATATAATACGCCAGGTCTTGCTTTGTGTCTCTGCACGCCTGGCCTGCTGCTCTCATAGGTATCTATAAAGACCTTTATTTTTTGTGATGAGCACTGTCGATCTAGAGTAACGGGCGTCCCTCAATCTCAAGTTTCTGCTGATCGACAGTAACGGGTTCACTGTTTCTTAAAGAGTCCATCACTGTTCCTACAAACCCGTCGCTATGTCTAATCGGGTTTATTACTGTTACCAGAGACCTATCAAACGGCTCCGTTTCAGTTTACCAGGCCCGTTAAACTATTTCCCTTTTTGTTCCCTCCGAATTATTTCCTTCATCCCACGCTTTACGTGGGGTCACCCTCTAGTTTGTACTATATATATGAGCTGTATATATATGAGCTGGCGTGCTTTTTTTTTTTTACTCTTTGCTATCGGTGCACGGTGACAATGTACAGGCGTACAGCATCAACAAATACTGATAAATCATATGATATGAGCTCGCATTACGTTCCAATCATGTGCGACTGTCCTTAACCATTCCTTAGTCACACTGACACAATGTCCAGACTGGTCTGATCCAACTCGTAGTTCCAAGTAAGATCGGAGGGAACTTCAAGATGCGTACTCATTGTTTTGTTTTTGAATAAAGGGGCCGTATATTTTGCACCATTTTTTTATTGATACAGGATAACATTCAAAACTTAAACGACAGGATATAGTTAAGAAAAAAACCCAGTTTTGGACTATCACAACCCATTCCTACCACCGTCTACGGTGGCCTTTGGTTTATATTTACGGACACCACTCCACACTGTGAAGACCTTAGCATCTAAACTCTCGCATACTTGTCTCTTGTAATAATAACACCAAGTCATCTAGACTTTTTAGAGTAGCCGGTGTGTTTGGTTGCTAGCCATGCCTTACTGTCCTTAACCACGCCTAATGGAATGCAGTAGCTTCCAGATCCACACTATAATCGTCCAGACTTGCCTGATCCAACACATAGTTCCAAGTGAGGTCGGAGAGTCCTTCAAAGATTCCTCCTCATTGTTTAGTTTTTGAACGAAGGGGTGGTATATTGTGCGCCGACTATTACCAGCTATTCCTACTGTAGTCTATATTACACAAAGAATATGCCAGTAGACCGCCACTTGCCCACCCACCATGGGTCCCCTACTCGACTGCGTGGATCAATTTTTAAAATGTCTACATGAGATTCGTGATCTGTTATTTAGCATCATGACCTGTTATTTAGCATCATGACCTGTTATTGCAAACACACTTTTAAAATAGCTTCATATTAGAAGCTCCTTTTTTATGCTCTCATAAATGAAGAGAGAGAGGCGTAGTAAAAAAGTAGGATTTAAAACCTCTCCCTCCCTGATTTCCCTCTCCAATCATGTATCAAACTGTTGGTAAAGCTATTTTGTCAAACTATTTTTTTTGAAAATAGCTCGACTGCACTGAGAAAGCTCCAGTGAAGTTAAAGGGTGAGACTAAGATGTGGAAACGGGTCCTTCAAATACACAGAGCACCTAGTACAGTTTTGAAATGGGCACAATAGGACCAAAAAGGCCCCATTTGGCAGAAGTTAGTTTCGCCAGTAAAGTCTTTTGTAAATCAGTTTCATGACCCACTTCTTTGATGAAGATGAGCTGCTTTGGAAAAAAAAACTATTTGGCAAAACAATTTCGCCAACAACTTTATGCATGGCTGAAAGGATGAAAATGAGGGAGTAAGCTATGAAAAGCTACTTTTCAAAAAAGGTGTTGGGCAAACAAAAACAACTTACAAAAGCTCATAAAACTTTAATTTGCCAAACTAGTCCAAAATTTGTTTCTTTCCATACAAGCGAATTACTCCCTCTATCTAGGAAAAGAAAGTAGTTTTGAATAAAGTTTGAGTCAAACATTGAGAACATAAATCTTGAATAACTTTTAAGTTGTTGAGTTTGAGAATATGAAAACCATATGAATAAATTTGTCTTGAAAAGTACATTCGTAAAAGTATAAATATACCACTTTGTGATAAGTATTTTTACAAAAATATGAAGTCAATGTGAAGACTGGAAACGGCGACCAAAGAGGGGGTGAATGGGAGCCTTATATTTTTTTCTAAAAATTAGGCCACTGTCCCGAGTTCACCGCCAAACATGCTAAATCTCCAAATCTAAAATACTCGCACCAACCGGTGATGGGAGTACCTAGATAAATTCTTTAGAACGAAAGAAACCTAATGCAACTGACAGAAAGAGAATCGGAGTCCGAACGACAAAGTTACGCACAAATTGAGAAATCAGAGCTAGCGAAAATTCGTCCTAAATTTAGTAGAAAATTCGTTCATCCATTTTACTAACACAGGGAGAAAGAACAACACGATCTGCTACTGACCGTAGGAGCACACGAACAAAATCTTTGCCAGCCAAAATACTTGAGAACGGAAAAAGAAAAGCTAGAATTGATTCACGGGAACAAAAAGCTAAGCCTGTTTACCAACCACCGTAAAATCAAGTTCTAGTCTCCTGAGCTCACGACAAGCACAACCTGCAACCAATCAAAAGAACTGGGCATGAAGGCACCAGACATAAACAAACAGGGAAGCTGCCTCCAGCTAGCAACACACAACAGAGAAACGGCGCACGATGCCTGGTCTGGACCTGCACGGCGGCGGAACTGACTAGTGCTCCTGGGTGAACTGAACTCACACACGAGCAACCTGCAACACCGGAGATAGGAAAGCACCCCACAAAATAGATCGACGAATTCTGGGCTACGAACCGAACTGATCAGGTCCGACTCACCTGAGATCCAAATCGGAAAATAACAAGAAGGGAAAAGGAAAGCAGGACCTACACGAAGCAGCAGCAGGCATTCAAATCCCGGCAAGTGGACGCGGCTCCAGATGCAGACTGCTAGCGCCGCTCTTCAAGAGCTCACACAGCATCGAGACGCTGGTGCTTGTAGTGCTGCTGCTCAGGAGGGGAAGACGCTCAGCAAGAAGAGAAACAAACTGCACTGACGGACAAGCACATGGACAGGCCACGGCCTTGCCTACTAGGCCACCCGAGGTGCCCGTACAGAATAAGCAGTCAAGCTGCTATGCACGAGGCAAGGTACAGGTGCTCACCAAATTGCAAGAAATCCAGACCAAAACTCCGAGAAAAATTCCCAAAATTTATAGAGAAGATCTCAACCAAGTTGATCAGCTATTCCTTGGAAATCATGGCTCAAAACCAACTCAAACTCCTTGAATTTTCAGATCTAAATAATGAACGAAAAATGGAAAAAAAATCAAGAACACAAAGATTACTTCTTACTTCAAATCCCGGAGAAAACAAGGAGGATTCGGGACCTCCTTTCCCTTGAATTCTTGGTTCTTACACTAATTTATGGAATTAGCGGACCTCTCTCTCACAAGCATCTAGAGGGGAAAACCTAGCAAGGAAGAAAAATGCAAATGGAAGAGGTAAGACTAAGTGGAGACGGTCCCTCTTATTTATAGTGTTATTACACAATTTCACTTTTACCCTTAGATATTCTAAGAGAGAATCAACTAGCCAGGGGCTTTATGGTCCAACTCGAGTTTTCCTGATCCGACGGCCACCGCGCCTCCTCACCGGTAGCCTCGCTCCGAAGCGATCTCCCAGATGCCGCCACGTGCCGACCGTCCGCATCGGGACCTCCGCCCGGGTTTTGAGGCCCAAACCGGCAAAACCTGCCGCCGATGGTTTTGAGGACAAACCACCAAACCGTCCGCGAGTATCGTACCGCGTACGCATCCCCCGCTGATGGTTTTGAGGCCAAACCACCAAACCGTCGCTGATGGTTTTGTAGGACAAACCACCAAACCGTTTGCGAGTAGCATAGCCCGTACGCGTCCCCCGCCGTGTACACTTGCGCTTGTCGATGTCCCAAGTGTCAGCCACCGCGGCTGGCCACCCGACCGTCTGGTCTGTCAGTCCAAGCGTAGCGTCCGCCCTTCACCGCAACCGGTCTGTCAGCACGGCATGCCCTACTTGACCTTCTCCCGTCCGCTACCACTGCATCCGGACTCCACACCTGCACATCACAAGCCAAGAGACACCGTTTTGACACATAACCCTGTGCCAGGGGATCAGTACAACAACCGAACCAACCACACACCAAATTGTTGACATATTGACAATCGCTCATCACAACCATAAGGGTGCTCCACAATGATTATGTAAAAACCATGTGTTCGTATAATGCTATATTTTAGAGACCGTGTCGCTGTCCTAAACAACTTCTAAATTATATATACACGGAGGGAGTATAGCCACAAGCAAACGATGCAGCTGCAACTTATCCTTTAGGCCCAGTTTGGATCCTTAGAATTGAATTCCCTGTTATAAATTATAGGTTAGACATATATTTGAGATAAGCTATATAATTTTCCCCCTTATTTCCCTCACTCAGTCATGCATCAAGCTATTGGCGAAGCTGTTTTGAGAAATATTTTTTTGCGCAGCTTCATCTAGAAATCTCCGCATGAAGTTGATTCTATTGGTGAAGCTGAGTTGTGCAAACGATGCCTTTATATCTCGAGAGCACCTCATAATGTTTTTCTAGCCATAGTTTTTTGTTACCTTGCCACCTCAACTAAAAAGGTTAGTCGTGCTAAATTGTGGTTGGGAACTAAGAAGACTTGTATATGCCCCAAACTTCCTTCTCTGCATGCAGTGTCCATATATATAAATTCATGTAGTGGTTTAATTTTGCCGTTGGTCGGAGCTATTCGAAAAATGTATATGGTTTCTTCTCCTGACACAATAGAGGGAGGCTATCGTTGGACTACGCATTGGGGCCCAAAGTGACTGGTATATTATTGCCTCAAAAGTGAGGCATATGGTAAATTGGTAACACAAGATTTGTGATTGTGGAATTCATATAAATCAGTATCTACTGAAAACAAGCTATTAGTTGTAGATGATAAGGTTGTCAGACGAGTTGTCTATATGCCTTATTGTGCCTTTTGTGTCTTTAATTTGAGAAGATATTGTCCTATGGAGCATTCTTAAAAGAAAACACGACTATATTTCAATGTAAAATGCTGGAGTAGCATAAGAAACAGGTATTTGTCGTATTCTATGAGAAGATATTGTCCTAGTGATCAAAATATTTTAAGGTAAAATGCTGGAGTAGCTCAAGAAACAGGTGCAGTAAAGTATTTTTTTAGCACAATACATGATACATTGGGGAGGATGATGAAGATGGGGTCCCTTGCTCAGCAAAAATGTAGAGCCATTCAGCAACGTTACATGGAGCGGTTTCTCCGTGAGAAACACTCATCTCGGCCAAATAGCAAAAAACCATAAATTCTAGTGAGAACAGAGACAAAAGAATCACTTCTTCATTGTGAGAACTAAGAAAACTCACTTGATATACTGCTCTTATTCGGTTCCCACCAAAGTCAGTTCTCACTTAGTTCATAACCCAACCCCAAGAAAATCAGTTTAGAATCACTCTATATGAAAAACCAAGAAACTGGAGCTAAGAATCTGGGGTAGAACTCTACCAGAATGATATTACTGGTAAACTTAGTTATTACAGCGAGAACTTACTTATTACTGGTAAACGACTGCATGGTACCATGCTCCCATGTGGTCTCGGTTGAAAACTGCACATGCACCGACACACACGCCATATGCATTTACACGTAAATAAACAAATAAAGATGCGTGCTAGGTGTTGTTGTTACCTCCTGTTTGAGCTAGCTAGAACACACAGTTCCGGCTGTGGCTATAAATAGGAGTACGTAGGTAATGTGTTTTATCAGCTTCCACAGAAACACATCTTAGACAAGTTGAGTCAAGTAGTACCACCACTAGCTTAGCTAGCAACAGCCACACCCCCATCGACGTCTCCGACAACCGCATGGCGACCAACGGCGTCGTCTCAGACATTTTCAAGGTCACTCGTGGCTTTGGCGGAGTCGTGGAGAATGCCAAGGTGAACATCGCCAAGCTGTATCTGCGCCAGATCACGGGCACAAATCAGTCAGTGGTAATACAGCCCGATACCCAGACAGGGTTAGGTGCAACTGGTGTAAGCAACTGGGCGATCTATGATGGGCCAGGCTCCAAGGCGAAGCCGGTTGCCAAAGGGCAAGGCATGTTCACGCATGCTGGCAGCTGGAACCAATGGTTCACCATAGTGTTTGATGACAACGTCCAGAGGTACGTAGAGTAACTCTCAGCGCTTTGTTCCACGGTTCTTTGGAATTAATAAGGCCAGCCAATAATATTAGTGAAGGACCATTCCTAATACATGGGAGTCTTTGGGACATTGAAACCACTAAAACGAATTCCCTAACTATTATCTTTGAGCAAATCAAAAGCGATTCAATATATATTTGTGCATGCAGGTTTGAAGGGTCCTCTCTTCAGGTTATGGGAGCTAATGATAATGATGATGAAGAAGAAAGTGAGTGGGCCATTGTAGGTGGGACCAGTGAATTTGCAATGGCACGCGGGGTCATCAAGAGAAGACA
The DNA here is from genome assembly GCA_023333625.1 of Bothriochloa decipiens. Taxonomy (NCBI): domain Eukaryota; kingdom Viridiplantae; phylum Streptophyta; class Magnoliopsida; order Poales; family Poaceae; genus Bothriochloa; species Bothriochloa decipiens. The sequence goes on from CM041646.1 coordinate 5,525,952, forward strand.
ATATAGTGATAATCATGGCATATTAAAACAAGAGCTTTACAATATTGAATTCTTCTGCCGCATGAAGGTAAGCGCAATGAATTTCAGGTGGTATGACTCGTTTGCCTCTCCTTTGTTCCTCTCTCATTTTTGTTGGTCTAAACCTATTCTTCATATTCAGGTTGTCCCTGCACCTACAAAGAGAGGACCATGGGGTGGAAATGGGCAAGGCTCCCTTTGGGAAATGAAAGGGAAATCCCAACGTCTAGAAAGTGTGATAATCTACACAGGCGCTGCAGTTCATGGGTTTCAATTTTCCTACATTGACGAAGACGAGCAGATGCGCACTAGTGGTATTTGGGGTCGAACAACCGAGAACAAGACGGAAGTGAGTAGATTTCATACTTTGCCATGCATTTGCTTGTTATTGTTTTGCATATCATGTTACTTCATACCTGCCTTCATCATTGAAAGGACGAGGCAATTCTATGCTTGGTTAAATTTAAACTAACTTAAACTTGACCCGTTTGATGGTAAATATTATCAAACAGTAAGACTCCAAATATAGGCATATATAGTATAACGAAAATTTATATTCGATGCAAAATCATACTTGCTACTTTTTTTACATGTCATATTAGTTTTGTTCTAAGTTAAACATTTATATCTTTGACTATAGAGATTCATAACATAAGATTTTTCTTTAGATTTACTATGAAAAATACTTTTATAGTATATAATTCATTCATATATATGATGCGAAACTATAAGGATGTTTTGAAATTAATTAGATGGTCAAAGATAGTTACTGTTTGACTTAAGGTGCTGCGACCTCTGAAATAAAGGAACAGACAGAGCTCGCATACTTGCTTGTGTTGTAGTACGATATAATGTAATATCTCTTTATATAAATTAAGATAGTTTGATCTTACATTACTTTAAAATTATTATATCTTTTGGAGGGATGGAGTTAGTAGCTGTATACGCCATATAATATATACTTGTTTTTTTTATGATATATGTTTTCTTCGTCTTCACTAGTTCTGTGCTGTTTTACAGATAAAGTTTGGCCCATCAGAGTTTGTGACGAAGATCAATGGGGCTGCGAGATTGCAAAACTCGCCGGACTATTTGACAAATTTTGAGATCGTTACCAACCACAAAACATATGGTCCTTTTGGAGTTTACTCAAATTCCGGCTATCCATTCAGCTATCCCGTGCCAGAGGGTGAGACAGTGGTGGGCTTCTTTGCAACTACTGTCGATACAGTCAGCAATCTTGGTATCCGTAAGATTGGTGTTTACACCATCTCTAAATAATTCAGTTTTCGACCCTGCTACAGCCTGCAGCTGCCTGCATGTCCCTTTTAATCATGAGAGTGTTTGATTTCCTCCAGTTTCCGCTGTCCTCCAACAATAAGATGGCTAAGCTAACAAGGGTGTGTCCCATTGTCTATGCCTGTTTGGTGATCTTTCATAATCAAATCGGTTGTGTAACGTCTTTCTCCTTTTTTCCCATTGCAATCCTCAGTGATGTAATTTTCAGAGATTGATTTCTTGGGAATAAAACAGATCTGTTAACATGGAACGAGTAATCACGTTCATTCAAATCCATATCTCGGTCCATAGCAACCACGTCTTACCAAGCGTCAGTGTTGCTGTTTAAGTATATGGTTGCCCCATGGTTCTACTCCATGTGCACCTCTGTCACTATTTCACTGCTATAGTTGACTGTGCCTCTGGTCTCTTATATCGCCCACAGCCTCCTGCACTCGCCAATCTGTTGTGACTTGCCATTTGACAATGCTCGCCTGCCGCGTGGTCTCTACTCCAACGTTCGGCTAGCATCTTGCGTGTCCCACCGTGACATTGAACACAAGAGATACAACATAGAACCAGTCCAAAGTATGCTGGCACGAGTCCCATTGTGCGTTTCCTGCGCTCATGGCAGGACTTCTCCATCGCCGCGTCTATCTCGTCGCCCAGATCTTTGCAACCACAGGAGATATACTACAACATTAACGTGTCTGGCGATCCGCATGCATAGACCTGAGGATAGGCAGCATCAGTGAAAAAACCGCTGAGCCACCGATAGAGCACCCTGACGTTATAGGGAAAAAATTGGGTACGGCCTGGCCGTATCTAGCACCATGCGGACCTATAGGCCACCGCTGCGGCCCCAGCCTCCGTCACATTTTCCTGAGAGCCGCACACTTGGCAAAAAAAACTCTTTGCTAAGTGTCTCTAATGGCGTAGCTAAAGGCCATTTGGCGGATGTGGGAGGTGATAGAGCCCCTGGTGTTGGCGTGTCAATGTTCATATATGATGACGTCCGGCACGGAGAGTGTACACGGTGCATAGGTCATGCCGAGAAGGACAAGGCCACCATGGCAGTCGGCCACTTGCCAACGAAGTTCTTTTCGAGGGAAATAGTCGATGGAGAAGCGGCTGCCGTCGATGGGTGATCGCCACGCTTGTGTGGCTGCGGTCCGGGACGATGATGGTGTGTAGGTGGAGCGAGCTGGTAAGGCGGAGGATGGTGCGGTCTTCGTCGGTGCCATCGGTAACCACGCGGCGCCACCGCTTGCAGGCGCACACCACGAATGTTGCCGCCAGGTAGGTAACAAACACTATTACAAATTACTGCCCACCTCATCACTACCGGAAATGGCAAAACCGGCAGTGATGAGTCTTCACTGCCAGTGCCACTCTCTGATAGACAAGACTTGCGCCAGCGCAGGCACCGGCAGTATCGATGCACATCACTGCCGGCTCGTGTCTCAAGCCGGCAATGATGTCTCGGCCTCACATCACTGTCGGCTGAAGCCACACGCCGACAGTGAAGGTGCTCAACACTGCCGGGTCTAGGCTTGGTCCGGCAGTGATTTCTTGACACCCCAAAAAGGCTTGTGCCATCCTCTCCTTCCTCCTCACTCCATCCCAGAGAACACAAGAGCTCGCACAGGCCATTTTCTCCATTGTTACGGCTGCTGAAAACCGTGAGGTAAAACTTGGATTTTGAAGATTGATCCTTTTGCTTCAAGGTTAGTCACAAGCATCCACTCCTTTGATTTTCTCGCTTAATTACCTTTGTTTTAATAGCTACATTGCTTGATTGTCATTCTTGTTCTTTCTCCATCCGAGAGAAATTTTGGTGGGGACTTTGTGAAAGGCTTTCAAGCACTTTGTGGGGAATCCATCATCCAAGAAGCTAGGTTGGTGTCTAAATATCAACACCTATTTTGAAATCTTTGGTCATTTTATAGTTTGATCAAGATGATTCTTAGTGTGTGATGCTTGAATTAGTTTATGTTAGGTGTAGAGTTGATTACTTTACATTATTATTAGTTGTTGACACATTGTTTGGAGCTACAATGGTGTTCTTGATCAACTCTCCAATTTTATTTTTGATATAAATAATTTAAGTATAATAGTGTTTCCAATTTTAGTTCTATTGAGTAGAATAATTGTTTTTTAGTTAACAATAATTTTGTTTACATGGGGCTATTAGTGGACACATTCTTTGGAGCTACATTGATATATATGGTTTTCAATTTATATATGGCTAAGCTAGTTACCCATTTTAATTTTTCCATAATTAATGTATAATATTGCTCATGAAGCTAATCCACTGCTTATTAATTTCTCTACAATTTTTTGGAGCAGAGATGGATCGAGAATGGATGAATCTATCTCGAACGAACATTTTATACATAAAAGGCATCAAAATTTTATCGATGCTGCAAAAATTCAAGCTGGGGTTGGCAACATGATCTTCTGCCCATGCAAATATTGCAACAATGATATAAAGATTTTGAATCCCGAGACTATCCGATCACACTTGGTTATGAGGGGGTTCATGCCAAACTACAGTGTATGGGATCAGCATTGGGAGGTTGGTGTGAATGTTGTGCAGGGAAACAATGATGATGTGGACATGCCTAATGATGATGTGGACATGCCTGACGTGCACCACGACGATGATGATGAGGATCCCGGTGTCAACACGGAACCTGTGACTACTGTTAATGATGTGTTTAGGAAACGCTAGCGGATGACACCGAGGAAGAAGATGGCATTTCTTTGATGCTACGTAATGCAGATACCAGGTTTCTTAGTGATAGCTAGTTGAAAAAGCTAGATAAAATGTGAGATGACACCAAGACACCATTGTTCAAGGATTATCCTATGAGCAAATTGGAAGCCATCTTCATGCTTTTAGAGTTCAAATCTACGTACGGATTGAGCGATACAGGCTTCGATGATTTGTTAGCTAAATTATCGAAAATTCTCCCAGCACCAAGTGAGTTTCCAGAAAAGACATATCAGGCCAAGCAAATGATCTACCCCCTCGGCCTCGAGTTGAAAAATCCACGCGTGTCTCAATGATTGCATATTGTACCATGGAGACAAATACAAAGAACTAGATAAGTGCCCCCAGTGTGAAGCTTGTCGGCACAAGGAAGAGCTGTCAAATGATGGTACCAAGAGGAGAGGAGGCCCCATAAAGGTTTGTTGGTACTTCCCTATAGTTTCACGGGTGCGCAGGCTATTCGCATGTGCGAAGATAGCAAAGCTGCTGCGCTGGTCTGGCGAAGAGCGTAAGAAAGACAATATGATTAGGCACCCTGCCGATGGGTGTGAGGGGGATTGTGAAAACCATGTTCTATAAGAACATTGGCGACGATATAAAATGGAAGGCAAATCCCAACGTCTAGAAAGCGTGACAATCAACTATTTGGGTACAGTTCATTTGATTCAGTTTTCCTACGTTGACGAAGACGGGCAAATCAGCACTTCTGATGCAATGGGTACCATTTACGAGCATCCCTCGACCAAGAATAAAACAGTGAGTAAATTTCACACTTTACCATGCATATGTGTGTGGTAGTTTTGCAAATCATGTTAGTTCATGCAAAACTCAAACTAACTTAAACTTCACTATTTTTATGGAAAACATTATCAAACGGTAAGACTCCAAATATAGGTATACATAGCATGATGAAAATATATTCGACGCAAAATCGTGTTCGCTATTTTTTACCACATTTCCTATATCTCAAATGCCTGGCTACAAAACTTGAACATGTGAAATAGAAATTGAACAAGTACTCAAGATATAAGATGAATAACAACCCTTCAATCCTACTCTAATGGTTCTGTACGTCGCCTGAAAAAATTTTAAAACCCAGGCGCCTAAACTTTAGCATTTCCCTTTTTTTACATGTCGTATGAGTTTTATTCTAAGTCGTACATTTGTTTCTTTTTGACTATATAGATTCATAACATAAGATTTATGGTTTTAGATTTACTAAGAGAATATTTTTATAGTATATAATTCATATATTTGTTGCCAAACTATGTATAAGGATTGTTCTGAAATTAAGTAGATGGTTCAAGATTGTAACGTTTGACATAAGGCACTACGACCAATGAAATAAAAGGATAGAGAGAGTACGTATACCGTACCTGCTTATTGAGTAGTATGATAAATGTAATACCTTTTATTTTAATTAAGAAAGTTTGACCTAACATTATTTTAGAATATATTTTTTGGTAGGGACGGAGTTAGTAGCTATACATACGCCACCAAATAAATACTTGATTATATACATCTTTTTCCTCTTCACTAATTCTGTGCTGTTTACAGATACGTTTTGGCCCATCAGAGGTGGTGAAGAAGATCAGTTTGACTGGTGGGTTAAATGGAAGCAGACAGTATGTGGCAAATTCGGATATCGTCACCAGCCACAAAACATATGGTCCTTACGGAGATTGGAGCGGCGGCACTAAATTCAACTATCCCGTGCCCGAGGATGAGACCGTGGTTGGCTTCTTTGCAAAAACTGAGACTTAAGTCAATTCGATTGGTGTTTACACCATCTAAATCATTGAGCATTCGACCCTGCTGCAGCGTAATCATCAGATTGTTTGCTTTCCTCCAGTTTCGGCTATTCCAGCAATAAGATGGCAAGCTAACAAGGGTGTTCCCCTTGTCTATGCCAGTTGCATTGTAATCTTTCATAATCAAATCAGTCGTGTAACATCTTTCCTTTTTTTTCTCTTACTTTGCAATGTTCAATGATGTATTTCCAGAGATTGTTTTCTTCAGAATAAAACAGATCATATTCGATGGTAAAGTGGAATGAGTAATCACATCTTCATGTGTAAATCCATATCCCGGAATTTAGCATCTGCGTCTTCCCAAGTGTCCCTGTTGCTGTTTACATATGATCACTCCAGTGCTACGACGTGTGCAGTTCTATCACTCTACATCACTGCTATTGTTGCCTGCGCCTCTGGTCTCGGGATAGCCTGCAGCCTCCTGCATGTAATCGCCAAGTTTTCTTGTAACCACTTGTCATTCGCCAATGCCCGCCATTTTTGGCTAGCAACGTGCGTGTCCCACCATTATATTCAACACGTGCAAGAGATAGAACCAGTCCAAAGTATGTGTTGCAATCCGAGACGAATTACAACGGATAACTGGAATTTAGGGAAGAAATCGATAGAATTCTATAGAAGAAGTTTAGAAGAACAGGGGAACAGAAACAGAGGACAAGAACTGACTTCGGTTCTATTCGTTCTTCCCCTCGATGAGTCGTTACACGGGCTTATACTCCGCCAGATTGCTTCACGGCCACGGCAGCCACCTGTTGCCGGACGCGCTACAGTATTGGCACGCCTACTCTTCAAGTTCCTGACATTGCCCCCTCCTCCAAAGCCAGCTTGGCCCAAAGCTGGAATGCAAGGGTAGCGACGCCGAACGTCGTCAGCTTCTTCCCAGATCATCAATGACTTCGGCATGGAGCTCCAACACACTTGTATCTGAGCCACCATGGAACTGCCCTTCTAAACCATACGAGTAGTAGCAAAGTGAACTGGCTGTTCTATTGCCTCCGGATCAGTAGGTACCTGAGTGATATCATCCTTAATTTGAACTGATGGTGGAACATGTTTCTTAAGTAAGGACACATGAACTGCATCATGAATCTTTGAGCCAGCTTGTAGACTACTCATGAGAAGTTCAGTCTTGGACAGATTAAACAACTCCTTCCAGTTTGTAGACATTTTTCACAAAGCCTTTTAGTTGGCCCATCTGTCTGAGGGTGATAAGAACTCATGAGAAGTTCAGCCTTGGACAGATCAAACAATTCCTTCCAAAAGGCACTGGTAAATATCTTGTCTCTGTCATAGCCCCCTAATCATGTGCCACCGTCCTTATCGTCCATGCCTATTAGAACGATCTAGACTGACATCGTGTCATCGTCCAAACTGGCTGATCCCATCCAACGCATTATTCCAAGTGATCGGAGAGGTCTTGAAGATGCCTCCACTCGATCTCATTACTTTGTCGTGCTTGGCAACGTAAGCTGAAGATATATGCTAAAGATTCAAAAAAAATCTCAGGGGTGATACAATTGGCTATACAGAATATCATTGGTGGTACATGTTGCTATGCCTCAAATTGTTGTGCATATTGTTAGGGTGATTGTAACTTTTTTAAGATGTTTGTTTTTTGCAATAGCTGTTGTCGTCAGTTCAGTGTTGGTATGATATTTGTAGGAAAATCTGAGAGGAACCAGTGATTTGATTTACTAAATGAATGAACAGAACCAGGGCAGCAGCTAAGAAAGAAAGCAACTTGATTGGATTTACTACATGTTGCTATTTATATTTCAACATTGACAAACAAAACATAGGAAAGACTCCGCTGGTGAGAAAGAGCGAATTATCTATGCAATTCTACCTCCTAAACTCGATAATATCTCTGATGGCATGTATATAATGCCCTCACTATGTTAACTAGTTAATAGTAGAGATTTAATGAGTCAGTTCTGTGTTTGTGCAGGATAATAACATGACTTGGTTATTCACCATTAGTATAGCATTATTAAGTAAAACTCTGGATTGTACTGATCTTGAAAATATTTGAAAAGTTTATGCCTAGAGCAAAAACATGACGGACTTCACTACACGAATGATGTTTATGAATTTTTTTCATAGACATGGGTGTCACACATGCGTTCCCACTAGTTGTTTCTAATCTGATCATGATTCCAGATGGAATATACTAGTACACCAGGTGTTCATGAGCTGACCTTTTTTTTTTTTTTTTATCGCTGCAACAGATCGCGTACAACATCAATCAACACTGACAAATCATGTGGCACGATCTCTGACAGCGTGCTAATCATGTGAGATCCTTCCCCATGCATGCCTAATAGACCTGCCGTAGTTTCCGGATCCACCGTAGAGAGTGGGAGAGATGAGCGCTTCCAAGATACCGGCTGCTCATCGGTTTCTTTTAGAACGAAGGGGCACATGTTGTGCAACAATTTAATATTAGTAATATAAAGGAGAAGGTAGCAGCAATCGATCCTGAGTGGTTAAAAACAGAGAAAAAAACTTCATAAAAAAGCAACTGTTTATAAAAATAACTACACGCATCTAGATATAATATTATGTGTATGTCTAAATATATAGCAAATGTACTTATAATGGACAAAAAGTTAATCCCATGGTCCAACATTATAAGAGAACCTATAATAACTAATAAGTAGAAACAAACAGGCCCTTACGAAAAATAAAAGGTTTCCTGCAATGGTTCACTGCAGAAATGACATGTGATAACATAAAAAAAACAGTGTCTTGGATTGAATGAACTAATTAAGTACTCTTTCATGCGCTTGTTACAACCTATTCCTATACTATTACAGAAAGAATATGCGCGCACCTGCCAACGGGCCAACGCGCCTCCACCATCACGTTGGTATAGTAGATTACGTAGTACGTACAATACTGTATACATGAGCTGCCGCATCTTTTTAGTTTTTTGCTGTCGTGACAGAGGTACAACATCAATAAGACAATAAGTACTAACAAATCATATGGCATGAGCTCCCATCACGCACTAATCATGTGCGGCCGTCCAGACTAGCCCAATCCAACACATTATTATTCAAACTGAAAAAGCTGTTTCATGTACACTCGTTTGGTTCACTACGGCAGCCAGTTTTTTTTGCCAGCCACTTGGCAAAAGCCTCTTTACACTTAGCAAAGCCTTTGCTGAGTGCCACACTCGGCAAAGGGGTCTCGCCAGAGTTTTAGTCGGCAAAATATACCTTTGCCGAGTGTCGATTATCGGGTACTCAACAAAGGCTTGGCTAAGTGCCCAACACTCGGCAAATTTTCAACCAAAAAATTTGGAAGAACACGAAAATAATTGAAAAAATAAATCTGGGGAGGGACCGCTCACCAAGTCACGGCATTTTTCGTGTGAATTTCACGCGCTTCACGGCCAGTGGGATTCGAATTCGTGACCTGTCCATCTCGCGGTATCTCCCCTAACCACTACACTACATTATCACATATGTCTAGTTTGAGTTGCCCATATATTATACTAAACCAAGAGTAAATTGCTTGTTCGAGGCCATAAACGAATTCAAATTAAAAATTTATCAACTAAAAAGTTTCATAACTTTTCAAGATCTATAATTTTTGTTTAGAATGTTTCTCCATCTGAGGTGGTTTATAAAATTTAAAATTTAAATTTCAAATTTAAAAATTTTAAACGCAGTTCTGCATGACAAGATGAACTCATATGAAAAAGTCTTAAACTACAAAGTTTCATAATATATATTTTGAGATCTACAAAATTTATTTAGGTGTTTTTCCATCCATGTTCGTTTGAAAAATTCAAATTTTAAAATTTTGAAATTCAAATGTAGTTTTGCATGACAAGATGAACTCTCATGAAAAGTTTTCAACCACAATATTCTATAACTTCTCAAGATCTGTAGAGTTTATCTTGGTTGTTTGGTCATTTATTGATCCAACTTGGTGGTTCTAACATTTTTCCTAAATCTTATATTTCTCTATTGTAGTTTGATTAAACTTATGAGAGAGATGCAGATTTTAAGATGAAACTTATGGATTTGTTAAATGAAGAAATGATCAAAATAAACTTTGTAGATCTTAAGATGCTATACAACTTTATAGTAGAAAACTATTTTATTTGAGTTAATTTACTGTCAAATGTGTTTTCAAAAAGCTCTATGAGTGAAAAAACACACTCGGCAAAGAGCTTCTTTACCGAATATCTATTTTAGCACCATGGATGAGCCTCCGGCAATTGGTAGTATCATACTTATGTTCGGTAAGGCTGAGTGCGGGTTCAACTGATTTTCTGGTGGTGACTCTGACTTGGTCGCGGTGAGAGGTTTTAAGGCGGCGGTGGGGGTAACGCCGTAATGGCTCATAGTGTCTTTGTAGTTTTTTATGACAAGGAAACTATATTGATTAACAGCAATAAGTTGTTAGAATCATTATATTGTTAATGGTTATATTTTGGAGTGCCAAAATCAATGGGCACTCTTGGTCATGAGGAGAATAACAACAAGCACCATTGAAGTTGATATGATTGTAGTCTAATTCTCTAAGAGCTTGTTTAGCTAGCTGATCAGGCATTTGGTTCTGACCTCTAGAAATCTTTCTTATGGTCAGAGTTATACCAAGTGTCCTGGAGTTGAAGATTTGAGTGACGGGCTTGATCCTCCAGTTCGGAGGGTGATCAAGCTGAGATCCGTTGAAGAACCGCACAAGCTACTGGTCATCCACGAGAAATGTGGTGTGATGCAGTTGCAATGCAGTCACCACCTCTGCAGCTAGTGCAAGGGCCGCTGCTTCTTCCATCATGACTGAAGTGCAGTCTTTCATTGTCACCTTAATAAAGATACTGTGAGGAGGTTGCACCTGAGTGTTGACAATAAAAATACCCAGCCCAGCATCTTTGCTGACAGGGACAGCAAGGTCTAGCTGTGTTGAAGCATCAGTGTAGCATCGTGGCCCTTCAAGTAGAGTTAGATAATGCACCAGTAGCCTGTCCATCATAGCTTTGGAAATCAAGTTTTCCTATAGAATGACCTAATCGGCCTGCTGTTGTTGGCTCATTGGGTTTGAAACATCCTCAATTTTCCACGATGCAAAAATACACAGAATGAAGGATAATAGACAGTCAAAGATCCAAGCCATCATAATATCCATTAACAGTTGATACAAAGCCATACTTCAAATAAAAGAGTATAATAGAAGGGTTTACATAGATTATTACTTCGCCACATGGTGGAATCAACAGACTATCTAGCATCCATAATAGCTACGAAGCAAGAGAGATATCACGGAAGCATCGTCTTGAACCATCTTGAGCGTAGGCACGAGACCATCTAATCCATCCCTCCTCCAGGGACGCCGGTGAATCCGTCATCCAAACCTGATTCTAAAGTATCAGTACGATATGTACTGGCCACTGGCTCCCACCTTATGCTTTACTTATGCTTTGTGGAAAGTGGATGCATAGGGGTATATCAAAAGGACCTATATATTTCTGTAGTTTTCCTATGCAAGTATAATCAATATTATATAATAATAGTTCATCAATGTTTTAATCCATTCCCATCCCACACACTACACCACCAACACCATCCTCTCATCTCACTCAGCAAACCATGCTCACACGTGGATGGCAAGGACAACTCCCTCTCGTCCATGCCTAATCGGCCTTCACGTCGTAGGGTAAACAACAACAACCACCTCTCGGGGAAAGGTAGAAGGACTCATCTCACTACTCAAGAGAAGCATGGGTCACAGAATGTCCATATCCGAGGATGCGGCTATACCTATAGATCAACAATACTACAGAATGTGTACACCTGTAATCGGCTTGTACCGACCATCCACATGATCACCATCCTCGGCATGTGCACTGCCTAGGCTGATTCCGAATGACCTCGTATCTAAGATGACACCACCCTACCTCTCAGCCCTGGATCACCCTAAGTTTAGTCTGGAGTGGCTGAAATTGTGAAATCATGCACCCACTCTCAGTGGGGCCAATTCTCGGAGGAAATGCCATGATCGTGTCAGAAGGGTGTGAGATCCTCCCGTACCTTCCTACACTGCTCACGCCCGATAGTAGTGGCACCACCCTAGCTAGTCGAATCATCTGTCCTCGGTTTATCTGGGACGAGTGGTGTGCACAAAGGGTCCGTGGTTCCAGTCCTCCAGAGACAATAGGTCCTAGAAGGAACCAGACAGGATATCTCCTCAAATAGGGGCCTCTATGCCCCGTGCCTCAATGGCACCTCCTTCCCGGGGCTTTGCTCCACAAAGGCTCTCCACCCTGGGATCTCCTCAAGTCACCATGTACCCGCCACAGGTACTCAGAATACGGAGATGCCCAGGATGCATCCCCCAGCAAGACTCGCTCTAAAAGGGCGTCGCAGATTCTGTTCAGTCGACTCAACCCTCACCACACATACTCACCCAAGTCATATGCTCAGATTACCCAACAGTCCACCAAGTCCGACATCCCAAGCCGAACCAACCCAGGTTCACCACTAGCACCACATCACAGATATGATGCAAGTGGAGTAATAAGAGCGAGTAACAAGCATATATACATATAAGCGTGTCTATTCTATAAGCGGGTGAGCAGGGTAAAGGTTACGACAAGGAATAGGCATACAGGTAATGTACCATGCAAACCTAACATAGTATATCATAGCATTGTTGCATAAAATGTAGAGCACTAGCATTCTATTATATTGCATGCATAATAGGATATACGAGGTTGGGTGGGACGTGGCACCTGAACAACTATCTCACAAGTCCTTGGCATGCTCCTAGTCCTCCTCAGGCAACTCCTTCGCATGATCTAAAATCGAGACATAATGGTCACGGGAGCGACCCCTATAGATTAACACAAATAACCAAAAACTACAAATACAATCATACATAATCCTATGATGTAGAGCTTATTTTTATGAAAATTTAGACACTTGGTTCATATTTTTTGGAGTTCGTATGAATCAGTTATGAATTTTACAAGATTAAATCATATTCTGAAAAAGGAAAAGGCTGATTAAACCAGGGCTCGACATGTGGCAGCTTCTGATTGGTCCACGTGGCACAGCGGGTCCAGCAGTTGTGGTGCAGGGCTGACGTGTGCGATGACGTCATGCTGATGTCAGCACTGGTAGGTGGGTCCGGCCGGTCTGGTCAATGACAGGTGGGCCGGGTGGCTAAGTCAATGACAGGTAGGCCCAAGTCAACGATCAACGTTGATCGATCAACGGTCAACCTGACCGGGCCCACTCTAGGTTTTGGCGGGCCTGGGCAGGGCCGATTTTGGGTCGTGTTGGACCGGTCCGGCCCGTAGATGTGGCAGTTAACCAGGCCGTCCACGTGACGGATTTGAATCAAACTAGGCCTTATCTACGTCCTGTGCCATGTGGGATTGGTCCACGGTGGTCCGTGCACACTGAGGTAACGCGGCTAGCCCTGATTGGTCGAGCATGGCCACGTGGTGGTCCTGGTCTAGGGGAGCAGAGCTCCCTTCTTTTCCCCTTCACGGGCACGCAGTTGGACGCGGCGGGGGTCGCCGGCGGTGAGCGGTGCGACGGCTGCTGGTCGGCTCGGCTGGCAGGAGGGCAGCTAGGGCATCACAAGAGCGAGGCGGAGGCGGCTGTAGGGGCATGTTCCGCTCACGAGGCTCCAGCTCACCGGTGCGCACAGCGGCGGTGTGGAGTGACAAGGCCACGGCAGCAAGCCGTTGCCGCACGCGGGAGGCAGCTCTGACGCGTGCTACTACTTCATGTGGCTCTGCAAAACGTCGTGAGGGCCTCAATTTGGGGAAAATGGCTTCCTAGCGGCCGGTCGATGGTGACATCACGGCGGACGGCTTCGGTGGCACTTTGCGATGACAGCGGCGGCGGACATCTGGGCTAGGCCCCAAATTGGTCTTCATCAACTCGCTGGGCTCCGATTGGGGACGCAAGACGTCTATTTGAGCAGCTAGACGGGGCTCAACAGAGTCCGCGTGTTGACCAGAATCTCAACGGCGCTCCGGCGGCCGTGAGACCACGGCGGCCAGGGTGGGGCAAAGTTGCCCACCCTGAGGGCGGCAAGCTGGGCTCCATTAGGTAATGTGTGGCATGTTCTAGGGCTAGACGAGGGCCATGGTGGCGTCAATGAGGCCAGTGGCAGTGCGAAGTGACCGAAACAGCCATGCCAAGGGTGGCGGTAGTGACATGGCCGGGACGAGCTTAGTGACGGCGAGCAAGAGAGGGACTATGCACTTACCGTGGGCTCGTGGTGGACCGGCTGGTGATGTAGAGACGAGGCATGACCATGGCGAGCTGATGAGGTGTCATGCCTAGTGGCTATGTTAACGTAGCTGGTTAAGGCGGCACTCTGAGCTCCGGCAGACAATGGCTGCAAGATCAAGGCTGTGGCATCGGTTGCTTCGGGGTCGTCGACGATGTGTCCAGCTCTTGCGTGATGCCGGTGGCACGCTGCACAGTTCGCGTGGTCGTGGCTTACCCAGACGTCTTGGGCGTGATGATGCATGGACTTCGAACAGCGACGGTGGAGCTCTGCTCCTCTTCTCCTTCTCTCTACCTCTCTTCTCACCCCTTCTCCTCTCTCTGGCTCAGGCTGGACAGAAGGGATTACCGACGGTGGTGGGGCTAATGGGAACCCTAAAGCGCGGGATGGCCCCCTTTTTATGGCCAGCGTGGTGGCAACCATGGCTTAACTGGCGGTGAGGATGCAGCGGAGGCATCGGGCGGTCACGACGCGCCTGAGCTAGGGTTAGGGTTCCGGTGCGCGCAGGCAGGCGGAATGGAACAGCCCCATTTTATGGCCGACGCAGCAGTGGCTATGGCTTAACAAGCTGTGAGGATGCAGCGAAAGCATTAGGCGGTCGCGGTGTGCCCGAGCTAGGGTTAGGGTTCCGGTGCGGTCACGGTGGCACGGAGCGAACGGCCAGGCATGGCCATGGCCTTTTCTAGTCATCGGACATGACAGGGGAGGGAGCAGATCTGGTAAAAGGAAGGGGCTGACATCTCGGGCCAACACGTCAGTGGGAGCAGGGAGAGGGCACACAGGCAGGCCTCATGTTGGGCCACTCGGCCTAACTGGGTTGGCTGTGCAGGGGAAAATGGCAGGCGCGGGGCAGCAGGCTGATGGGCCGTGAGCAAGGGCAGGCAGGCGGTGCTGCTCACTGGCTTGCGAGGCTATGGAGGTAGCAACGCGGTGAGGCCGAGCTAGCTGAGCTAGGCCACGGGGCAGGCCTGGCTGGGCCGTGAGGTGAGGGGTGTAGGCCGGGCTGCCTTGCTGTTGCTGGGCTTGTTGCCTTTTTTCTTTTCCCATCTCCTTCTTAATCCTTTCCTATTTCTAATTCGTAACTTCAAAACCATACCATGGTCATATTAGTGCATGCATGTCAGTGACTATTGCACAGACATCATTCTTGGTCCACTAGGATCTCATGGGGATGTGGGGTCCATGTCCAAGGTTTGTAGCACTTGTTAGTATACACATTGATAAATGCGATATGAAAAGGGTTATTGATTTTGTCAGCAATACATAAAATCAATAAGATGCAAATCAAACTCTGGGAATTAAATGCAATGCCCATACCAACATTAGGTGTTTCTTGTGCAACTATTGGATGTTCTTCTACATGACACTCACCATCTATAGGTTATTTTTTTAGAAAAATTTTGTTGGTTGTGATTTTTGCGGTTGTTACGGGGTTGGCATTGGTTGGGTGGCTAAGGTGTCTCGACATAAGTAATGCGCGGAGGCCTCGGGTTGATAAAAGTGAGTCCAACCCCCACCTTGTTTGGTGTTGGTTGAGGCTATTGTTGAGACAGTGGTCGCCATGCTGGTATTGAAAATATCATAGTACTAGCTTGCTAAGCTTGCACTACTACCGAACTAAATTTCCATAGCGGGCGATTTTCATTTATCACAGCAGGCAACCGCATTCGCTGCGGGGGCCACGCTATAGTAAATGGCGGCACCACCGCAGCGAGTGCTAGGCCTGCTGCCATAAATTGTTGGTACGACAGCGGGCACATTAGGATGCCCGCTGCGGTAAATAATTTTAGAAAAAAAAAAAGGAAAAAAAGCATACATGGGCATGGATCTGGGCCTGGATCACGCCACCGCCGTTGAAACCCTAATGCCACCGGAAGACCTGCCGCCGCGCCGGCGGGAGGAGCTGGTGCTCGCCGCCGCGGGAGGACCTGGATCCGTGGGATCTGCGGTCCCCGAGGCCGGATCCACAGGTCCGCAGGCCCTATGGCCGGATCCACCGGAGGACACTCCGCCGGCCACCAAAGACCACCGCCATAGGGGCCGCTCGATCCGTGGTAGTGGCCGGCCTCCATCTCTTCATGTTGGCTGGATCCGCATCGGGACTGCTCAATCCGCATCAGAGGAGCTCGATCCATGCCGAGAGGAACTCGAACCATGCTCCGGAGCTTGATTCGCGCATGAGGAACTCGATCCGACATCAAGGCCGAAGCTAGAAGAGTGAGAGAGAGTGAAGGGTGAGAGAGATGAGGACTTGATGAGAGAGGGAGATGGGTGTGGCTACCTCCTCCGACGATCGACGCTGCAAGCCGCCGAGCCTCCACCGCCTCGCATGGCACCTCCGCCGTCGTTGTTGGCACATTTTATGATGTTTGGCGTATGTTGATTGCGTATCCAGGACCTAGCATCAAATTACGACCATCATGTTATCGTAACCCGATGAGGTAATCATGAAAAAAGTAAATTTTAATTATATAAAATCCAAACGAAGTCCGAAAATCATGAAACTTGACGATGTATGTTGTTATCACATGTCGAGGCCCTGATTGAAAATTGAGAAAGTTTCAAGCAAGTTGCGACGTCGGTTGCCTAAAACCCAGACATCTCCTGCCCGGCCCCGGCGTCCCAGCCTCGCCGGCCGCGGCGGCCACATGGCCCCACCTCGCCAGCCGTCCCCGATGAGGCCGGCTGCCCGTGGTCCGGCCGCCGGGCTCCTCCCGCCGCCAGCCACCAGTAGAGGAGATAGGTGCAAGAAGGGAGGAGGAAGGAAGAAGAAGAAAGAGAAGGGGGAGGAGGAAGAGGAAAAAAGAGAAGGAGGAGGAAGAAGAAGAAGGAGAAGGGAAGGAGGAAGAAGAGGAAGGTGCCGACTCGACCGCCCATCGATCCTCGCACCATTCCGACCGGCCGTTGATCCTCGCGCTGCTGCAGTCATCCCTACCATCGTCGCCGGCCCCACTCTTGCCGTCCTTGCTGCCGAGGTAAGCCCTACCGTTGTAGCGTTACTAGTAGTAGTTAGTAGTGTTAGTAGTAGTTAGTTGTAGTGTTAATAGTAGTAGTTAGTAGTTTTAGTTGTAGTGTTAGTTGTAGTAGTTAGTAGTGTTAGTTGTAGGGTTAGTTAATAGTAGTAGTTAGTAAGTAGTAGTGGTTACTAGTAGTGGTTGTTAATAGTTAAGTAGTTCTTAGTATTAGTAGTGTTAGTAGTTAAGTAGTTGTTAGTAGTAGTTGTAAGGTTAGTAGTAATTGTTGTTGTACTACTTCAATACTTCATGTGCATGGAAAGAGAACTAAATTACACAGCTCCTCTAGATATATTGGTGGTTGTTGGCCTTCGTGCCCATGTTTGGTATATATGTCGTTATTGGCCTTCGTGCCATGTTTGGTATATATGCCGTTGATGGCCTTTGTGCCATAGTTTTCTGCAGGTTTTGGGAACCTCCCCATGCAGGGGAGGTGCTGCTAAAATTTTGAGTCGACACTAACCATTTTTGCTCTTTTTTACAGGAGGAAGAACTGTGGGAGGGACTTGGCGACCCCGATCGTCTTCTTCGGCGCTGTGGGTCTTCCTGCACCGCATCGACTTGCCACTGCATCGACTCTACACCACCCCGCTACTCGGACCTCACCAGCACCCTAGGTATAACCCCTCTATCTGTATGTGGTCTTTGGTCACGTAACCTAGTTAGGTGTCTCCTGTTTGAAAGAGATACGGTCGGAGATGAAACAACCTCGATTTTTGTGAAGGGAAATCCATAGAGCTGAAGTGTAATATGACCATTTAAATCACATTACCTGATAACAGCTGAATACCACAATCCATACATTGAACAAAAGAGTGCAATAGAGGTTTGCAATAACTTATTACATCGCCACTTGGCGGATTCAGAGTTCATGCAGCATACAATAAAAGCTTGAGGTGCGGAAGCTATCATCTTCGATCTAACTTGAGCGTAGGCATGAAACCCTCAATCACTGTACTCCCCAGAGGAGTACTCACTCCTTGAACCTGAAACCAAATTTTCAGTACGATTTGTACTGGCCACACTCCCATCCTATGTATTGCTTTGTGGAAGTTGGATGCAAAAAGAATATATCAAAAGGAACCTATAAGGCTAGGGTTTTTCTATGCATAAATCAGGTATATAAATAATATAATATAATAAGCAAGTTTTAAACACATTCCCATTCCCACCATCCATCACCATCCATATCTGTAGCGCCATCCCAACTCCTCCAACACCATCTTAGACTCAAGTCAACAAGCCAACTCCCTCTCGGCTTGTCTCAGTGGCCCACAGCCCTCAACCTAGCTCACGGCCGAAATACATACTCAGGGGAAGGTAGAAACTCCACTCACTAGTCCGGTGCATGCGGAACACAGGAAAGGTCCATAGCCAAAGAGTTGGCATATGTATCGATCGATCAACCATACACTCTACAGAGGTTTCACTAATCCACTAGATAGCCATCTTCGGTGTTGATCACCACCTAGGCAGATTCCGGGCGCCTACTGCCATAGAACGATGCCACTCTACCATCCAGCTCTGGATCGCTGGAACTATGAAGAGAGCATGTATCCGCTCCTGAAGAGGATACCATGCCATGTACCCACTCCCGAAGGGGGTGCCATGATCGTCTTTGTATGGTGTTAGCTCCATCCCATGCATATACCTTCCTATCACTACTCGCCTAGCAGTAGTGGCATCGATCTATCCAGCAGTTCAGCCGTCTCCCTCCGATGGAGAGTGAGTGGAAAGTAAGAGATTCCTAAGGTTCAGATACCAGCGCAACAGTTCCTAAGTGTGACCAAGCTGGGATATCTTCATCAGGGTTGATCTTTAACGTGCTACCACGGCACCTTCATCTCGGGCTCCACCTCTCAGAGGATCACACCCAAAGACCACCATCACATCTCAGTTAGCCCGCGACAGGCTCCTCTCATGGGAATGTCCAGATCCATTCCCTCGCAAGACTTGCTCCAAAAGCTCGTCGTAGATCCCAGCTCGATCGACTCAACCCTCACCATACTCCCTGCCGTAAGCTCCACCCCAAACCCAGATATACATCATCAGCTCACATGCGCATCTGATCCATCAACTCACACATCTCCAGCCTGGCACCCTCCAGGCCTTCCTGGGGATCATCACGTCGCATCAAAATATAAGCGAGTGAAGTATATATATAATTATAGCAGATAAGCAAGTGGCTAACATAACAGCGGGTAAGCAGGTGAAAGGTTACAACAAGGTAGGGCTCATCAAGTAATAGTCTATCATGCAATCCTAGCGTAGGCAAATCATTATAGCAATAGGAATTAAAGCACTAGCCATACTACATTTGCCATGTGTAATGGGATCTACGAGGTTGGATGAGGTGTGGCACCTTCACTGACGTAGCTGTCGGACTTCTCCTGTTAGTCACTATCGTCAGACTTGTCCTTGCTCAAGCCTGTAACGAGAATTAATGGTCACGGTAGCGACCCCTATAGATTAGCACAAGGGACGAATGCAAAATAGAAGATCCAAATGCACTCAAACATAGCCTAAATAGATAGGGCTCAATTTATAGGAAATTTGGATATGTGGATCGCATTTTTCGGAGCTCGTATGAATTAGTTATGAATTTTAAATATTTAACATTTTTTTGAAAAAGAAAAAGGGCTGTTTATTCTAGTGCTGACATGTGGCCACTCTGGATCCACTTGCAGGTACTCAGTCCATGATCACCACATCCATCATCTTCTTGCTGAAGTGATCTCCTCCTCTGTTTCTTTCCCTACGGTGTGTCGAGGGGTCAAACTGGAGGGTTGGTGTGTCGAAGTGTCGAACTCGAGGGTCGGTGTATCGAAGTGTTGAACTCAAGGGTCAGTGTATCGAAGTGTCGAACTCGAGGGTTGGTGTATTGAAGTGTCAAACTCGAGGGTCGACGTATCGAAGTGTCAAACTCGAGGGTCAGTGTATCGAAGTGTTGAACTCGAGGGTCGGTGTATCAAAGTGTCGAACTCGAGGGTTGGCTCGAGCGCGTCCATTATCTTTTGCCAAAGCGATCCCCTCCTCTATTTCTTTCCCCATGTTGTGTCGAGGGGTCGCACTCGAGGGTCGGCTCGAGCGCATGATCCATCTCGGACGAGGTCGGCTCAAGCGCGTGGTCCGTTTCGGATGAGACTGGCTCGAGAGCGCATTCCCCCAAGGTCACATCTTGGGCGCGGGTCATCGGTGATGGCGAGGTCGCCCAACCCAGCACCGTGGAGGTCCTCTGGCTTCATTAACCAATGAATTAGCTTTGCAGCAGCACGATGACACATCCATGGCTTTTAGGTCGACAGCTTGCCTTCGGTATGGTTCCTCCTCGGCGATTGGAGGGGAGGAAACCCTTGATTCCTGGTGCCACAATGGATCTCCAGTGCCATTAACCCGCCCATCAGCTTCGGGACTTCACGACGGTCACATTGATGGGCTTCAAGGCAGCGGCTTTGCTTCTGGTGACAAGCTCTACGGTGGACGGTGGCTCGGCGGCAACAGCGCTTGGTGTACACTTCACACCGAGTCACTCCAGCTCCAATTGGTGGCGTAGATGGGCGATTGGAGTCATGCTGCACCTGCCCAAGGTGCCAACGGTGACCAAAACACACGGCAGAGTCCGCACGGGCAGCAACTCCCATGGTGGAGCTCCGGTGGGTCCTCGGTGCACGGCAACGGCACTCCGAGAGGGTCCACGGCCTCCATCTCCTTGTCCAATCAATGCAGCACATCACGGCGGAGCTTCCTGGCTTCTTCTTGCTCCTCGAGGTGGTCGGAGGTAGCAGAAAACGACGGTGAATGGCGGCGCTCTGGAGTGGCAGCACACCGGCACATCGACGGCAAGGTGGTTCGAGTCAGTGCTCTGGCGAGGCAAACGTGGAGCTGGGGTGCGCACGGAGTCCATCTCATCAAGGCGATCACAGATTCATGGTCAAAGGAGGGCGAGGCTCAGTGACGAGGCGGCAGGGTGGCTTTGCCATGGTGGCGCTGTGCGCACGGCGGCGGGCAAGTCAGTGCTCCGGTCTGGCATCCTCCCGATGCCGTGGTCCAAGAGGCTCGGCTGGCCTCGTGCGTGTATGCGGGTGTGTCCTGAGAGACCGGTGGTGGTCTTGGCCTGTGCGCTCCCAAGGCGGAGCGCCATGACTGGCAGCAAGGTCGAGGTGGAAGAGGGTGATGGCGGCGGTGCTCACCTATGGTTGACGAGGATGGAGGCGTGGTTCAAGTCCAAGCTCCGGCGTTCTTGTGGCTCTGCCTTGCGGTACGGCCTCTCCTTCTTCTCTTGGTGCAGCAGCACGGTGGAGCTCCTCTTCTCCAACTCTAACGGTGGACAGCTTTCTCTTCCCCGCCTCCTTCTTCTCCCACCTTCCCTCTTTCTCCCAAATTGAGCAGCTCGAGATGAAATTGAGCTCCACCAGAGTGGTGGCGGCAGCCTGGGAACCCTAGAGCTCTGGCCCCTTGCTTATATCGGGCAGAGGCGGAGGTAGGTGGCCGGCGGACGGCCGATCACGGCTCCGGTTTGATCAAGCGGCCAAGGAGGGGTCCAGGTCATCGTGGGGTGCTCGGTCTGGGTCCATGGGGCAGCGAGAGAGGGCTAGGTAGGGCTAGGCGAGCCTAAGCTTTACAGTGGCAGCGCTCCACCGTGGCAGCAATGCAAGTGCGCATGTGCGGGAGCGGTAAATCCCCGCGACCGTGGCTGCTTTGTGCAGGGGTTGTCGGGCCAGGTGGCATGTGGGCGAGCGTCGATGCGGATCGAGTGGTCGAGGTAGGTTGTTTCAAGGTGACGTGGGGGAACAGCGCCTGGCAATCGCGTCGTCAGCGTGCGTGGCCGTCGGGTGACCTCAGCGGTGCTTATGACAGGCGAGGTCCACAGCGGGTCTCGGCCGTCAGTGACAGCGGGGGCGACGGCGTGCGTGGGCACGGGCACGGCGCTTGCTGGGTCGCCTTGCTGGGCCGCTGTAGCACGCGGGCGAGCGGGCGAACACATGGGAGAGCGGCCGGGCCGACGGTCG
The DNA here is from genome assembly GCA_023333625.1 of Bothriochloa decipiens. Lineage (NCBI taxonomy): Eukaryota > Viridiplantae > Streptophyta > Magnoliopsida > Poales > Poaceae > Bothriochloa > Bothriochloa decipiens. The sequence continues at coordinate 5,548,120 of CM041646.1, forward strand.
GCTTGGCTGGTTGGCCAGCCCGAAGGCTTTTTCCTTATTCCTGTTCTTTTTCTTTTATTTTTCCATTTTCAAATACATTTATATATACATATATATACACATGTGATGTGTGAATTATGAGCAACAAAATAGTGAGCATACATGGCCCAAATAATGTTAGGGTATTATTCCCTTAATATTTATTTGTCAAAATAAATATTATATTTGTCATTTTTATTTTTCAACACATAAACCAAATAAAATCCAAATCACTCTTGCAATGCAACATGATGCATGAACTATTGAAACATTGAAACAAAGCTTTGGCAACATTGAAATATATCATACGAAACATGAAGCATTTACATGAGACATTAATTAATTCAAAACACATGAATGCTATGCATGACATGATGGGGTTAATGCAAGGTTATGGGGTAGATGATGACATGTTGCACCACATCACTCAGGGTTTTATCGAAAAAAATTTTGTAGCTTAGATTTTTGGGTTGTTACAGTCCTTCCTCCTCATTGGAATCTCGTCCTCGAGATTTAAGAGGTGACATACCCTTCAAAGAGGTAAGGATACTGTAGCAGTAGTTGATTCTTATCTTTCCACGTTGCTTCACGTTTAGTGTGATTGCTCCATTGAACCTTGCACATGGGGATAGATTTGCTTCGGGTCTCCTTGGTGTCACAACCTAAAATCTTGATAGGGTGCTCTTTGTACTCTAGAGTATCTTGGATATCAAGCATATCAGTGGTAACTGCTTCTTCTTCTCGTACCCTCAAACACTTGTGTAACTGTGAGACATGGAATACAGGATGTACTCTTGCCAACTGTGGGGGTAGTTCAAGCCTGTATGCGAGCTTTCCAACTCTCTGACAGATATGATAAGGTCCAACATATCTTGGAGCTAGTTTCCCTTTTACATGGAACCTGACAGTACCACGAAGTGGAGACACTTTGAGATAGACATAGTCCCCAACTTTGAATTCAAGGTCTCTGCGCCTTTTATCTGCGTAGCTCTTTTGTCGGCTTTGAGCGATCCTCAAGTTCTCTCTAACTTGAGCAACTCCTTCTTCGGCTTCCTTGATCTTGGCGGGGCCAAAGACTGCCCTCTCACTGGGGTGGTCCCACATCAACGGGGTTCTGCACGATTTTCCATAAAGAGCTTGGAAGGGTGACATCTTGATACTTGCCTGGTAGCTGTTGTTGTAAGAGAACTCGGCTAAAGACAAACATTTCTCCCAATCTAAACTGTATTTGAGAACACTGGCACGAAGTGTATCCTCAAGAATCTGATTCAACCTTTCTATCTGACCATCTGTTTGAGGGTGGTAAGCAGTGCTGTAGTCAAGGTCAGTCCCAATGGACTCATGAAGAGCTTGCCAGAATCTAGACATGAATTGGGGTCCATGATCTGACACAATACTCTTAGGAGCTCCATGAAGCCTCAAAATCTCCTTGATGTACAAATCTACCAACTGTTCTGCACGTATCAAAGTCTTGACTGGTATAAAGTGTGCTACCTTCGTCAGACGGTCAACTATTACCCAGATGGAATCATGACCCTGTGGGGATCGAGGTAATCCCACAATAAAGTCCATGGATATGCTCTCCCACTTCCATTCAGGAACATCAAGTGGTTTGAGTAATCTAGCGGGTCTTCTGTGTTCGGCCTTGACTCTATTGTAGATGTCACATTCGGCCACATATCTAGCAATGTCGGCCTTCATGCCTTTCCAATAGAAGTGCTTCCTTACGTCTTGATACATTTTTGCACCACCAGGATGGATGCAATACTTGGAATCATGCGCTTCTGACAGAATTTCCTTACGCATAGCAGGATTGCTGGGTATACAGATTCTGTCCTTGAACCAGATGGTTCCATGCTCATCTTCTCTGAATTCTGGGTTGTAGCCTAGCTTCATCAACCCATGTATGTATTCCATTTCCTCGCAGCTTTTCTAAGCTTCTCGAATTCACTCAGTGAGATTATACTCGATGCAAAGTTCATGCAATAGACCATGGGGTACTATCTCAAGCTGAAGATCTTCAATCTCTTTCTGCAGTTCAGGTGGCAGAGTTGAGGTGAACAGAGCATGACAGTAGGTCTTGCGACTTAGAGCATCTGTGACTACATTCACTTTCCCTAGATGGTAGTGAATCTCCATGTCATAGTCCTTGATTAGCTCTAGCCATCTGCGCTGTCTCATATTCAGATATTCTTGAGTGAAAAAGTACTTCAAGCTCTCATAATCAGTGTATATTTCACACTTGTTGCCAATGAGATAATGTCTATATCTTCAGAGCGTGCACAACAGCTGCTAACTCAAGATCATGAGTGGGGTATCGTTGCTCGTGCTCCTTCAGCTGTCAGGAAGCATAAGCAATAACTTTAACATTCTGCATCATCACACAACCTAGTCCTTGGTGAGAGGCATCATAATAGGCAACAAAGTCGTTAGTGATATCAGGTAAGGCTAGGACAGGCGTGGTAGTGAGCTTCTCCTTTAGAGTTTGGAAACTGTGCTCACACTCGGGTGTCCATTTAAACTCATTGGTCATATTCAAGAGATTTGTCATCGGACGAGCTATCTTTGAGAAGTTCTCAATGAATCGACGATAGTAACCCACCAATCCTAAGAAACTCCTGGTCTCGGACACACTGCAAGGTTGTTCCCATTCTTTTATGGACTCTATCTTTGCAGGATCTACAGCAACACCATTAGCTAAGAGAACATGACAAAGGAAAGCAACTTCTTCAAGCCAGAACTCACATTTGCTGAACTTGGCATAAAGCTGGTGTTGAGACAACTTCTCGAGCACTACTCTCAGGTGTGCTTCATGCTCTTCGGCTGAGGATGAATAAACCAAAATTTCATCAATGAAGACTACACAAACCGATCAAGGTCATCCATAAACACCTTGTTCATCATGTTCATAAAGTAGGCAAGGGCATTCGTGAGACCGAAGGATACAATGGTGAACTCATACTGCCCATAAAGCTGTCTTGGGAATGTCTTCCTCATGAATCTTCATTTAATGATAGCTAGATCTGAGATCAATCTTTGAGAAGTACTTAGCACCATGAAGCTGATCAAGCAAGTCATCGATCCTTGGCAGAGGATACTTGTTCTTGATGGTAACAGTGTTGAGATTGCGATAGTCAACACACATCCTCATTGAACCATCTTTCTTCTTCACAAACAGAACAGGTGATCCCCAGGGCGAAGCACTAGGCCTAATAAAGCCCTTATCAGAAAGCTCTTTCAACTGCTTCTTGAGCTCTTCTAGTTCATCAACCGACATGCGGTACGGTCGCTTAGAAATGGGACCGGTTCCCGGCACGAGGTCAATTATGAACTCAACATCACGATCAGGCGGCATGCCAGGCAACTCTTCTGGAAACACGTTCTCATATTCCCTGACAACGGGGACATCAGTGAGAGCCTTCTCCTTTTCCTGAGATTCTGCCTGAGACTTGAGTGCATTCAGGGCACATAACACAGATACTCATTTATCCTTCTGAGGCGCACATCTAACTGCTTGGCCAGAAGGGTGAGTTATCTGAACATATCTGGGTGAATAAGATATCAAACCCTTATGCTCGGTAAGCCAATCCATGCCTAGGATGACATCCAAACCATTTGAAGGTAAAAGGGTAAGCTTAGCTCGAAAGGTTAGACGCTCGATAGAAAGCTTCATCCCTTAAAGATATGGGTGCTTCTCATCTCACCAAGAGGAGAACTGGTGACTATAGGCTCCAAACGTGGAGTGGTAGGTATCATATTTTCTCGTGCAAACTTGGATGAGATATATGAACATGTAGCTCCAGAATCAAATAGAATGGATGCTTTAATGCCATTAACAAGAAACAAACCGTACACAACATCTGGGGCAGCTTGAGCTTCTTCTGCATTCATGTGCTTGAGGCGACCGTGACTAGCAGATCCACAGTACTAAGACTTGGGTGCAGCAGGTGCGGGCGTCTTCTCAGGACAGTCAAACACCTTGTGTCCAGGTTTACCACAACCAAAGCAAGTGAACGGCACACTGCCTATGGGGGTTGGCGCAGCAGCCTTCTACTTGCCTGAGTTTGGCACAGCACGAGCAGGTGTAGAGTTATCGGACCTATGACACGGCTGCAAAGAGTGCTCATGGGGGTAGCGATCCTTCCCAGAGCGGTCACAAAAGTGGTGATCATGAGAGTGACGGTCATGGGAGCGATGGTCACGAGAAGAGCAGAGGTGGTCAGCAGAGTAGGCACCACCACTCTTACCCAAGCTATAGGTAGAGTCCTTGCCAAAATGAGGACGGCTAGAAGACCTCTCCTGATGGAACCTCTTACGCTCATGGTCATGGTAGAAGCCCTCGGATTCTTCTTCTCCCTTCTAGACATTTCTCCTACCTCCTTCTGATCCTTTTTGATCTGGATACAGCGATCGATCATGTCACGAAGGATGTGACTCTTGGTGCCTCCCAGGGCCACCTTGATCTTGGGGTTCAGACCCTTCCTATACTAAGTAATCTTCTCCTTCTCAAATATCGCAACATGCAGAGGTGCATAGCACAGCAAACTGGTGAAAGTGTTGGTGTACTCACAAATGTCACATCCCTTCTGGGTGAGGTTGTGGAATTCCTCCTCTTTTTGCTCCATGACTCCCTCAGGAACATGGTACTTGATGAACTCATCAGCGAACTCATCCCAGGTGATGTGATCGGGGTCCTCATGAGCTTGGTAGTAGCTATCCCACCAGGAGCGTGCAGCTCCAGTGAGATGGTGAGCAGCGATTCTGACTTGTTCCTCAGGTGTACAAGTGGTAAGCTCCAGCTTCTTCTCAATCTCACGAAGCCAATCATCTGCTTCTAGTGGTTCCTTGTAGGTGCCATCAAAAGTGGGTGGCCTGAGCTTCAGAAAACCCTCAAGTTTCCTCTTGAAGTCATTCGGGTTTCCTCCATAGCGGTGATTGGCTCCATTGACCAATGCAGCAAGCAGCTATGTCTGTTGTGCCATCACTTCCGCTAGGTTCAGCGGCGGTGGCGGTGGCAGAATCGGCTACGGCGGAGGGTTCGGCTGAGGTGGAGGCCCATTGCCATTGACATCACCTCCCCCAGTGGCACGTCCAGCTGGCGGGGTCTGCTCACGATCGTTCCCACCCTAGTTGAGGTCGATGGGCGGAACACGACCACCCCTTCATCCATAGAGTCTTCCACGCCCAAGCTCAGGCTCGGGTGGAGGTGGACGGTAGCCCAAACGTGCGGAGCGACGTGCAGACATCTGCGACACGATTCGACAATGGTTTAGTACTTTATTAATTCAATATAATTAAATGATTTCAATGATTTAAGGATAAACATTTAGTCTATCCAACACTCATACAAAGAAGCAATAAGAGCCATAAAATACGATAAGATCGATCATTCATTACGTGGTTTGCATTACATGGCATCATCTCTAGCAGCTACTCTAGATGACATGCGAGACTCGTACTACGAGAAGGTAACTCATGGAGGGTACATCAGGGTAGGTACATCATAACTCATGGTTAGAAACTAGCTTAACTCTAACTCATAACGTGGCCACATAGGGTCCACACTACTCTGACTCGTACATCGGTGTGTTGTACACTGCTGGGTGAGAACGGCTGCCAAGAACCATTAGCTCCTCCTATGACATGTGAAGGCACTTCACGTAAGCCTGAGCTTCTCCGAACTCCTTGGTAAGTGGCAGGTTGGTGGGAGCTAGACAGTGGTCATGCCTCAAGAGAGTCTGGCTAATCTAGAAAGTTTCCTTGAAGGGGTCCTTGCATCTGGCTGACAAGGGAAGTCAGTCCCGCAACTCAACGTACTCCTGGTGGCGTCTCTCGTCGGTGTTCTTCCAAGTTGTCTTGAGCCTCTTGTACCTGTCCACCATGGTCTCGTTCTAAATCATTAGGGCAATCAGATGGCCTTGGTTGCACTGTGCTTTTGCTTCTGCTTTCTTTAGGGCTTTGACGAGCATTGACTTCTCACATTGCACGGTAAGTTGCTCTTGCCATCTTCCCTTCTTCTCTTCTGAAGTTCTAGGATCTCCTTGTCCTTATCCATCTTCTCTCCTTCCAACTGGAGAACTCTTGAGTTGAGGTAGTAGTTCCGGAGCCCAATGTCCTTAACCTTGTCTCGTAGGTCAGCGACCTTGGCTTTGTGAGCCCTTGCCTGACGTGCGAGCTTGTCCTTCAGCTAGGCGATGGTAGCCTTGAGTCCTTCTTTATCCTCAGCTTCCTTCTTGTAGAACTCCTGGTACTCCATCAGGGTGTTGCGGTTGAGACGTCTCTTCTTCTCCAAGTGCTCTATGTAGTGGTTCTACTCAAAGAGGTGAGCGGCAGAGGCACGGCTGCAAAGACTGGTCTCAGCTAGGATAACTGGCCTGACCTGGTCGTCCTGCTACGTTGGTGTGAGGAGAGAGTTCAAGGCCTGAGGAAGAAGACGAAACTCTATGTTGCAAAGGTGCTCGTAAGCGATCTTCATCACTTCATGCAGAGCCTTGAGTGACACAGACTGGATTCCTTCCTTGATTGAGTCCTCGACTGTCATCTCTAGGAGAGCTGGTACTGAAGCTAGAGTCAGACTCGCAGGGATCTCCAGGTGCGTGACCACATAACCCTTGATTCCTCCTTCTAGGTCGGGTGCTCTAGTGCAGGTGTACTTGATCTCCTCGACAGGCACTCCGAGTGCTCCCAGAAGACGGCGAAGGGTGTACGGAAATCCTGGAAACTCTGGTCCCTGGTAGGTGAACTCATCCTTGGGCATGCTGCTCAACGGTCCAAGCGGGGGTCCAAAGCTTGTCATCTGCACGTTTAAAAGGGAAAGGGTCAGCAAGTTAGTAACAATAGAGAAGCCTTGCATAAGAAGAAATGCAGGGTCGGTATATAATCAAAAGAAAAGCTGGTTTGTCCTCTACTATTGTCCATTTCTAGGGTTTCGTCCTAGGGTCAAGTATGGCTCCTGATACCAATTGAAACGACCTCGATTTCCACAAAGGGAAATCCACAGAGCCGAAGTGTAATATGACCATTTAAATCACATTACTCGATAATAGCTGAATACCATAATCCATACATCGAACAAAAGAGTGCAATAGAGAGGTCTACAATAACTTATTACATTGCCACTTGGCAGAATCAGAGTTCATGCAGCTTACAATAAAAGCTTGAGGTGCGGAAGCTATCATCTTCGATCGTTGTACTCCCCAGAGGAGTACTCACTCCTTGAACCTGAAATCAAATTTTCAATACGATTTGTACTAGCCACACTCCCATCCTAGGTATTGCTTTGTGGAAGTTGGATGCAAAAACGATATATCAAAAGGAACCTATAAGGCTGGGGTTTTCCTATGCATAAATCAGGTATATAAATAATATAATATAATAAGCAAGTTTTAAACACATTTCCATTCCCACCATCCATCACCATCCATATTTGTAGCGCCATCCCAACTCCTCCAACACCATCTTAGACTCAAGTCGACAAGCCAACTCCCTCTCGGCTTGTCTCAGCAGCCCACAGCCCTCAACCTGACTCACAGCCGGAAGACATACTCAGGGGAAGGTAGAACACTCCACTCACTAGTCCGGTGCATGCGGAACACAGGAAAGGTCCATAGCCAAAGAGTTGGCATATGTATCGATCGATCAACCATACACTCTGCAGAGGTTTCACTAATCCACTAGATAGCCATCTTCGGTGTTGATCACCACCTAGGCAGATTTCAGGTGCCTACTGCCATAGAACGATGCCACTCTACCATCCAGCTCTGGATCACTGGAACTATGAAGAGAGCATGTATCTGCTCCCGAAGAGGATGCCATGCCATGTACCCACTCCCGAAGGGGGTGCCATGATCGTCTCGGTAGGGTGTTAGCTCCATCCCATGCATATACCTTCCTATCAATACTCACCTAGTAGTAGTGGCATCGATCTATCCAGCGGTTTGGCCATCTTCCCCCCATAGAGAGCGAGTGGAAAGTAAGAGATTCCTAAGGTCCGGATACCAGTGCAGCAGTTCCTAAGTGTGACCAAGCTGGGATATCTTCATCAGGGTTGATCTTTAACGTGCTACCATGGCACCTTCGTCCTAGGCTCCACCTCTCAGATGATCACACCCAAAGACCACCATCACATCTTAGTTAGCCCGCCACAGGCTCCTCTCATGGGAATGTCCAGATCCATTCCCTGGCAAGACTTGCTCCAAAATCTCATCGTAGATCCCGGCTCGATCGACTCAACCCTCACCCTACTCCCTGCCGTAAGCTCCACCCAAAACCCAGATATAGCATCGTCAGCTCACATGCCCATCTGATCCATCAACTCACACATCTCTAGCTTGGCATCCTCCAGGCCTTCCCAGGGTTCATCACGTCGCATCAAAATGTAAGCGAGTGAAGTATATATATAATTATAGCAGATAAGCAAGTGGCTAACATAATAGCGGGTAAGCAGGTGAAAGGTTACAACAAGGTAGGGCTCATCAAGTAATAGTCTATCATGCAATCCTAGCACAGGCAAATCATTATAGCAACAGGAATTAAAGCACTAGCCATACTACATTTGCCATGCGTAATGGGATCTACGAGGTTGGATGAGGTGTGGCACCTTCACTGACATAGCTGTCAGACTTCTCTTGGTAGTCACTGTCATCAGACTTGTCCTCGCTCAAGCCTGTAACAAGAATTAATGGCCACGGTAGCGACCCCTATAGATTAGCACAAGGGACGAATGCAAAATAGAAGATCCAAATGCACTCAAACATAGCCTAAATAGATTGGGCTCGATTTATAGAAAATTTGGATATGTGGATCGTATTTTTCAGAGCTCGTATGAATTAGTTATGAATTTCAAAGATTTAACCATTTTCTAAAAAAGAAAAATCTATTTGTTCTGGTGCTGACATGTGGCCGCTCGGGATCCACTTGCAGGTACTCAATCCATGATCACCACATCCATCATCTGCTTGACGAAGTGATCTCCTCCGCTATTTCTTTCCCCACGGTGTGTCGAGGGGTCATACTCGAGGGTTGGTGTGTTGAAGTGTCGAACTCGAGGGTCGGTGTATCAAAGTGTCGAACTCGAGGGTCAGTGTATCGAAGTGTCGAACTCAAGGGTCGGTGTATCGAAGTGTCGAACTCGAGGGTCGGTGTATCCAAGTGTCGAACTCGAGGATCCATGAATCGAAGTGTCGAACTCGAGGGTCGGTGTATCAAAGTGTCAAACTCGAGGGTCAGCGAGCGCGTCCATTATCTTTTGCTGAAGCGATCCCCTCCTCTATTTCTTTCCCCATGTTGTGTCGAGGGGTCGCACTCAAGGGTCGGCTCGAGCGCGTGATCTGTCTTGGACAAAGTTGGCTTGAGCGCGCGGTCCGTTTCAGATGAGACTCGCTTGAGAGCGCGTTCTCCCAAGGTCACATCTTGGATGCGGGTCATCGGTGACGGTGAGGTCGCCCAACCCGGCACCGTGGAGGTCCTCTGGCTTCATTAACCAATGAATCAGCTTTGCAGCAGCACCGTGACACATCCATGGCTTTCAGGTCAACAGCTTGCCTTCGGTGTGGTTCCTCCTCGGCGATCGGCGACGGGGAAACCCTCGATTCCTGGTGCCACAGTGGACCTTCGGCGCCATTAACCTGCCCATCGGCTTCGGGACTTCACGACGGTCACATTGATGGGCTTCAAGGCGGCGGCTTTGGTTCCAGTGACGAGCTCTACGGCGGACGACGGCGCTCGGTGTACACTTCACACTAAGTCACTCCAGCTCTAATTGGTGGCGTAGATGGGCGATTGGAGTCACGTAGCACCTGCCCGAGGTGTCGGCGGTGACCAATACACACGACGGAGTTCGCGCGGGCAGCAACTCCCACGGCGGAGCTCCGGCGGGTCCTCAGTGCACAGCAATGACAATCCGAAAGGGTCCACGGCCTCCATCTTCTTGTCCAATCGATGCAGCACATCACCGCTGTCAGTCTTTACCGAGTGCCATGCCATTGCCGACTGCCACGCCAGGCACTCAGCAAAATATAATTTTTTTAGCCATTTTTTGTGAGGCCTTTCTATAGTAAATATAGTCCTATTTTCAAATTTGGGTCAATTTTGACTTTTCTTTGCTATATTTAGTTCATTTATTTCGTTTAGGTGAACTTTTTCGGATAATTCAAATTTAAACAGCAGGCACGTAGAATAATGCAATTCAGTGATTCCAAAAATGATAGTCGCGATATTTGGTGTATTTTAAGGCCGTATCTAGGACCTCACAAAAAATCTCGACCTTCTCATTGACGAAACATGTCAACTTACGTGCGGAAGAAGTGATTTAAATCTATACATAATGCAAACGAAGTTCAAAAATCATGAAACTTGGTGACGCATCGTGTTATCGCATGTGGAGGCTGTGGTAAAAAATTGAGAAGGTTTTGAGCAAGTTGCGATATCGGATGTCTAAAACCCAGACTTCTCCACATGTGACCACAATTGAGAAGGTTCATAAGCTGCATGCGGCGAGCCCACCACACCCAAACCCTATCTCCCTCGCGCACCCACCCGCGACCCCGCCCCCGACGCCACCCCTCGTGCATCCACCGTGGGCCACCGCCATGCGCCTGCCACTGCTGCTGCGCGCCCGCCATCCCCCCATCCACCTTGTGCCCTCCCCTCCCTCACCGCCGACCGCCGGTCCCGTGCGGCCCTGTCGGTCAGCGCGCTCCTCCACCCTACCACCTCATCGGCCGCTGGATCCCCGGCACCTTCGTCCCCGGCCACTGGATCCTCGTCGGCCACCAGATCCGCGCCACTGTCCTCTGGTGGCCACCCCCGAAGCCCCTTGCCGCGCCACCGGTGTCTTTCCCCGTGGCCAGCCAAAGGGAGAAGTAGGAGGAGGTAGCAGGAAGGAGGAAGGAAGAAGGAAAAAAGAGAAGGGGAGGAAGGAGAAAGACATGGAGGAAGAAGGAAAAAAGAGAAGGAGGAGGAAGGAGAAGGTGGAATGAAGAAGGAGGAGAAGAAGGAGAGGTTCCTTGGGCGTCAGCTCGTGTTGTCCCTTATCCCCGTCATCTTGTCCGTGTGCCATCCCCATCGACGCACATGCCATGACTAGGTATATGACCCCTTCTCTGCTTGTCGGCCTTCGTGCCGTTCTAGTTATCGGCCTTCGTGCCGTTGCCATTAGCGGCTGTCGTGGCATTTTGTATGTGGGCGACCGCTCCATTGTGTTTGCCGGCCATCGTGCCGTTGTTTCTTGCAGGTTATCGATACCTCCTCGTGCAGGGGAGGTTCTGTCAAAAATTTAACTTATAGTTTTATATTTCTTCTTTTGTAGGGAAGAGTGTGTCAGAGCTGACCCAGAGGACCCGACCATCATCGTCGACGCAGTGGTCCTACCTGCACTGCGCCACCTCGCTACTGTGTCGCTAACCTGTCTCCACCGCCACCCTAGGTATAATTAACCTCTCTTCCTGGTCTTTGTCATACTTAGGTCGTGTGGGATTAGGACCAATCCGCGGGTGGGATTAGGACCAATCCTCATCTATCAGAGAGTAGGAATGCCATGTGTATGCAATTGATGGTAAGATGTGGAGATGTTGTACATGCTAGAGAATGACGAACCGTCTGTGGATGTACACGGGCCGAACAAGCATGGATCGTGTAACAAGAGAATGGATGGCCAAAACTAATCTTTTCATGAAGTGTGCATTTGGCAAGGCCGCTGGTTCCCCAAAGCTAGCTTTGTGTCCGTGTAGCAAATGGGGTAACAGGAGAATGCAAAACCAAGACAATATGGGTCAAGATCTGTTCAAGCATGGATTTACATCGGACTACACACGGTGGATCCACCATGGTGAAGCCCAGCATATGAGAGAGGAGGTGGTGAGACCACGCCTCGATGCTTTCGATGCTGATGTCAGGGTAGTAGACTGGGTAGATGACTATCACCTAGCAATGTGGTGTGATGGACGTGAAAAGGCGGAGATTGAGGCAGCCATAGAAGCGTTCAAATACATGATTGTCTCGGCACAGATAGCCCTTCACAATCGGTTTGAGGTCTCACAGCTGGATGCCATTGGACGATTAATGTTGTTGAAGTCCGAGTTAAATATGAGTCGAGATGGCTTTGATAGGTTGTTGGCCATGGTTGGCACCTTGCTTCCTAAAAAACACAAGTTGCCGAATAGCATGTACGAGGCATAGAAACTCCTACAAGCATTGAAGACGCCATATGAGCAGATACATGCTTGTCTGAATGGGTGTGTCCTATTTAGGAAGGATCACAAGGATGCAAAGTACTGCCTAAAGTGTAAATCCTCTAGGTACTTGGAGAAAGACTCTAGCAATGGTGATGGCAAGAACGAGTAGCTTAAGATCCCCGTGAAGATCCTACGATACCTTCCCTTTGTGTCAAGGCTCCAAAGTTCATGACCGAGAAGACCGTAAAACAGATGACGTGGCATAAGAATGGCAAATGGTACAGTCTTGACAAAATGGTACATCCATCTGATGGTGAAGCATGGGAGTCCTTTGATAACAAATATAGTAACAAATCTGATGAGGCTCATAATGTATGTGTCACCCTGGCAACAGATGGATTCAATCCTTATGGTATGTTGGCTAGCCCATACACATGTTGGCCCGTGTTTGTTGTCCCCCTAAATATCCCCCCTGGTGTCACCTTTCAACGACAAAACCTCATCTTGTCGTTGATAATTCCTGGACACCCACGGAGTAATATGGGTTTGTTCATTGAGCCTGTTATTGATGAATTGATCGACACTTGGGAGAAGGGTGTATGGACATATGACCGAGCTACAAAGACATCCTTCAAAATGCACGTCTGGTACCAATACTCCATGCATGATTTCCTGGCGTATGGGATATTGTACGACTGGTGTGTTCACGGGAAGTTCCTATGCCCAATATGCATGGAAGTTGTGAGGTTCATTTGGTTGAAGAGGGTGGCAAGTACTCATCGTTTGATCAACAATTGTCAATTCCTAGAGGCAGACCATCCATTCATACAAGACAACAAGAACTTTAGGAAAGGTGTCATAATCACAGACCCTGCACTGCACAAGAAGACTTGTCCCGAGGTTCATGCTAAGATAGATGCTCTCGTGCACATTAAAGAAGGTGGTTTTGTGGGATATGGGGAGCAACATATGTGGACTCATAAGTCCGGCTTGATGAGGCTCCCCTATTTCAATGACCTAAAATTGCCCCATAACATTGATGTATCGCACACCGAAAAGAATATCGCAGAGGCACTTTGGGGAATACTTGTGGACACTGACAAGTCTAAGGACAACCCTAAGGTTAGAGTGGACCTGGCTGAGTTGTGCGATCGACCAAGACAATAGATACAACCTCCTCAACCAGGAATATGGTGGAATAGGCTGAAGGCCGATTTTGTCTTGGCAGCATAACAAAGGAAGGAAATACTAGAATGGATCAAGACGCTGATGTTTCCTAATGGGTATGCAGCGAATCTGAGCAGGGAACTAAACTTACTAACTATGCGAGTCAATGGAATGAAGAGTCATGACTATCACATATGGATTGAGCGGCTTCTTCTGATGATGGTATGAGGCTATGTTCCTAAGGATGTGTGGCTAGTGCTCGCAGAGTTGAGCTATTTCTTCTACCAACTTTGTGCTAAGGAGCTATCTCGGACCGTCGTTGCAGACTTGGAGAAAGCGGCACCTGAGTTTTTTTGTAAGTTGGAGAAGATCTTTCCTCCGGGCTTCTTCTTGTTGATGCAACATTTGCTTGTGCACCTCCCATATAAGGCACGTATGGGGGGCCCGTGCAGGCCCGTTGGTGCTATCCAATTGAGAGATGTCTGAGTCCGTTCGAAAAAATATAGAAATAAAGCCAAAATTGAGGCATCCATTATAGAGGCATACATTTTGGAGGAGGTGTCAAACTTCACACAGCTATACCACATGGAGAATCTTCCTAGCATGCATAATCCACTCCCTCGCTGCAATGCTGATGAAAATGAATACATCCTCAGCCTTTTCAAAGGGCAACTGGGAAGCACAAGTGGATCGAATCAAAAGTTCTTGGAACATGAAGAGTGGCGATGTATCATGCTATATGCGTTGAACAACCTTCCCGAGGTGAAACCGTTCATTGAGTAAGTTCTCAACGAACTTGTTTCAATACGCCGGCATTATTCTGCATCCGACTGATTCTTTCTCGTATGTACAGGGAATTTATTCGTGAACACTGGCATCAACCAAGCTGTCCTACACTACGTCAAACCGATACCCTTCTTTCAAAGGGAGTGGGAGCAGGGAGGCCCGATTTCATTTCTTGGTTCAAAAATATGGTATAGTCAAATTTAGCTCGTACATAGTTAGACATTTTGAATTTCTCATACATAGTTCGACAATCTTTCATGCTTCCGCTTGCAAACCCAATCCAATGCAACTATAAGTGAGGAGTTGAGCGATTACGTTTAGGCAATGACGATGAAGAGGAAGAGCAACCTTCGGACAGTCTTGCTTATTTGGACAATTTTGAAGTGATGATGAGACATATGATCCAGATAATCCTGATAATGACGAGTACTTCTAGTACATGTAATACTATGTTATTTTTTATTCGTGTTTGGTTTATTTATTCAGCATTTATTTCCAATAATGTACTAATATGTCTTTTTGTTTCTTTTGAATTGCAGGTGATCGAGCAAGATGCCAGGCAACCACGAGCCAAGGAACGTACCCTCGAGGTAGCAAAGAACATGCCCTATACCTGGCGCCACAGAGGAGGAGGAGGAGGAGGCTGAGAGGAGGCTGAGGGTCAGGACCAACGGTAGTGGCAGTGGTAACAGGGTCCGGTCTACACCTGGCCATAGCAGGTCCAATGGCAGCAGGGACACACAGCTGGAGGAGGAGGGCCATGCCTTGGACGTCTCGGGCGATGAGCTTGTTCGGCAGATGGATGACGAGGATGAGGAGGAAGAGCAGTGCGATGAGGTGGCAGTTAGTGCCAAGCTTCCATAATTGCGAGGTGGCAGTTAGTGCCAAAAAAGGATCATCGACATGCATTACGAAGAGCTTGTCAGCATAGTGGTGAAGTACTACAGGAAGAGGCTTCGTCAGAAGATTAGCAAGACCGATGCAAGATGTACCAGGCTGACCCTGGAACAGTACATTGAGGTAGATGAATAAGATTAATATTAATTCGTTTTGGGGTTAAGGTGGTTTAATTTGGTCTTCTTACATCTCAAAATCTTTGACAAGTGGATGATCCCATGGTGGTGCAAGTCGTATCCCGAATGCTGGAGCGGATCATGGATAGGTGGCTCTCGTCAGAATATATCGAGGAACAACGAAGCTTGCTAGTGGCTGCGTGGGACAAGGGGTACACACCATCAAGGCAGCCGCACCCTCGCCGGGTTCAAAAATGCATATGTACGTGAATTCTATAAACTTTTTAGACGCTCCAATTTGCATGTTTCTTCTAATCATCTTGTTGTTTTTCTCGCAGTCAGAGTCACATGGTGGTCGACATGTGTCCAACTTCATGGCATATGGTCTGGCCCGGAAGGGTAAGGCAACTTCTGATGTCTCCTTCAGCCTGGATGACCCGCCTGAGTCTTACACCTGCCCAAGCATCCATAGCCACATCACTTCCTACACGTCTGACGCAAGGTCGGTCCAACCAACATGGGATCCGAACACCGACGACATTGATGCGGTGAGGGTCATAAGGATTGGAGATGGCAAGAAGCATGGGCGATACTGGCTTGGCGGGGGCATCCTCAACCCCAATGAGGTTCCCACCCTCTCCCAAGTTTGGTCCTCGACCCCGAGCGGAGGCCCGACCATACTCCCATGGCCGTCACCTTCACAGCAATGGATCGATACAGTCGAGGTTAGTCTTGTTGTACTATTCTTTCATTGATCTTTACATAGCTTTGTTACCTTTCCATTACTGAAACATTCAATTCAAATATTGTAGGTCAAGAACTAGAGGGTGTGGGAGCAGATGCAGCAGCTCGAGATGAGGATGATTCGCCAGCTACAGTTCGAGTCCGAGCTGTCTGAGCGGGAAAGGCTGGCCAAGCAGGCAAAGTATCTTACAAGTTTCATCCAAGGAGGCTCAGCTACGCCCTGCGCTCTGCCACCTCCAACTCCTGTCAGTATGAAACTGAAATGATTCAACTTGTGCTTTTATTGTATGACCCCTCTAACACATGCACTCTCTTGTCCTTTGTGCCGTCAGCGGGTTCGAACCACGCACCTGAAGGTGACCACGCCACACCATCACCAGGCACTCGTGACCGCGCTACGCCATCACCAGGCACTCAATTTGCCCCGCTCCCTCCGTTGCCTTAGTTTGTATTTCTTTTTCACCAGACGCTGGACTTGTCACTTGTTATGGACATCTTGTGCTTGTGGATTATGGATTATGGACATGTTTCGATGGATTATGGATATGTTATGTCTCTGGAGAGGTGGTGGACGTGATATATGTGTGCAATTGCGTTTGTGATAAGATTGATGTGATTTATATGAGCTATGATGTTTCTAATGTCATATATGTGTGATATACATCGTATATAATGTGTTTATAAACATGGAATAAAAAATTAAGCCTTTGCCAAGTGCCCCGGCCCTGACACTCAGCAAAGCTTGAAAAACCGCACTCGGCTGTCTCCAGCTTTGCCGAGTGCCAGGGCCACGGCACTCGGCAAAGAAATTCAAAAAAAAATAAAAAAATTAATTGCCGAGTGCTAGATATAGGCACTCGGCAAAAAATTTACTTAAAAAAATAAAAAAGTCTTTGCTGAGTGCAATTCTGGAGCCACGGCAAATAATCCGTTGACGGACCGATGCCATAATGTCCGCTTTTCTTGCCGAGAGCCGGTAATTACACTTGGCAAAGACTTCGCCGAGTGCCCGATAGAAAGCACTCGACAAAGAATCTTTGCTGTCCCGATTTTTGCCGAGTGGTATTTGCCGAGTGGTATTTCCTCCCGCCTCTGCTGTTCCAGCAATAAGATGGCTAGCTAACAAGGGTATCCCCTTGTCTTTGCCTGTTCCATTGTGATCTTTCAAATAATCAAATTGGTCATGTAACATGTTATCTTTTTTTTTTCCATTGCAATGTTTAATGATGTTTTCAGAGATTGTTTTCTTCAGAATAAATAAAACAGTTCCTTGTCAAAGTGGAATGGTTCATGTGTAAATCCATATCTCGGTATATAGCATCCGCGTTTCCCAGGCGTCTTGTTGCCACATAGGTAGGTCTGGTCATCCCAACGGTGCTACGGGGCCGTGTGCACCTCTATCACTACATCGCTCCTATCATTTTTTTGTTTTGAGGAAACAGGAGACGCATCACTCCTATCGTTGATCATGCCTGGTCTCGGGCAAGACCACACACCTTGCCTCATGCACTCTCGAGAAGAGTTATTGCACAGAAGCAAGGACTGCCACTCTGTTGCGGCTTGCCAATGCCCACCCCCCTTTGCTTTCTGCTCCAAATTTAGCATTAGGTGATAGAACCAGTGCAGAGTATGCAGACACGCAAGTAGTGTCTTACAAGGATGGGGACGCCTGGAAATCCTGGCTCCCGCATGTAGGCGACACAGGAGGCGACTGTCACAAACTAGAATAGCTCGAACTGATTCAACTGGTGTATTGGATAAATTTCGGAATAGCCTGAAGGTGTCATTGGAGCGCACAAAGTTGCCCTGCCCCAACGGTCGAGTCGTGGTACCGCCCAGTCAGGAGACAGGGCTAGGTGCAACTGGTGTGAGCAACTGGGCGAAGCAGGTTGGCAACGGGCAAGACATGTTCACGCATGCTGGCAGCTGGAACCAATGGTTCACCCTAGTGTTTAATGATAACGTCCCAAGGTACGTAGAGAGTAACTCTCTTATCGCTTTGTTCCACGGTTTTTATTAGTAAGGCCAGCCAATAATAGTAGTGAAGGACTATTCCCAGTACATGGGAGTCTGGGACATGAAACCACGCACTACAGGGTTCGCTCTCTTTGCCGACTGCAGTGCGTACTCGGCAAAGTCAGAATAGCAGTCGGCAAAGGCTTTGCCGACTGCAATTCCACGTGACAGTCGGCAAAGGGCTGTCGGCAAAGAAAACATCAGCGAAGGCGGCTTTGCCGAGTGCCACGTGGCACGCAGTCGGCAAAGGCTTTGTCGAGTGCCATATCAGCACTCGGCAAAGCCACGTGGTGCCGTCAGCCTGACGGCTGGCTTTGCCGAGTGCTGACGGCGAGGCACTCGGCAAAGAAAAAAATTATTTTTTTTGAAAATTTCTTCGCCGAGTGCCAGCTCGGCACTCGGTAAAGAAAAAAAATTTTACGAAAATTCTTTGCCGAGTGCTGACACTCGGCAAAGGCATGACCCCTTTGCCGAGTGCCACGCTGGCACTCGGCAAAGCTGGGGATTTTGTGGCCAGATTCCCCAGCTTTGCCGAATGTCAGCACTCGGCAAAGCTGGGAAATTTTTTTTCCTTTTTTCCTGTTTTCTTGCATCCAAACATTGCAAAATCATAATTTATATCACAATTTCACCAGGACCACAAGTAACACCATTTATATCACAATTTCATCACATTTATCACCACCGTCACCATATATATCACAATAACACATATATCTCACAATAGCATCTCTTATCACCACCACAAGTCCATTACAACCATGAAGCTCAACGCAACGAGTCGAACACCACAAGTCAAGGTCCATCACATGAAGTTCAACACAACAAGTCTAGGTCCATCACGGAGAGAAGAAATACATGATAGAGACTTCGACGATACTCAAGTCCAGGAGCATAAGACAAGCGACAAGTACCTAGCTCGTCGCGCCGTCCCCGGAGCCGTCAGGTTGTCCGTCCCCAGAGCCCCCAGGGTTTTCCCACGGAACCCACCCTGGATCACGCGGCGCCGACTAGTACGGCCGCCCTCCGCCCACCGACCACGAGTAAGGTGTAGGAGGGCCATGCGGAGGTGGATACGGTGGAGAAGGGCCACCCGGAGGTGGATACGGCATCATCTGAGGGTCGGCACCTCTAGGAGACGGGTTCGAACCCGCCGACTGTACCTGCACAAGTTAAAGGCCAAGTGATGTCATTAGTATCTGTAGGATGGACGCACAAGCTAAAGCAAGAGTCAATGTACTCACTGGGGTCCCAGCAGGAGTGACAGGAGCAGGCACAGGAAAAGATGGTGGAGGAGGCGATAGAGCAAATAATTCAGGCGGTGGAGGCGGCCCAGGGATCTGCAGGGATTGGAAGTAGCCGGCAAAGCCCTGCATTTGACTATTGTAGTGCTGCTGCATGGCTGTCAGGTGCTTCTGGTAAGCCATCTGTTGCGCCTGCATCTGCGCCATCTGCTCCTGCACCTGGGCCTGCAATATTACATCCGCAGTGTTGATTGTATGTATAGGTGTGAAACGAGTGAACGACGAACGAAACCACACTTACCTAGAACTGCGACATGCTCGGCTGCCGAGACACTATGGGGATGTCGGTGGAGCTCGTGGGCCTGGATCGAACCTAGCTCAGCGTGGGAGCATCGGACGGGTCGACGGCGCTGTGGGCCATGTAGTACCGGCCGTGCTGCTTCCCTGGTCCCAACCTCTGCAGGAGGTCTGTGTCCAGGGGCTCGGCGGTGGGGTCGAACGTCTCCCCGTGGCGCTGGCAAGCCGCGTCGCCTTCTCATAGGCGGTGGGGTTGTTGTACGCCTCAGGCCCGTCCTCCGGGTTGTAGACGTTGTCCGGCGCTGTCGCCTTGCCCTTGTGGGAGAGGAGGTACCCGGTGAACTGGTTGATTTCCTGCCCACCGTGCGCCTGCGTCTGCATTGAAAATAGAAACATGGTTACAAGTAATGACAATTGAGGGCTACAAAAAAGACATGAACGGACGCATACCCATCTTCTCATGTACGTTGGGAGGGGCTGGCTCCCTTGGTGGTGTGGCACCCCTCGCATCTGCAGGCGGCGGCCCCGACGGTCATTGCGCCTCGCGTACGCCTCGTCCGTTTGCCACATGCACACAATCTCCTCCCAGCAGTCCCTGTGGTTGTCACACCACCTCGGACAGAACTGCATGACATCAAGTATTTGACATGCGAGAAGATTAGTGTAATGTTTCACTGAAGGAGTCTGAACGAATGTTTTCCTACTTAATTACATGCACGTATTGAGCGAAGGTGAGGTCGGTCTCCCTCGAGTTCATGATCTGGCGGATTTTGGGCTTCTTGATGGACTCTGCATGCACGTCCGCGTAGTAGTCGTGGATGGCCTGTATGCGCCCCTCAGGGTACAGGTCCTTGAGATGATCTTTGCAGACCGCCTCCTGCACTTGCGTCGCCTGGTCCGCTTTACCCTCCTCGCACATGAAGAAGTCCTGCACACAGACACATCATGTAGCATTGCATTGTTTTAAGAAGTCCGACGAATGCGTACTATTTAGCAATGCGGTGCGATGAAAGACTCACCCAAAACTCCCTCTTTATCTTTGCCGTGAGGGTCTCGCCACCCACGTTGACGAGGTAGCAGTGAGCCCACCTCGTGGGCACCTTCAACTCGCCGTCCACGTTGACAAGGCCAGGGTAGTACTCCTTAATCAAGAGGCCCTGGATGCCATTGATATGGCGTGATTCACCTTCTCCGCTCACAAACACCCAGGTACTGCACGAGTCATTAAGAACAATTGTTACTCTGCAGTTCGATTTTTAACATGTCATATGAACAAGTAGTGAAATCAATAATGGTTACTTACGTCTGGCCCACGGGTGTAATCACCGGGCGTCTGTTGAATTGTGGCCGCACCCTAGGAAGCTACGTGGGCCCGCGTGAGTACACCTTGGCCACGCCTGATGAAGTCGAAGCCGTCTGGCCTGGTGTAGGCACGGCGTCATTGGCGGTGGCGGCAGCGTCGTCGTCGTCGTCGTCCTCGTCACCCGTCGTCGTCCCCTCGTGCGAGGACGAGAATGGAAGCCTCCTCGTCGCCTGGCGACGTCCGCTGCGGGGTTGCGACCCCCTACTGGACGACCCGCCCGCCAACACCTCCTCCTCCTCCTCGTTGTCGTTGGCGGTCTCCTGCGGGGGGACCTGGCAAGCCGAGCGTATGGCTCGATGCGGCTGCTGCCGCCGTCCGCCTGGCATTTTGCCGAGTGCCTGCAATGACAAAGAACAAAAGAGTTAGCATAAATAAATGACAAGTACTTGTAAAGGAACATAATAATAACAATATAGTATTACATGTCCTCGTAATTATCTCCGCGAATGGCAATATGGCGGGCGTGGAGTCGTCATCACTATCACTATCATCGTCATCGCTATCAATATTGTCGAGCTCTCTTAAGTCATCACTGTCATCATCATCCTCATAACCTCCATAGTCATCATCATGTTCATCCTCCTGGACAACTCCATTGCGCTGCATCTGCCATCGCTCAAGCATTCTTAAGTCCTTGGCATCCTGCACCTCCTCACCCTCGTCCTCATCGATTTCATTGTCTACTTCCATGCCCATGAGCGAACCAATGTCTATCTCCAAAGTACCTTCTAGCCCCTCAGGTTGATAGAACTCATCTTGGTTTGGGTCAAAGTCGTAATCATCGTCGTTTGGGAGAGGCGGTTTGCCGCGCGGCGACACCAAATGCACAAGGCTCCAACCCGCAAGCTTCTTGTCTTTTTGGCACACCCATGGGAGGTAATAAACTTGCGTGGCATCTCGGTTGGCCACAATGTAGACATTGTCTCCTTTATAGCTGGAGTCCTGTTGAATCTTGACTTGCCCTATCGTAAGGTCTTGCCTCGTGACATCGGGATCGAACCAATGGCATTTGAATACCACCGGCTTGAAAGTCTCAGCACCCTTAAAGTTGAGCTCGTATATCTCTTCGACTATGACGTAGTAGTCCTTCTGATCCGTGCCGGCCGTACGAACTCCACTGCACATGGTTTTTAGGTTGGGTCGACTCTCCTCGTGCCTTCTCGTGCGAAAGCGATAGCCATTCATGCCCATGATCTGCCGGAAGCAGTGTGCCAACAATGCTCAACACGAGATTTAAGCAGTCTTGACTAATGCCCAGTTGCGACTTCAACCCTATTAGGCGTGAGACAGCATCCAGTTGCGTAACCCTTGTCTTCTCGTGAAGGGGCTTCTGTGCCGCCTCCATCATGTCGTAGAACGCCTTCGCGGTTTCCTCCGGATCTTCCTCCACATCCATTCCTTCGCCGAACCGTGCTTCGTGGAAGTCTGCCATCATGTCTGCCATCCCGGCATCGGCATCATACTCCTCGAGGATGGGTCCCACCACCTCATCCCTAATAGGATGGTGTTCACCATGGTGGCGTCAACGGGTATAGTTTGGAACGAATCCGTTCTTGAACAGATCTTTCCCCACCGCAACCTTTACTTTTCTTTTCTTGTTCTTGCACTGGCTACAGGGACACGGCATCCGAATTGACCCTTTCGCAGCTGGGCCAAATGCTTGCTCCAGGAACTCATTCGTCCCCCTAATCCATTCATTGCTCTTACTTGCGAAGCCCGAGTACATCCACTCACGGTCACCCATGCTCTGTCATGCGGCAATGTTAACATGTGATAAAACCAGCAAGTGCATCTACAACGCGCTCCTACCATCTAATAGGTGAAGGATAGGTCCTAATCCCACCCGAGGATGCACAGACGAGGTTAGCTTCCATAATCCGCTCCTGTTCGAGACGGAATTTCGGCAGCACCTCCCCGCTGTTCTTTCGATACACGTCCCGGCGGGGAGAGTGTGTATCCGGAGAACAACAGGGAGGTCCTGCCGAAACTCTGACTCGGATGGGAGCGGAACATGGAAGCTAACCTCATCTACGCATCCTCGGGCTGTCCAAATAACGTGAACAATCCGAAACAGATACGGTTATACATATGCAAAGAACGCATACTTCCAACCGTATCCATTTCGGACGGGAGACGCCTAACTAGGTAACGCAACCTACGACTACATGTGACGGAAAGAGAGGTCATACCGCAGGTGCCAGTGAAGACAGGATAGCGGGGCAATGCCCAGTCGTGCTCCTCCGGGTAGCCTCCAATGGGAGCCCTCCTGAAAAAGAAAAACAATTAGTGAGAATGAAAAATTTTGGCAGCACCTCCCCTGGGCCGACAACCACAGATACATGTTAGGCACAATGGCCGACAACTACACGGCACGATGGCCGACAAGTACACGGGGAGGTCTCGATAATCTGCAAAAAGAGCGGCACGAAGGCCGACATCCACAAACAACGGCACGAAGGCCGACAATCACAACGGCAC
>CM041646.1:5573509-5589551 GCA_023333625.1 Bothriochloa decipiens
CCTTTTGGAACGGACAATTCCGTGCCGGAGGGTGCAGCCGTGGCAGGCTTCTTTGCAAAAATTGAACGTTCCGTCCAGACGCTTGGTATTTACACCATCTAGTTGAATATTCGACCCTGCTGCAGCCTGCAGTTACCTGCAAGTTCCTTTTAATCATCAGAGTGTTAGATTTCCTCCCATTTCCGCTGTTCCAGCAATAAGATGGATATGCCCGTTTGGTGATCTTTCGTAGTCAAATCGGTCGTGTAACTTTGTTGCCTTTTTTCCTTCACAATGTTCAGTGATGTTTTCAGAGGTTGTTTCCTTCAGAAAAAACCAGATTCATGTTAAAGTGGAATGGTTCATGTGTAAATCCATCCTGGTATATAGCATCTGCTGTCTTCCCAGCATCCCTGTTGCTGTCGACCCAATAGTGCTACGTCGTGTGCACTGCTATTGTTAACTGCGTCTGGTATTGTGCTAGCCCACAGAGTCCTGCACTCGCGCAAAGTTTCCTCTCGCACAATAACCACTTTGTTGCCAATGCCCTCCCGTCTCTCATGGTTTCTGCTCCAACATTCAGCATCGTGCGTGTCCCACCGTAACAGGACCAGTTAAAAATTTGCAGACACGCCAAGTGTCTCTTGTGCGTCTCCTGCACTAATGGTAGCTTTTTTTTTCACGGTCACGCCCGAAACCTTAGGCGCCTAATGGCAGCTTCGTCTTCCTCTTCTTCCACATGGCCCACATCTTTGCACGCCGTGTGCCACAAGAGATATACTAACGCATTAACGTGTGTCTAGCACACGCATATAGCTCATTGCTCGTATATATAATATGGATTTTATTCAATAGTATTAAATTTAGCACATAATTAGTGTAGATAGCGTCACATGATTTTAGAATATGTGATAACTTTTCTATCTTTTATTAAAAATTCAAAATATGAAACAGTATGCCTATATAACTAGCTCGGAGGTAATATATGATTAAAAACAACACTATGCCCCAGACCAAAACAAGCTTGCTCATGCAATAAAATTATCCGGATACTATATATCACTACTACATATTCAGACCTATCAACAATGCCTCTATCACCACCGGTATTATTAACAATGCCATTAGTGACAAGAGTATCATAAGAACGTTTGGGTTGAGAAAGAACTATTGCTTCCACTTCGTCTTACTTCTTACCTACCGGCAATGATAATGCGCAATCATAGCTGGTTTTACACCACCAACCAATAGTGATAATGTTCTCCCCATCACTGCCACCTCGCTATCGGCGGTGAAGATGCTTTTCATCGCTAGCTTGTCGTATGATATGGTGCTGGTAACCATGTTGTAACATAAAAAAATCATAACTTTTAGATATACAACTTTGTAATTGATCACCTTGTCGTATGCTGTGCTTCAAGAATTTTGTTGGAAGCTCTCAAATGTTGATAATTTTTTTAATTGTACAAATGACCTTAGATTAAAAAATGACCAAAAACAAAGTTGTAGATCTTGATGGGATCTATAACCTTTTAGTTGAGAACTAATTTTAATTTCTTTAAAAAACAAACAATTCAAAGGACTACGGATCCAAACAACAACTTCGTAGTTGATGAGTTTTTCATTTGATTGAGGTCCCTGAAGTCTAGCCAAAGTTTTAACATTTTGAAATTCAAAATTTTCAAACAAGCTCGGTTGGTAAAACAACCAAAATAAAAGTTATATACCTCGATTCAGTAAACAAATTTGTAGTTTATGACTTTTTCATCTGATGAAGCCATATAAAAGCCCTGAATATTCATTTTAAATCCTAAAAAGCAAATTCCAAGAATCTGGATATGCTATTGATGGAAACAAGTGACTTAAGGGTGGTTAGCGAAGCTACGTGCGAGGAAAATTAAAGTCTCAGATTCGAATCCAAACACTGCATAGCATGTGAAAAATCACAAGACTTGTGACTTCGAATCATGGTTTAGCCATGGGTTAGTAGGTGGAGGCTTCAAGAGATTAAAACTTTTTGCTGTTTTTTGCCAAGTTTTTGGTATTTGGAATTTCAAATCAACGCCAGCTGGTAATACGACTGTGATGTGGGATTTTTTAATTATTTTTAATCATTTTAATCAATATTTTAATAATAGTAGTTACAAAAAAGTCACATATCGAACCGTTTGTCGTGCCATTGGGGTTGGCACGAAATGTTGTCATGTGATCCAATAATGTTGTC
Source organism: Bothriochloa decipiens (assembly GCA_023333625.1). Taxonomy (NCBI): domain Eukaryota; kingdom Viridiplantae; phylum Streptophyta; class Magnoliopsida; order Poales; family Poaceae; genus Bothriochloa; species Bothriochloa decipiens. The sequence continues at coordinate 5,575,713 of CM041646.1, forward strand.
GTGCCAAAATCTGTCTCGATGGATGGCGTTTTCAATGTGGAAGAGTTTGCAGCGCTACTCTCACTAATGTATAAGTATTGTCTTTTCGCGTCATCGGGAGTGGCATGAGAAGACTAAAGATTCATAAAATAATGGCTCTTCAATAGGATGTCAGACGAAGATGATTTTTGTAAGCAAATTTTAGTTCTCGATGAAATCTACAACTTTGTAGTTTTGAGTTTTTTTTATCTGAGGGTGTGAACATGCTCAAAGTTATATAAAATCTCAGCACCATAATAATCGCATACTAAGAGTTGTCGCATTAGTATATCAATAATATCTTTTAAGCATGGAGTCAAAGGAAGAACTATAACTTCCCAGTTTTTTTTCTGCGACCGGGAGGTTTTCTGGACAAGTGAGAATGATACTCTTTGTGGGACGTTGCCAGTGAGATACGTACATTAAAGTCCAATAAGGCACCTTTGGTCAGCTGATAGAATAGATGAACTAATTTTCTTGTGTGCACAATAAATAAACATAGTGAAATGATTATTTACCCTCTCCTTATGTAACAAAATAGAAAAATTATTTTGTTTTCTATCGGTTTTCTTATTCCGATAATGAAAACAATATTGTTACTGTCGGTGGAGGCCATTTGATAATAAAAACAGTACTATTCTTGTCGGTAGAGGCGATACGGGCAGCCGAATTTTGGATTCCATTAGTGTTGCCATGTGTCTCTGCATCGCCTGGCCCTCTCTTAAACTACATACTTGTACTGTAAATATGAGCTGGTGCCTCTATTATTTTTCCTATCATGACACACATTGACAGAGGTACAGGCGCATTACATCAAAATAACATTGACAAATCATATATGGCGCGAGTTCTCATGGCCTGCTAATCATGTGTGACCGTCCTTATCCTCCATGACTAATAGAACGCCGTAGCTTCCGGATCTATACTGACATCTTTCAGGCTGGCCTGATCCAACACATAAAGTGATCAGTGATCTGATCCAACGTAACATATTATTTCAATTGATCGGGAGATCTGATCCAACACATTGTTCCAAGTGATCGGAGAGACCTTCAATATTCCTCCTCATCATATCGTTTTCCTTCTGAACAATAGTAATAAAGGAGGTAACTTTAAAAGCAGCTTCATGTTATTTACAGAGGTGCAGCATCAATAATCACTGACAAATCATATGGCGTGAGTTCTCATAGCCTGCTAATCATGTCTGATCCTCCTTATCGTCCATGACTAATAATGGAACGCCGTAGCTTTCGGATCTACACTGACATCGATCAGACTGTCCTAACGTACTCAACACATATTGTTCCAATTGATTAGAGAGGCCTTGAAGATTCCTGCCCTTTAATTTGTTTTATTTTTGAACCAATATATTGCAAGGATAACTGTTATTAATCTGCCCATGATTCGTAATAAGGAATATGTAATGTAATACTAATACTAGTACGCCAGATCTTGTTGTGTGCCTCTGCGCGCAATAATCGACTGCGTCGCCTGGTCCTCCTCATCTTAATTAAACAACGTATTTGTACTGTATGTATGAGCTGGCACCTGTTAAACTACTTACATGATCCGATGCCAGCGGTACAGACCAATAGACACTGACAAATCATATGGCACGAGGTCGTATAGCGCGCTAATCATGTGCGACCGTCCTTAATATAAATAATCCATGCCTAATAGACTGCCGCACGTAGCATCCAGATCCACCACCGCTGCTGATGGAGTGACACAACTAGGAATCCGGTATTTTCGCAGAGGGCAGGAGGGGCGCATATGCATAAACTACGGTCACGCGCAGGCCAGGCGGTTTTCGGATCGCGATCCTGGCTCGTCTGACAATACACGCCTCGGATAACCCGGTCCGATGGGCGTAGAGATTCTTTGCCTGCGGCATGCGCTAATAATTTCTTCTCAAGGATCCTATGTTAAGGGCATATTTGGTATGGCTCCAGGGCCGAACTCCAGGTCAGAGTCAGATGGAGCTAGCCAAACAGCCTAACTTTAAAAAATATTGGAGCAGCCAAGCCCTAGTACAAATTTTTGGAGTATCTCTTCTCCTGCTCCAAAACTTGCAAAAATAGACCTAGACGTGAAGTTAGAGTAAAATTACCCGCAATTGCCGCTGGTTACACACTCCCACCCTCGAATCATTATTTTTCTTGTGTTTGGTCGGCCTCCAGCCTTCACGTGTCGGCCCTCTTCCCGTCCGGACCCTTCGCTCGACGCCTCCCTGACTTGTCTCCCTATTAGAGTGTGTATCTCAGCCCATGAGGCTTAGGCCCTTGAGGCCCATGTACTTGACTATATAGCTACTCTTCTAGGGTTGGCCCAAGTAATCCAATCATAATTTCCAGCATGATATCGAGCTAAGGTCTCTTTGCTCCCTCCCCTCATCCCCAGCCGCCGCCGCTGCAGCCATGGCTGGCCCTCCTCCTCCTCCTCCCTCTCCCACCTACTTCCACTGTTTCCCCCTCCCTAACTACACGTGGGCGCAGGTTGCTCGTCCTCCTCCCGCAGCCGCCCCGGGCGCTCCTGGCGCCGCAGCCGCTCCTCTCCTCTTGGCGGCGGGCGCGGGCGCGGATGCGAGCATCGTGGCTGCTGGCGGCCCGGGCGTGGGCACCGGGGCTGCGGCCGCCGTCGCTGACGTCATGCCACGCGTGCCTAGAGCGGGTGCGGGTGCCTCTCCCTTCCCCACCCTGCCTCCTCTGCCGCCCACTTCCCACCTCCACGTAGCGGGTCCCGACTCCGCCCTTGCCACCGCCCTCGCCGCAGCCTGGGCTGCTACCGCGGAAGGCCAGGCCCGTGTGCGTGCGGCCGCCCTCACTTGGGAGTGCGAGTGTGATGCGGCCGATGCACTAGCCCACCAGATCGCCGAGGCGGAGCAGCTCCTTGTCCTCCCTGCCTCACACGTGTCGGGGCCACCTCCTCCGGCTCGACGGGTCACCGCATGTCCCACGTTGCGGTAATCTGGCACGATCCGGCCGATCCGCACGTGGCGCAGCTCCACTACCAGGCCGGCTCGGATGTTCTGGAGCCCGAGTCACCGTTATACGCCCGTTGGCGGGACCTGGTCCTCAACGTCCTCCGCGGGCTCAGTGACCGCTACGCCCATCTCTGGACGTGGATCACCCAGCAGCGGCCCTTCAGCACCTTCCTGCAAGTCCGTGACGACCTTGTCATGGAGGAGCTCACTCAAGGCATCCAGCCAGGGTCCACCTCCACGCCGGGGTCCTCGACTGCCCTTGCCACTACTCCACCTTGTCCGTCCGGGGGTGGGGGACCTCGACCGCGGGGGGCCTCAACCGCGAGAGGGGCCTCGACCGCAGGGGGCCTCAACCGCGAGAGCGTGGCCGCCGTCGCCGCGGAGGGGGACCTGGTGTGGGTCCTGGCCGTGGGAGCAACCCGGCGGCAGCCTCCACGGGGTACACCCTGGCCCTCTTTCCACAACCCGTGGTCGGGGCGCATCTCTATGTGGCCCTTCTAGGCTCCCGACGGTGAGCCTTGCCGGTCGGCGGCCATGCTCGCTGCTGCTCCTCCAGGGTTTCCCTCTGTGTCTCCGTGGGCTACACCTCTTGGCGCCGGGCCTAGGCCTGTCGGTTGGGACCCGACGGCCTTGGCCAGCTCCTTTAGCACCATGGCCCTGACACCGCCTGTCGGTCCCAACTGGATTGTGGACTCGGGTGCCACTTACCACACTACTCCCGACCCTGGTATACTCTCCTCCGTTCACCCACCTTTCTTCTTCTCACCCTTCATCCATCATGGTCGCAAATGGTTTCGTGTCTTCCTGTCACATCCGTGGGTGCTGCTGGCGCTCATGGCTCCTCTTGTCTTCCTGATGTTCTTGTTGCACCTTCTATGGTTCAGAACCTTCTTTCTATTCATCGATTTACAGCAATTCTTGTTCTGTTGAATTTGACTCTTTTGGTCTTACTGTGAAGGATTTGGCTTCCCGGCGTCCTCTTCTCCGATGTGATAGCACGGGGCCCCTTTACACCCTTCTGCTCTAGGCATCGCTTCCTGTTTGCTTCTGGGCTGAGAGTTTGCACACCTCCACCTATCTCCTTAACCTCCTTCCTTCCGCTGCCTGCCCAGCACCTACGCCACACCACGCTCTCTTCGGTACCTCTCCTCGGTATGAGCACCTTCATGTCTTCGAGTGTGCGTGTTACCCTAACACCACTGCCACCGCTCCCCATAAGCTGGCTCCCCATTGTTTCTTGTAGGTTATCGATACCTCCCCATGCAGGGGAGGTTCTGTCGAAAATTTAACTTATAGTTTTATATTTCTTCTTTTGTAATAGAAGAGTGTGTCGGAGCTGACTCGGAGGACCCGACCATCTTCGTTGACGCTGCGGTCCTGCCTGCACTGCACTGCTTCGCTACTGTGTCACTAGCCTGTCTCCACCGCTACCCTAGGTATAATTAACCTTTCTTCTTGGTCTTTGTCGTACTTAGGTCACGTAACCCAGCTAGGCGTCTCCCGTCCGAAAGAGATATGGTTGGATGCATAGATGGGATAGTTTCCATGGTCCGCTCATATCTGAGATAGAGTTTTGGCATCACCCTCTGTTGTTCTATGGATACACACTCTCCCTTGCAGGACATGTATCAGGAGAATAGCGAAGAGGTGCTGCCGAAATTCTGTCTCGGATAGGAGCAGAGCATGAAAACTAACCTCATCTATGCATCCGTAGGTGGGATTAGGACCTATCCTTACCTATCAGAGAGTAGGAATGCCATGTGTATGCAAATGATGGTAAGATGTGGAGATGTTGTATATGCTAGAGAATGGCGAACCGTCCATGGATGTACACGGGCCAAATAGGTGTGGATCGTGTAACAGGAGAATGGATGGCCAAAACTAATCATTTCGTGAAGCCTGCATTTGGCAAGGCCGCTGGTTCCCCAAAGCTAGCTTTGTGTCCGTGTAGCAAATGTGGTAACAGGAGAATGCAAAACCAAGACAACATGGGTCAAGATCTGTTCAAGCATGGATTTACACCAGACTACACGCGGTGAATCCACCATGGTGAAGCCCAGCATATGAGAGAGGAGGTGGTGAGACCACGCCTCGATGCTTTCGATGCTGATGTCAGGGTACCAGACTGGGTAGATGACTATCACCAAGCAATGTGGTGTGATGGACGTGAAAAGGCGGAGATGGAGGCAGCCATAGAAGCATTCAAATACATGATGGTCTCAACACAGATAGCCCTTCACAATCGGTTTGAGGTCTCACAGCTGGATGCCATTGGACACTTAATGTTGTTGAAGTCTGAGTTAAATATGAGTCGGGATGGCTTTGATAGGTTGTTGGCCATGGTTGGCACCCTGCTTCCTGCTTACAAAAGAATACAAGTTGCCGAAAAGCATGCACGAGGCATAGAAACTCTTACAAGCATTGAAGACGCCATATGAGCAGATACATGCTTGTCTGAATGGTTGTGTCCTATTTAGGAAGGATCACAAGGATGCAAAGTACCGCCCAAAGTGTAAATCCCCTAGTTACTTGGAGAAAGACTCTGGCAATGGTGATGGAAAGAAGGAGCAGCTTAAGATCCCCGCGAAGATCCTACGATACCTTCTCTTCGTGTCGAGGCTCCAAAGTTCATGACCGAGGATACCGCAAAACAGATGACGTGGCATAAGAATGGAAAACGGTACAGTCTTGACAAAATGGTACATCCATCTGATGGTGAAGCAGGGGAGTCCTTTGATAACAAATATCGTAACAAATCTAATGAGGCTCGTAATGTACGTGTCGCCCTGGCAACAGATGGATTTAATCCTTATGGTATGTTGGCTAGCCCATACACATGTTGGCCTGTGTTTGTTGTCCCCCTAAATCTCCCCCTGGTGTCACCTTTCAACGACAAAACCTCATCTTGTCGTTGATAATTCCTGGACACCCACAGAGTAATATGGGTTTGTTCATGGAGCCTGTTATTGATGAACTGATCAATGCTTGGGAGAAGGGTGTATGGACATATGACCGAGCTACAAAGACATCCTTCAAAATGCATGTATGGTACCAATACTCCATGCATGATTTCCTGGCGTATGGGATACTCTACGACTGGTGTGTTCACAGGAAGTTCATATGCCCAATATGCATGAAAGTTGTGAGGTTCATTTGGTTGAAGAAGGGTGGCAAGTGCTCGTCGTTTGATCAATATTGTCAATTCCTAGAGGAAGACCATCCATTCATACAAGACACCAAGAACTTTATGAAAGGTGTCACAATCATAGACCCTGCACTGCACAAGAAGACTTGTCCCAAGGTTCATGCTAAGATAGATGCTCTCGTGCCCATTAAAGAAGGTGGTTTTGTGGGATATGGGGAGCAACATATGTGGACTCATAAGTCCGGCTTGACGAGGCTCCCCTATTTCAATGACCTAAAACTACCCCATAACATTGATGTATTGCACACCAAAAAAAATATCGCCGAGGCACTTTGGGGAACACTTGTGGACACCGACAAGTCTAAGGGCAACCCTAAGGCTAGAGTGGACCTGGCTGAGTTGTGTGATCAACCAAGACAATAGATACAACCTCCTCAACCAAGAAAATGGTGGAATAGGCCGAAGGCCGATTTTGGCTTGGCAGCAAAAGAAAGGAAGGAAATACTAGAATGGATCAAGAAGTTGATGTTTCCTAATGGGTATGCAGCGAATCTGAGCAGGGGACTGAACTTACTAACTATGTGAGTCAACGGAATGAAGAGTCATGACTATCACATATGGATTGAGCGGCTTCTTCTGATGATGGTATGAGGCTATGTTCCTAAGGATGTGTGGCTAGTGCTCGCAGAGTTGAGCTATTTCTTCTACCAACTTTGTGCCAAGGAGCTATCTCAGACTGTCGTTGTAGACTTGGAGAAAGCGGCACCTGTGTTGCTTTGTAAGTTAGAGAAGATCTTTCCACCAGGCTTCTTCTTGTCGATGCAACATTTTCTTATGCACCTCCCATATGAGGCACGTATGGGGGCCCGTGCAGGCCCGTTGGTGCTATCCAATTGAGAGATGTCTGAAGTCTGTTTGAAAAAATATAGAAATAAAGCCAAAAGTGAGGCATATTACATTTTGGAGGTGTCAAACTTCACATAGCTATACCACATGGAGAATCTTCCTAGCATGCATAATCCACTCCCTCGCTACAATGCTGATGAAAATGAATCCATTCTCAGCCTTTTCAAAGGGCAACTGGGAAGCACTAGTGGATCGAAGCACAAGTTCTTGGAACATGAAGAGTGGCGATGTATCATGCTATATGCACTGAACAACCTTCCTGAGGTGAAGCCATTCATTGAGTAAGTTCTCAACGAAATTGTTTCAATACGCCGGCATTATTCTGCATCCGACTGATTCTTTCTCGTATGTACAGGGAATTTATTCGTGAACACTGGCATCAACCAAGCTGTCCTACACTACGTCAAACCGATACCCTTCTTTCAAAGGGTGTGGGAGCAGGGAGGCCTGATTTCATTTCTTGGTTCAAAAATAAGGTATAGTCAAATTTAGCTCGTACATTGTTAAAAATTTTGAATTTCTCGTACGTAGTTCGACAATCTTTCATGCTTGCGCTTGCAAGCCCGATCCAATGCAAGTGTAAGTGAGGAGTTGAGCGATTACGTTTAGGCAATGACAATGAAGAGGAAGAGCAACCTTCAGACAGTCTTGCTTATTCGAACAATTTTGATAGTGATGATGAGACATATGATCCAGATAATCCCGATAATGATGAGTACTTCTAGTACATGTAATACTATGTTATTTTTTATTCGTGTTTGGTTTATTTATTCAGCATTTATTTCCAATACATGTACTAATATGTCTTTTTGTTTCTTTTCAATTGCATGTGATTGAACAAGATGCCGGGCAACCACGAGCCAAGGAACGTACCCTCGAGGTACCAAGATCATGCCCTACACCTGGCGCCGCAGAGGAGGAGGAGGAGGCTGAGGGTCAGGACCAGCGATAGTGGCAGTGGTAGCAGGGTTTGGTCTACACCTGGCCATAGCAGGTCCAATGGCTGTAGGGACACGCAGCTGGAGGAGGAGGGCTGTGCCTCAGACATCTTGGGCGATGAGCTTGTTCGGCAGACGGATGACGAGGATGAGGAGGAAGAGCAGTGCAGAGAGGTGGCAGTTAGTGCCAAACTTTCGTAATTGCGAGGTCATTCATAACTCCCTACGCCTCCGCTTCCAAAGGCACGCCCAGTGGTTCGCCCTACGGGGGAAATGTAAGAAACTTTAGATTTTATCACAGATACTTTATATAACTATTGAAAATAAAAAGAGAAACTAATGATGTTTGTTAATGACTTGTGCATAAGCTTCCTGGTTGTGTTGCCTGGTGACTCACGTAGCCCCGGCCAAATTTTGGGTCTTGTGTGCAAAGCCAACTACCTCGGCCTTGTCATGCACAAGGGCAAGATAGAGCCAGCAAATTCATGGGCCCAATACAAAAGTGCCCTCGACGCGACTCATGGAAACGTAAAGCAATAGTTCTGGGCAAGTCTCGCTCCCAAAAATTTGATCAATACATCGCATCCATTGGAATTTTTAACATAATGAATGAATTGATACATTGTGTCTGTTTGCAGAGTTTTTTTCAAATGTGAAGACGGACAGGAGGAGAGGGCAAAAATGAATTTGGTGAAAGGTGCCCAAAAAAGGATCATCGACATGCATTACGAAGAGCATGTCAGCATAGTGGTGAAGTACTACAGGAAGAGGCTTCGTCAGAAGATTAGCAAGACCGATGCAAGATGTACCAGGCTGACCCTGGAACAGTACATTGAGGTAGATGAATAAGATTAATATTAATTCATTTTGGGGTTAAGGTTGTTTAATTTGGTCTTCCTCAATCTCAAAATCTTTGACATGTGAATGATCCCATGGTGGTGTAAGTCGTATCCCGAATGCTGGGAGCGGATCGTGGATAGGTGGCTCTCATCAGAATATATCGAGGAACGACGTAGCTTGCCGGCAGCGGCATGGGACAAGGGGTACACACCATCATGGCAGCCACACCCTCGCCGGGTTCAAAAATGCATATGTACGTGAATTCTCTAAAATTTTTAGACGCTCCAATTTGCATGTTTCTTCTAATCATCTTGTTGTTTTTCTCGCAGTCAGAGTCACATGGTGGTCGACATGTGTCCAACTTTGTGGCATATGGTCTGGCCCGAAAGGGTAAGGTGACTTCCGATGTCTCCTTCAGCCTGGATGACACGCCCGAGTCGTACACCTGCCCAAGCATCCACAGCCGCATCACTTCCTACACGTCTGACGCAAGGTCGGTCTAACAAACATGGGATCCGAACACCGACAACATTGATGTGGCGAGGGTCATGAGGATTGGAGATGGTAAGAAGCATGGGCGGTACTGGCTTGGCGAGGGCATCCTCAACCCCGATGAGGTTCCCATCCTCTCCCAGGTTTGAGCCTCGACCCCGAGCGCAGGCCCGACCTTACTCCCACGGCCGTCACCTTCACAGCATTGGATCGATACACTCGAGGTTAGTCCTGTTGTACTATTCTTTCATTGATGGTTACATAGCTTTGTTACCTTTCCATTACTAAAACATTCGATTCAAATATTGTAGGTCGAGAACTAGAGGGTTGGGGAGCAGATGCAGCAGCTGGAGATGAGGACGATTCGCCAGCTATAGTTCAAGTCCGAGCTATCCGAGCGGGAAAGGCTGGCCAAGCAGGCGGAGTATCTTACAAGTTTCATCCAAGGAGTCTCAGCTACACCCTCCCCTCTGCCACCGCCAACTCCTGTGAGTATGAAACCAAAATGATTCAACTTGTGCTTTCATTGTATGGCCCCTCTAACACATGCACTCTCTTGTCCTTTGTGCAGCCTCCGTCGGCGGGATCAAACCACGCACCTGAAGGTGACCATGCCACACCATCACCAGGCACTCGTGACCGCGCTACGCCATCACCGGACACTCAGTTTGCTCCACTCCCTCCGTTGCCTTAGTTTGTATTTCTTTTTCACCAGATGCTGGACTTGTCACTTTGTTATAGACATCTTGTGCTTGTGGATTATGGATTATGGACATGTTTCGATGGATTATGGACATGTTATGTTTGTGGAGAGGTGGTGGACATGATATATGTGTGGACATGATATATGTGTGGAATTACGTTTGTGATGAGATTGATGTGATTTATATGAGCTATGATGTTTCTCATATCATATATGTGTGATATAAATCGTATATAATGTGTTTATAAACATGGAATAAAAAAATTGAACCTTTGCCAAGTGCCCCAGCCCTGGCACTAGGCAAAGCTTGAAAAACCGCACTCGGTTGTCTCTAGCTTTGCCGAGTGCCAGGGCCACGGCACTCGGCAAAGAAATTTGAAAAAATAAAAAAATTATTTGCCGAGTGCTAGGTCCAGGCACTCGGTAAAGAATTTACTTAAAAAAATAAAAAAATCTTTGCTGAGTGCAATTCTGGACACTCGGCAAATAATCCGTTGATGGACCGTTGCCATAACGTCCGTTTTTCTTTGCCGAGAGCCAGTAATTACACTCGGCAAACACTTTGCTGAGTGCCCGATAGAAAGCACTCGACAAAAAATCTTTGCTGTCCCGATTTTTACCGAGTGGTATTTGCCGAGTGTTGTACTAGGCAAAGCCTTTGCCGAGTGCCATATAGCATCTTGCACTCGGCAAACCGGCTGTTTCCCGTAGTGAAGTACAGTAAAGTAATTTTTTAGCACAGTACATGATACATTGGGGCGGACGATGAAGATGGAGTGCCTTGCTCAGCAAATATGTATAGCCGTTCAGCAAAATTACTTGGAGCGGTTTGTTCGTGAGAAACACTCATCGCCCAAATAACAAAAAACCATAAATTCTAGAGAACTAAGGAAACTCATGAACACATGTCACTGCTCTTAATCGGTTCCCACCAAAGTCAGTTCACTTACTTCATATAGGTGTGTAAGAATCGGGAGCTAAGAATCTGGGGTAGAACTCTACGAAGCTGGTTAGCTCCACGGGCAATCCTTGCCTCACTTTGGTGGTGTGTACTATTGTGTATAGAGATCTAGTACCCTGGGAATCTTCAAAACGGCACTGTGAAAACTTAGTTATTACTGGTAAACTGCAGGGTCGTACCATGTGTCCCCATGTGGTCTCAGTTGAAAACTGCACATGCACCGACACGCACGCCATATGCATGTACATGAAAATAAACAAATACAGGTGCATGGTAGGTGGTGTTGTTACCTCCTGTTTGAGCAAGCTAGCACAGTTCCGGCCATGGCTATAAATAGGAGTACATAGCTACCTGTGTTTCATCAGCTTTCCCAGAGAAACACGACTTAGACAAGTTGAGTCAAGTAGTACCACCAATAGCTAGCTAGCAATGGCCACACCCAACGACGTCTCCGACATTTTCAAGGTGACTCGTGGCATCAGTGGAGTCATGGTGAACGCCAAGGTGAACATCGCCAGGCTCTATGTGCGCCAGATCAGGGGCACAAATCAGTCAGTCGTGGTACCGCCCAGTCAGGAGACAGGGCTAGGTGCAACTGGTGTGAGCAACTGGGAAATCTATGACGGTCCGGGCTCCCGGGCGAAGCAGGTTGGCAACGGGCAAGGCATGTTCACGCATGCTGGCAGCTGGAACCAATGGTTCACCCTAGTGTTTAATGATAACGTCGCAAGGTACGTAGACTAACTTTTATTGCTTAATTCCACGGTTATTATTTTACCCTGTAATAAGGCCAGGCAATAATATTAGTGAAGGACTATTCCCAACACATGGGAGTCTGGGACATGAAATCACGGCTGAGATTGGCCTAATTATTATCTACGAGCAAATTAAAAGTGATTCAATATATTGTGCATGCAGGTTCAAAGGGTCCTCTCTTCAGGTTATGGGAGCTAATGATAATGATGATGAAGAAGAAAATGAGTGGGCCATTGTAGGTGGGACCGGTGAATTTGCAATGGCACAAGGTACCATCAAGAGAAGACAATATAGTGAAAAAGGCAATATATTAAAACAAGAGCTTACTATTGAATTCTTTTGCCGCATGAAGGTTAGTGTAATTAATTGCATGTCATCCACTTTGCATTATATATTTTGTTCTCGGGTCTTATCGCTTTGCATTATATATGCGGTAAAACACTTATCGTTTGGTTTCTGTTATTTCGAATAGAGCTTATTGTTTTGGGGTGTATATGTTGGGGACCCCCACTATCATGTTTAGGGCCCAATTTCATAATGTAGGGCTTGCAAAATAGCATACAGGTCCGTTATGTTTTTATAGCCTTTACTGATATTTCATAAATACGAACTCCACCAAAAGTCTCATTTATAGCTCCTAGTGGTGTTTTTTTTATAAATATCAAACCCCACCGTGGGTCATAAAAGAGAACCTCATCTCCCGCCTCCCCTATAAAAGAGGGAGAGGGAGAGGTGGACGTTTCTTGACCAGTTTGGCTCTCCTTTATTCCTTCAATATCTCATTTTTGTTGGCCTAAACCAGCACTAATGTTGCATGGTCCTTCATATTCAGATTGTCCCTGCACCACTAAAGACAGGACCATGGGGGGGGAGATGGAGGCTCCCTTCGGGAAATGGAAGGAAAATCCCAACGTCTAGAAAGTGTGACAATCTACCATGCGGGTGCAGTTCATGGGATTGAATTTTCCTACATTGACCAAGATGGACAAATTCGCAGCGCTGGTCCTTGGGGTGAAAACCTTCATCAGAAGACAGAAGTGAGTATATTTCATGTTTTACCTTGCATGTGTGTGCGGTTGTTTTGCAAATCATGTTATGCACCCAGCTAATTAATTTCAAAGTAAAACTTTAGCCAACTAAAACTTTTTGTGCTAGGGTGTTTAGATGCTCTAGCTAATAGACTCACCTAAATTTTAGCTGGCTGTAGCTAGGTTGAAATAGTTAAACCTAGATAAACTTTAGGGGCTATTTACATGTTGCATTAGTTTTCTTCTATGTCAAACATTTATATCTTTGAGGACTCTTAACATAAGTTTTATAGTTTTTAGATTTACTATGAGAAATGCTTCTATAGTATATAATTCATATATTTTGTAAAACTATAAGGATGTTTCGAAATTAATTAGATAGTTAAAGATAGCAAGGTTTGACTTAAGTCCCTGCGACCCATATGAAATAAAAGAACAGCGAAAGTACATATATACTTGCTTATTTAGTAGTATGATATAATGTACTATACTTTTATATAAAGTCAGATAGTTTCACCAAACATTATTTTAGAATTTTATCTTTCTGGGAGGGATGGAGACATGGAGTTCGTATAATATATAGCTATATATAAGCCACCTAATAAATACTTGATGATATATATTTTCTTTCCTCGTCACTAATTATGTGCTATTTTACAGATAAAGTTTGGCCCATCAGAGTTGGTGAAGCAGATCACTGGCCTTCGGAGATCTGGAAGCCCGGTGTATATGTCAAAATTACAGATCGTCACCAGCCACAAAACATATGGTCCTTTTGGATTTGACAACGGCACTCCTACAATCAGCTATAACGTGCCGGAGGGCGAGACCGTGGTGGGCTTCTTTGCACATGTTGATGGTTTGCTCCGTAAGATTGGTGTTTACACCATCAAATAAATCATTCAGTATTCGACCCTGCTGCAGCCTGCAGCCACCTCTGCGCATGTTCCTTTCAATCGTCAATGTTTGATTTCCTCCCGCTTCCGCTGTTCCAGCAATAAGATGGCTAGCTAACAAGGGTGTCCCCTTGTCTTTGCCTGTTCCATTGTGATCTTTCAAATAATCAAAT
>CM041646.1:5604551-5635518 GCA_023333625.1 Bothriochloa decipiens
TTTCGGATCTACACTGACATCGATCAGACTGGCCTAACGTACTCAACACATATTGGTCCAATTGATTAGAGAGGCCTTGAAGATTCCTGCCCTTTAATTTGTTTTATTTTTGAACCAATATATTGCAAGGATAACTGTTATTAATCTGCCCATGATTCGTAATAAGGAATATGTAATGTAATACTAATACAAGTACGCTAGATCTTGTTGTGTGCCTCTGCGCGCAATAATCGACTGCATCGCCTGGTCCTCCTCATCTTAATTAAACAACGTATTTGTACTGTATATATGAGCTGGCACCTGTTAAACTACTTACATGATCCGATGCCAGCGGTACAGACCAATAGACACTGACAAATCATATGGCACGAGGTCGTATAGCGCGCTAATCATGTGCGACCGTCCTTAATATAAATAATCCATGCCTAATAGACTGCCGTACGTAGCATCAAGATCCACCACCGACATCGGTTCAGAATCACCTGACATCATTTATCACGTGTGCTGATGGAGTGACACAACTTGGAATCCGGTATTTTCGCAGAGGGCAGGAGGGGCGCATATGCATAAACTACGGTCACGCGCAGGCCAGGCGGTTTTCGGATCGCGATCCTGACTCGTCTGACGATAGACGCCTCGGATAACCAGGTCGTGGGGTACCAGCGCTGCTAAAAACAAACCGGCAGCGAGATCGATGGGTGTAGAGATTCTTTGGCTGCGGCATGCCCTAATAATTTCTTCTCAAGGGATCCCATGTTAAGGACATGTTTGGTATGGCTCCAGAGTCGAACTTCAGGCCAGAGTCAGGTGGAGCTAGCCAAACAGTCCAACTTTAAAAAATATTGGAGCAGCCCAAGTCCACGGAGTTATTAGAGGCATAGTATAAATTATTTTTAGAGTACCTCTTCTCCTACTTCAGAACTTGCAAAAATAGACCTAGACGTGAAGTTAGAGTAAAATTACCGCAATTGCCACTGGTTACACACTCCCACCCTCGAATCGTTATTTTTCTTGTGTTTGGTCGGCCTCCAGCCTTCACGTGTAGGCCCTCTTCCCGTCCTGACCCTTCGCTCGACGCCTCCCTGACCTGTCTCCCTATTGGAGTGTGTATCTCAGCCCATAAGGCTTTGGCCCTTAAGGCCCATGTACTTGACTATATAGCTTTCTTTCTAGGGTTGGCCCAAGTAATCCAATCATAATTTTCAGCATGGTATCGAGCTAGGGTCTCTTTTCTCCCTCCCCTCCTCCCCAGCCGCCGCCGCCGCCGCTGCAGCCATGGCTGGCCCTCCTCCTCCTCCTCCCCCTCTCCCACCTACTTCCACTGTTTCCCCCCTCTCCCCAACTATACTTGGGCTCAGGTTGCTCGTCCTCCTCCCGCAGCCGCCCCGGCGCTCCCGGCGCCGCAGCCGCTCCTCTCCACTTGGCGGCGGGCGCGGGTGCGGATGAGGTCACCGTGGCCGCTGGCGGCCCGGGCGCGGGCGCCGGGCTGCGGCCGCCGTCGCTGACGCCAGGCCGCGCGTGCCTAGAGCGAGCGCGGGTGCCTCTCCCTTTCCCGCCCCGCCTCCTCTGCCGCCCACTTCCCACCTCCACGTTGCGGGTCCCGACTCCGCCCTCGCTGCCGCCCTCGCCGCAGCCCGGGCTGCTGCCGCGAAAGGCCAGGCCCGTGTGCATGCGGCCGCCCTCACTTGGGAGCGCGAGAGTGATGCGGCCGATGCACTAGCCCGCCAGATCACCGAGGCGGAGCAGCTCCTTGTCCTCTCTACCTCACACATGTCGAGGCCACCTCCTCCGGCTCGATGGGTCACCGCATGTCCCACGCCGATCCGCTGATGGCGCAGCTCCACTACCAGGCCGGCTCGGATGTTTTGGAGCCTGAGTCACCGTTATACAACCGTTGGTGGGACCTGGTCCTCAACTTCCTCTGCGGGCTCAGTGACCGCTACGCCCACCTCTGGACGTGGATCACCCGGCAGCGGTCCTTCTACAACTTGCTGCAGGTCCGTGATGACCTTGTCATGGAGGATCTCACTCAGGGCATCCAGCCGGGGTCCACCTCCGCGCCGGGGTCCTCGACTACCCTTGCCGCTACTCCTCCACCTTGTCCGTCCGCTCAGCCGTCGTCGTCTCTTCTTTGTCCTCCTCCCCCCGGGCCAAGCGGGGTGGGGGGCCTCGACTGTGGGGGTGGGGGCCTCAACCGCGGGAGGGGCCTCGACCACAGGACGAGCGGCCGCCGTCGCCGTGGAGGGGGACATGGTGTGGGTCCTAGCCGTGGGAGCAACCCAGCAGCGGCGCCTCCACGGGGTGCACCCCGGCCCTCTTTCCACAACCCGTGCTCGCTGCTGCTCCTCCGGGGTTTCCCTCTGCGTCTCCATGGGCTACACCTCTCGGCGCCTCGCTTGGGCCTGTCGGTTGGGACCCGACGGCCTTGGCCAGCTCATTCAGCACCATGGCCCTGACACCGCCTGTCGGTCCCGACTGGATTGCGGACTTGGGTGCCACATACCACACTACTCCCAACCCTGGTATACTCTCCTCCGTTCACCCACCTTCTTCTTCTCACCCTTCGTCCATCATGGTCACAAATGGTTCGTGTCTTCCTGTCATATCCGTGGGTGCCGGTGGCGCTCATGGCTCCTCTTGTCTTTTTGATGTTCTTGTTGCACCTTCTATGGTTCACAACCTTCTTTCTATTCGTCAATTTACATCTGATAATTCCTGTTCTGTTGAATTTGACTCTTTTGGTATTACTGTAAAGGATTTGGCTTCCCGGCGTCCTCTTCTCCGATGTGACAGCACGGGGCCCCTTTACTCCTTCTGCTCCAGGCGTCGCTTCCTGCTCACTTCTAGGCTGAGAGTCTACACACATCCACCTATCTCCTTAATCGCCTTCCTTCCGCTACCTGCCTAGCTCCTACACCACACCACTCTCTCTTCGGTACCTCTCCTCGGTATGAGCACCTTCATGTCTTCGGGTGTGCGTGTTACCCTAACACCACTGCCACCGCTCCCCACAAGCTGGCTCCCCATTTGACTCTGTGTGTCTTCCTCGGGTATTCCCCAGATCTCAAGGGTTACTATTGTTTTGACCTCACCTCTCGTCGGGTCCTCATCTCTTGCCATGAGGTGTTTGATGAGTCTATCTTTCCCTTCTCCACCATGACCATACCCACTTCCGAGGTAGTGGAGACCGCCACGGGGGACACAGAGGAGCCCAGGGTGGCTGGGGTGGGCATTCTGATATGCTCGACACCCCTTCGATGGGGGGGCCTCAGATGATGGACGGACTTCGGGTTCGAACGACCCTGCCTCGACTGCCCCTGGCCTCGACCGCACTCTGATACGCTGGACACCCCCTCGAGGGAGGCCTCGGCTGACGAAAGGACTTCGGGTTTGGACGACCCTGCCTCGACCTCCCCTGGCCTCGACCGCGCTCCGATACGCTGGACACCCCCTCGATGGGGGCCTCGACTGATGGACGAACATCAGGATCGGACGACCCCGCCTCGATCGTGGGGCGGGAGGCCATCAGCAAGGGACTAGGGGACTTCACTAAAGACAGGTGGGCCTCGACCCAGGCACAAGGGGCCTCGATCGCACAAAGGGCCTCAACCGCGGGCCCTTGATGGGGGGCCTTGGCTGACGTAAGGACTTCGGGTTCAGACGACCCTGGGGTCTCAACTGATTCTCCACCGGCGATGCCTATACCACCATGGGATGGGGAGCCTCGACCACTGGTCCGGGTGTCTCGACTCAGTCTCCACCGGTGACGCCTACACCACCACCACGGCTGGTACCCTGTGGCCCCGGGCTCTTGCGGCACTCCCCGGCGACCCGCAGGTCTCTCCTATACCCTCTTCCATTCGTGACACCTTGTCGGACCCTCACTGGTGAAACACAATGGAAGAGGAGTACGCGGAGCTCCTCGCCAATCAGACATGGGATCTGGTGCCCTGTTCGCCCGGCTCCAACGTCGTCACCGGCAAATGGATCTGGACACACAAGCAGTGGGCTGGTGGAACCCTTGATAGGTACAAGGCTCACTGGGTTCTCTGGGGTTTCACTCAGCGCCCTGGAGTTGACTATGATAAGACATTCAGCCCGGTGGTGAAGTCGGCCACCGTCCGCACGGTGCTCTCACTGGCTCTCAATTACTCATGGCTCGTGCATCAGCTGGACGTCAAGAATGCGTTGTACACGGTAGTCTCACTGAGACAGTCTACTGCAGCCAGCCAGCGGGGTTTGTCGACTCTTCTCATCCTGACATGGTCTGCCAGCTCAACAAGTCTCTCTACGGCCTCAAGTAGGCCCTCGTTCGTGGTACTCTCGGTTTGCTGCTTTCCCGTATACTCTGGGATTTGTGGAGGCCAAGTTAGATACGTCCCTGTTTATCTATCACTACGGAGTTCAGATTGCCTACCTGCTACTCTATGTTAATGATATTGTCCTCACAGCCTCTAGTCAGTCACTATTCCGCCGCATCATCACCTCTCTTCAGTAGGAGTTTGTTATGAAGGATCTTGGTATGCTCCACCACTTCCTCGAGGTCACTATTGAGCCTCGTCCCACCGGGCTACTTCTTCACCAGCGGTAGTACACTCTTGATATCCTGGAGCGAGCTGGGATGACTAACTGCAAGCCCTGCTCCACTCCGGTTGACACACAGGGCAAGCTATCAGAGGCTGAGGGCAACCCAGTGATAGACCCCGCTGCATACCGGAGTCTTGCCTGTGCACTTCAGTACCTATGCAGTTCACCTATGCAGTTCAGCAGATATGTCTCCACATGCATGATCCCCAAGAGCCCCACCTCACTGCTCTCAAGCGCCTCCTCTGCTACCTCCGCAGCACCATCGACTATGGCCTGCTCCTCCACCGGTTTTCCTCCATCGAGCTCGTCGTCTACACTGACGCCGACTGGGCTGGGTGTCTGGACCCTCGATGCTCCACCACTATGCTATCTTTCTGGGCGGAAACCTGGTGTCCTAGTCATCCAAGCGCCAGTCGGTGGTCTCCCGCTCCAGTGCCAAGGCTGAGTACCGCAGTGTTGCTAACGGCGTGGCTGAGGCCTCCTGGCTTCGACAGGTCCTTGCCGAGCTCCACAGCCCTCTCTCTCGGAGCACGCTCATCTACTGTGACAATGTCTCTATGGTCTACCTCTCCACCAACCCTGTGCAGCACCAAAAGACCAAGCATGTCAAGATCGACCTGCACTTCATCAGTGACCGGGTGGCCATCGGCGACGTTCGGGTCCTCCACGTCCCGACCACCTCCCAGTTCACTGACATCTTCACCAAGGGCCTCCCCTCGTCGACCTTCTCCGAGTACCGCTCCATCCTCAACATCACTAGTGGCTAGTTTCAGCTGCGGGGGGGGGGGGGGGGGCCCGGTACTGGGTTGGGGGGGGCCTCTACCGCGGGAGGGGCCTCTTTCTTTCTTGTCTAGTCCTCGAATCTGCTGCGCCCGTAGTCGAGACCGCAGGGGGTGTTGGAGTGTGTATCTCAGCCCATGAGGCTTAGGCCCTTGAGGCCCATGTACTTGACTATATAGCTACCCTTCTAGGGTTGTCCCAAGTAATCTAATCACAATTTCCAGCACCGCCGGTCCCTTCTGGCCTTCCTGGCCACGAGCTCACCGGCCAACGCCGCCCCCGTCCCCCTTCTCTTTTCCGCCGCCCCAACCTCATGGTCTTCCTTCCCCTGCTCCTCTCCTCCCGCCGACTATGATCCCGCACGGACGCCGATGGAGGGAGCTCCACTCTAAGTCCCCAAAATGGCAGCCGATGGAGGGTCTCGCCATGGGAGCAGACGCTGTACCTGACAATCTTACCCGTCCTCAAGTGGCCGCAGAAGTTCTTTCAGTTCATTCGTTCGTTCAGTTTAGACAGCTCGTTCAGTTCATTCAGGCACTCATCAAGGTCATCGGTGTGTTCAGAAGTAGCCATTTGGTTACTAATTTTATTTTTTAGATTTGTGACACAGACACACATAGGCCTGATCTTGGCATCGTCGGAATTTTCCTTTCCATATCTAGTCGTCTTGTGTGTTCTGCTGTCAGTTTCGGAAAATGTTGAGACAGGCTTGTGCATTAGCAATGCAGAACTATCTTTGATAGAGATGCATGCATGATCCATCGAGACATCAGGTCCTGCTTGTTGTTGCCTGTAGTACTACTAGTGTTTGCTTCGATTGTTGTCAAGTTTAGGATTCTTTGATGTGCACGCACAACACGTCGTAGTCCGGTTACCTATCTGTGTTTGCTTGGAATTATTGTAATCATATTTTCAAAATGGACTTGTATCTCGAATTATTTGACTGGACATGATTATATTGTAATATGTTGGTACTTTAATTTAATTTGCATTCTTGTTTATTACTGAACACACTATCAAAGTACACTCATACCAATTAAGGGTAAACTAGACAATCTACGCTAATAAAACATATTCTAGAGCTAAGAGAACTCTTCTGGCAAAACACCTCCTTCAAAGAGCTCCAACTCCACTCGGAGCCAGCTCCAGCTAGATTTCTGGAGTGGAGTCGCTCTATCTGGAGTTGGAGCCATGCTAAATAGACCCTAAGTATTTATATAGTAGGATATTATTGTATTGCAGGGATGCACGTTGACCTGGTTTTTCTTGGTTTGCAATGTCCGAATTCCTGACACTGTTTCTTGTTATAACCCGTTCCTACTGTAATCTATATTTTGGAAAGAATATGTCAGCTGGCTACCATACCTAGCAACACGTCGGTTATGGATCGACTACTCGACTGTGGATCACGTACTTTTGATACATCATCACGAGATCAAAATTCTTGATTATGTTTTCTTGACTTAGGACCTGTTTCACCTAACAACTTCATAATCTATTGCAAGTCTTTTTTAATAAACAAACATTTTCATTACAACTTCGTGAGTGAAGCTCCTTTCTTTTCATCTCATAAAGGGAATATAGATAGGTGAACCTGAAAAATATAGCATTTCACAATTCTCTCCCTTATTTTCCTCTCTCACTCATGCATCAAGTTTCTTTGGTGAAGCTGTTTTGCTAAACAGTTTTTTTATAACAGCTCAGCTTCTCCGAGAAAGATGAACCTGTTTTCAATGTGAAACTATGAAATTGATTCTACAAAGGTTAGTCGGCATAAACCTTATTCCTAACTCATGTAATCTGATACGTGTGGACACATCCTTTTAAGGAAAATTTGTCAACTAAATTGTTGAGAAGTGAGATATCAAAAAGACTAAAAAATTCTATTTCTATGTAAACACCTAGATTTTTCTTATTTTATAAAGCCTCAAAATTAATATTCTCACTTTTCCTCAATGGTAAGATTCCCTACCAAGGCTAAATATCATGCATATTGAAGAACCCTCTCCACATATGCTTCTTGTTTTTGTATTAAGAGCTTTGTCAAACTTTGTTTACCCATATTGAGAAATTTATTATGCTCTTCAAAATCAAGACCACATACTATTCTAGATTTGTTCCTGTTCCCAAAAAATGGACGCCATCAACTATGGCAGACGGGCGATTTGTCGAGTGCCTGCCGCTTTGCTGAGAGCCAAATGTCGGGCACCCAAAAAAGAGCCTCTTTGTCAAATATCGGCTCTCGGCAAAGGCAACACTTGGCAAAGATGGCTGTGCCAAGCGCCAAGTACTCGGCAAAGTCAGACACTTGGCAAAGACCTTCTTTACCGAGTGTCATGCACTCGGCAAATATCGGTTGTTAGCAAAGGTGGTTTCCAAGTGATGGCCGTCGCCCACCGTCCGCCTTTGCCCAGTGTCGCTTGGGACCCTCGGCAAAGAATAGCCTTTGCCAAGTGTCTTGCACGGCACTCGGCAAAGTTTTTTTTTATTTTGTTTTGATTTTTGCCTCCAAATTTTTTTCGAAGCATGGCACACGGCACATGATTTTTGCTGAGCGATCATGTGGAGATGTCTAGGTTTTAGGCCTCGCACGTCATAAAGTTTCTCAAAACATTCTCAATTTTTTACCATAGCCTCCACATGCGATGACGTGACACCTCAACAAGTTTCATGATTTTCACGCTTTGTTTGGATTTATATAATTTAAAAACACATTGGCCACAAGTGGATGGTCATGTTTTGTGAACAAGACTTTCAAACTTTTAGGCGAGTCATTGGATATGGCCACATACCCCGATTGCTAGGCTTTTATTGTGGACAAGTGGTTGAGCGAGGATTGGCAAAAGATGCACGACGATGCCCGCGACAGGCGTATGCAGATGCGAAATATCTTGTTGTCTCTAATCTAGCCGCGCTCAATTCTGCATGATATCTAACCACATCTTGTTGTCTTTCTCACAGTCGGTGGCACACGGTGGGCAGCCTATCGGTCACCTCAAGGCATTTGCCTTGTCCCACATGGGCAAGGTGATGCTCGACATCAAGTACAGCCCGGATGCCCCACCCGAGGCAGACACCAAATCCAGCACCTACACCAGCGTCACTACGTACACGGACGCGGCAAGGACAGTCCATGGGCCGGACTACGATCTGAGCACCATGGAGAACCATAATGCAAAGCTCGTGATGAGGTTGGGGCAAGGCAAGAAGCATGGGCAGTTCTAGATTGGTGACGGTGTCCTCGAGACAGCCTCTACACCTCCTCTAAACTAGATCTGAGCATGGAGCATGAGCTCAGATCTGCACATAAGGCAATGGCCGACTACGGTGTCAACACTCCAGGTAAGTATTCCTATTTCATTTGTCGTTGTTTGACTTTTACATACACTCTAGGTAAACATTGCTGTCAAATGTTGCAGGCCGAGGTGCAGGAAATGTTGGCCGAGCGAGAGGTGATGCAGCAACTTGGCCAGCAACAAGGCTGGGCAATGCCACCACAGTTGTTGGCTCCAACTCCACCTCATACTATGGTGAGTAACACTACGAATGTTTTACTTTATATGCTACCTAGTAAAACCTAGCTATTGGACTATAAGTGTGACGGCCATGGTGACGTGATGGTGGTGGTGGTGGTGGTGTGGCGGTGGAGATGGTGGTGGTGGTGGTGATGGTGGTGGTATTAATGTGATGGTGGTGGTGATACTGTGATTGTGGTGGTTGTGTGGTAGTTTTAGAAGTAGTGGCACTTTATATTGTCTCAGACGTACAGTCTCTTCTCCTTTCTGCAGCATCAATCAGCAGCAGCATCGAATCACCTCGTGGGGTTGCCGGGATCACACATTGGGCCATCCTTACCAGGACCGTCACCGGGATCGCACGTTGGGTTATCACTAAAAATGGCAACGGGCATAGAAATATCCACGTACCTGCTGATATCAAACCCGTGGGCGCAGATACAGAACTATGCCCAACATGCATTGACTCACGGATAAGAAAATAGCCTGCCCATAGCCACAAACCCAACGAACCCACACTGGCATGTGAGACCATTACAAAATAGGTATATATGCATCAGGTTTTAGGGTTTCCATCAACAATTCCATCCACACCCCACCAGCGCTACCATTCAGCACAACCTCGACTCGCGACATTGCGCTTGCGCGGTCGCCCGCCTCCCTCCCCCACGCAGTCGAGTACTTGCGCGACTCCCTCTCCATGGGC
Source organism: Bothriochloa decipiens (assembly GCA_023333625.1). Lineage (NCBI taxonomy): Eukaryota > Viridiplantae > Streptophyta > Magnoliopsida > Poales > Poaceae > Bothriochloa > Bothriochloa decipiens. The sequence continues at coordinate 5,614,140 of CM041646.1, forward strand.
ACGTGCCTCCCTCCCCACGCCGGCACGCAACTCCCTGATCCTCCATGGCTGCTCCAGTCCCCAACGCCTCCTTCCCCACCCGCAGTAATAATCTGGGGTGGAACAACGTAACTCTCTACGAGCAGGCAGGTTGGTCCATCTGCTGTCCTTGCCTCACTTTGGTAGTGTGTACTAGTGTGTATAGAGATCTACCCTAGGAATCTTTGAAACGAAACTGCCGGAGAAACTTAATTAGTTACTGGTAAGCTGCATCATAGTAACATGTTTTCATGTACTCTCAGATGGACGTCGTCTGAACTGCTCATGATGCATGACACACGAACACGCCGTATGCATTTACATGTAAACAAATAAATACAATGGGTAGGTGGTGGTGTTGTTATCTTCTGTTTGACCTAGCTATCGCAGTCAGGTGGGGGCTATAAATAGGTGTACGTACGTACCTGCGTTTTATCAGCTGCCATAGAAATACAACTTAGACAACTTCAGTCTCATCAAGTAGCACTACCACTAGCTAGCTAGCAATGGCCACAGCCACCGACGGCGCCAAAGAGACCAACGGTGCCATGGCTACTACCGGCGGCGTCTCCAACATTTTCATGGTCACTCCTCGCCTCTATGGTGGATGCTTGGAGAACGCCATGGTGACTGTCCGCAGGCTGTATCTGCACCAAATCATGACAGGGCCTGGTGCGAATCAGTCAGGTGTGATAGAGCCCAATGCCGAGACAGGGCTAGGTCAAACTGGTGTGAACAACTGGACGATCTATGACGGTGCTGGGAACCAGGCGAACCTGGTTGCTAATGGGTAAGGCATGTACACACGTGCTGGCAAGTGGAACCAATGGTTCACCCTGGAGTTTAATAGCAAGGTTGGCGAAAGGTACCTAGAGTAACTCATAACACTTTGTTCTATGGTTTTTATTTTACTTGTAATAAGGAGGCCAATAATATTAGTGGATATGACTATTCCAAATACAGGGGACATATTAATTTGGACATGAAACCACTTCCAAGATTGAACTAAATATTATCTAGGAGCAAATTAAAAGCGATTGTGTCTATTGTTCATGCAGGTTCAAAGGGTCCACTCTTCAGGTTATGGGAGCAAATGATGATAAAGAAAATGAGTAGGCCATTGTAGGTGGGACCAGAGAATTTGCAATGGCACGCGGTATCATCAAGAGGAGTATATAGTACAATGGACGATACATTAACATAAGAGCTTACTATTGAATTCTTCTGCTGCATGAAGGAGGTAAGCCTGTAACTAATTTTAGGTCGTCCAGTTTGTATTATATATTATATGGTCTATGATAACATATCACTTTCCATTATATTATATATATGTGGTAAACTAACTATTGTTTGTTTTCTATTATTTCAAATCAAGCTTATTGTGATGGGGACCCCACTATCATGTTCAGGACCAAATTATATAGCCTCGTAGGGTTGGCAAAATAATATTTAGAGTTTTATTTGTAGCTTTTAGTGGCATTTTTATGAATATAAAGCATACTAGGGTGCAATTGTAGCTTCTAGTTGTGTTTTTGTAATAACGAATGCAACTGTGGTGCATAACACAACCCCATTTGCCACCTCAGTTACGGGGAGAGGGAGAGTTAAAGGACTTCTTTTTCGAACGCTGACTTGTTTGGGCTCTTCTTTATTATTCCTTTGTTCTATCATTTTATTGGCCTAAACCAACACTCAATATGAATGGTGTTTCATATTCAGGTCGTCGTCCCTGCACCGACAAAGGCAGGACCATGGGGTGGTTACGGCTCCCTTCGTGAAATTGAAGCCAAATCCCAACGTCTAGAAAGTGTGACAATCAACTATACGGCTAATGTTAATTTCATTAAATTTTCCTATATTGATGAAAACGGCCAAATCCGCACCGCTGGTGTTTGGGGTGAAAATTATGGGAGTGCCCTGAAGACAGAGACGGAAACAATGAGTAGATTTCATACTTTATCATGCATGTCGGTGTAGTTGTTTTGTGAATCAATATTTTAGTTCATGCCTACCATCATCCTAGAATGGACGATGCAATTCTATGTTTGGATAAAGTCAAACTAACTTAAACTTGACTGGTCTTATGGAAACTATTATAAAATAGTAAGACTCCAAATATAGGTATATAGTATAATCAAAATATACTTCATGCAAAATCGTACTCAATTATGTTTTTTACATGTCGTATTAGTTTTGTTCTAAGTTAAATATTTTTATCTTTGAATATATATACAAAATCATAACATAAGATTTATGTTTTTAGATTTACTATGACAAATACTGCTATAGGATAAAATTCAACTATATGTTGCAAAACTATAAGTTTGTTTTGAAATTAGTAAGATAGTTAAAGATAGTAATGTTTGACTTAAGGCACAGCGACCCATGAAACAAAAGGGCAGTCACCTAACGTTTGACTGTACATATACTTGCTCATTTAGTAGTATGATAAAATGTAATATCATTTTATATAATTAAGCTAGTTTGACCTAACATTATTCTTGAATTACATCTTTGTGAGGATGAAGTTAGCTAGTAGCAATATATATACGCCACCTAATATGATGTATCTTTTTCCTCACTAATTTTTGTCCTGTTTACAGATAAAGTTTGGCCCATTAGAGTGGGTGAAGCAGATCACTGGGATTGCATCTAGTTATGTGTCACAATTTCAGATCTTCACCAACCACAAAACGTATGGTCCTTTTGGTTTTGGAACTACAGGCACTCCATTCACCTCTAACGTACCGGAGGATGGGATCGTGGTGGGCTTCTTCGCAAAAACTGATACTCACATCCGTGCAATTGGTGTTTACACCATCTAAATCATTCAGTATTAATGGACACTGCTGCAGCCTACAGCTACCTGCATGTTCCTTTCAATCATCAGAGTGTTTGACTTCTTCCTGTTTCCACCGTTCCAGCAATAATATGGCTAGCTAACAAGGGTGTTCCCCTTGTCTATGCCTGTTGGTGATCTTTCATAATCAAATTGATCGTGTAACATCTTTCTTTCTTTTTTTCCTTCACAATGTGTAATGATGTTTTCAGGGATTATTTGCTTCATAATAAAACAGATCGTTTAAATCCATATCCCAGTATATAGCATCCGTGTCTTCCCATGCATCCCTGCTGCTGTTTACATATGTTCGTCCACATGTGGATCGGACCTCTATCACTGTATATCACACTACAATTGTTGACTGTGCCTCCTGCACTCGCGAAGAGTTTTTGCGCACAAGGACCACCGCGCTATTGAGCCTTCAGGATGTGCTTTGTTCCTCACATAGCCTTTTACCATACGCAGATATCTCTCCATGGGATACATCCATCTATACCATACAGGTCCACCAAGTAAAGCATCTTCCACTAGATGAACTGGCAAATGTACCATGATATCAAACAAAGTAGGTGGGAATATCATCTCAAGCCGACATAGAGTCTCCCTAATCGAAGCACTCATGTTAGCAAGCTCCTTTTCATCCAGCTCTTTTGAACAAAGTGAACTGAAGAACCTACTCAAGTCAATCAATGGGATAACAACTTCTTCTGGCAGAATGTTGTGTAGTAATAATGGTAAAAGCTTCTGGAATATAATATGGTAATCGTGAGTTTTCAGACTAGAAAATTGACACCGATTTTCATCCACACATCTTCGGATATTGGACGCGTACCCATCAGGCAAATTAACTACATGTAGAAATTTGCGTAAAAGTTTCTTGTCTTCTTTCACTAATTTGCACAGAGCAGGTGGTAAGGTGAACTTACCATTCTCATGCTCTGGATGCTGATCCATCCTTATCCCGAGATGCCTCATTATTCTTGTGTTTACCTTCTATGTCTAGCAAAGTGCCCAATATGCTCTCACATATATTTTTCTCGATATGCGTCACATCCAAGTTGTGTCTCAAGCAATTTTTTTCAGTATGAAAGCTGGAAGAAAATACTCTTCTTCCATGAGTTGTGCCATTTTTTTTATTCGTCATGCTTCGTCACGCTGCTTCCTTTTTTTGATTTAGGGCCGAATGTTAATTGGTCAAAACTATCATAATGTTGCAACACCTGTTCTCCAGTCAGTGGTTGTGGAGCCTCCCTATATTCTGTCTCCATCCAGAAAGCATCGCATATGCTGGAAAGTCATTGATTGTCCTAGTAGAATTGCATGCAAATCAAAAGGCTTCCTCTCCTTTGCATCCCAGGCTTTGACACCCTCTTCCCAGAGAACTTTTAGCTCATCAATTAGAGGCTGTAGGTACACATCAATGCTAACACCAGGCGATATCACTCCTAGTATCATCATCGACAACATCCCATCATCGACAACATCCAATACGACTGTTTCAAACATAGCCATGGCGGAAGATTATAAAGAATTAAAATCACAGGCCAACAACTGTATGACACATTCAACATACCAAACGGATTGAATCCGTCAGATGCCAGACCAAGCCTAACATTATGAGGATCCTCTACAAACCTTTCATAGGTTGCATCCACATGTTACCATGCTTTGGAGTCCATAGGATGTCACATTTTTATCAACCACGAATTCTTCCTATGCCAACGCATATATGATGCTCTAGTCTCTGACATATATATCCTTTGGAGCCATGGAATCATTGGGAAGTACCGTAGAATTTTACGTGGAACATGTTTTTTGAGCCACAACTACTGCCCAACATCTTGTTCCTCTTTAGACTGCTTCCACCTTGGCTCACCATATTTTGGGCAATTATACAAGCCCTCATATTTTTTCCTCTAAATAACACACAATCATTATAGCATGCATCTATCTTTTCATAATTTAGACCAAGATCTCTAACAACCTTTTTGATCTTCTCCATACTATCTGGGAGGCAGGGCCCTTTAGGAAGAACAAGAATGGCCCAAGTAGGTACTCCACGCAAGCATTACTACAACCAAACATGCACTTCATCTAAAACATTTTGACAATGAAAACACCTGGGTAGCTTCCGTGCAGCCTGGAAACAACTCCTTCTTTGCCTCTTGTAGCAATTTAAAGACCTTCTTTGCCATCTCATTTGGCTGTTCCTCATCAATTTCTCCACATATTTCACCCCTAATCATAGAATGTAACAATTATGTGGTACGAGCCCTATCATCAACAATATCATCATCATCAATAGCTGAACTTTCACATACACTTTCCTGCTCTTGGATGAAGCTTTCATCGAAACCTTTCCGATGCAAATGATTTTGAACATCCGACCTTTTTCTAAATGACATGGAACTACATGCTGAACATGGACATGGTGCCGTTCCTCCTTTAGAGCTGCCTCCAAAGGTGCTATCAAGATAATCTGTTAATCCTTTTTGCCACTCTGCAGATGCCTTATCCAGCCGCATTCAACTTCTACTTTGGTGTGACATTGATTTGAACCCTGACAAACACATACAAAGATAAATAATAACATGCTACATATTGGAAACAAAGGCAAAGTAAAAAGACGCAAAATCAGTATGGATATTAATGTTGTCCAAAAAAAAAATCCTTCCCAATGCCTACATAGCTACGCCATTCAATCGTTCTCTCAGCACTTGGCAATCGTTTCTTAGACAATCGTTCTCTCAGTATGGAGATTAAAGTTGTCCAAAAAAAAATCTTTCCTGTCTTTCCCGTTTTCTTTTCACAGCCCCGGATGGTAACATTCTAAAATTCTAGTATCTGACCTAAATTAGAGGAGAAACAATAACTATATAAGTAAAAAGTACTAGACAAAAAGTGAACAAGAAAAAAAACCTAGGGCCTATATGTTCAGTTTAAAATCCATGTGGTTTTTATTATGTGCAAGTGTAGGGGAACGGGAAATCAGAACCTGGAAAGATTAAACTAGTCGTTGTTAGACAGCAAGAACTTTTTAATAGAACACACAAAAGAGTTTGTAAATCTGCTTTGTATAGCCGTCCAACTGTGACCATATATTACAGAGAGGTATTTGTTAGCAGTTGTCAAAAGTGCTAATATAAGCATGCGGGAGGACAATCTGTTGATGGGTACTTTTCAAATGACGCAGAGTGAATGTGTGACGATTCTGATATATTATATAAAGACACTGAATAGGATTGCTTGAGTGAACGAGTTATATATAGCTAGACAATTTGGAGGTTAAACATGAACTGATTCAAAAACAAGTACCAAGATCAAGATCAGATGCAGATGCCGTCTAGCATCGATCGCCGTCCTCGTGGTCTCAACTCGTGGAACCTTGCCTCAACGTCTGGTGCTGGCAGCTGGTCACCGCCGGCGCCGTCCTTTGGATCGAGTAGGTCGCGATCGTGAAGAAGCTGCAGCGACGGGCACGGGCGTTGGCTGCTGGACTGCTCCTTATCTCCAGAAACAAATGTCGTATCCTTCTACTGCTGATGCCTGATGGGCCACGATCGACTCCTTGCCTCCAGAAACAAATGCCGTATCCTTCTACTGCTGATGCCTCATGGGCCACGTAATTAGCTAAAGGGTATACGACATGGGCTTATGGGTCAAGATGGCAACGGGTATGTACCCGACGGGTACTAGCCACCTATACCCGCACCCGTCAGGTCAAATTCTATTCAGTTAGGTTACCCGTAAAAGCTGACGGGTAAGAAATTTATTCCATACCCGTACCCAACGGTTAATTCTTACCCGACAGTTATTCCATACCTGACAATATATCTGAGTTTAACATTCACATGCAAAAAATCATGCGTTTATATAGGACAAATTCATAGGCTACATGGTTATATGAGCTAAAATTGCAGGGGTGGCTATTTATTGGTGCAGATATTTTCTACTCGCGGGTGTACGGGTATGGATAGTATACTTGCACACCCGTACCCGCCATACCTGATGGGTATAATATTTCATCCAATAGCATACCCACGGGTATAAAATATCTTCCATACCCGCCTCCTTATCGGATAAAACCCGTCGGGTACTCGGGTATCGGGTACCCGTTGCCATTTTGACTTATGGGCCGGGTTAGCTTATGTATATACAGTCAAAAACATCATTAGATAATAGTATAAAAGAAAAATATACTAGTCGATGCAACAATGTATAACTAGCCTAATGGTTTGTCCACGACTTTGACAGCCCTAAGGCCACAGGTTCGACTACTCTACCTAGCCTAATTATTTTTTAAAATTTTCCGCTAAAATTAACAATTCAAATGTTAGGTGGAAGTCATTTTTAATAAATAATTAACAAATTACTTATTAGACACTCATTTTAAAAAAAATCAACAATTCACTTATTAGATAGCCACAAGGTATTTTCACATTAGTCAATTTTCTTTCAAAAAAATACCGGTTGCATCAAACAGAAATCCGTTGCAATAGTACTTTCTAATTGCATTCATATTCTAAACGGGTGCAATACCACCTACATATTGCATCAAAAATTTCAATATTAACGCAACTAAATATGTCTGATGCAATAATTTTGACCTATTGCATCCCTTATTCTAAATGATGCGATAGATCGCACCAATAGCTCACACATGAATTACATATCGCATCCAACTTGTTTTTGATGCAATAATGACTACATATTGCACCAGATTCCAAAAATTGATGCAACAGTAGCCACCTATTGCATCAGATTTTAGTTTGATGCAAGGGGACGTGATGCGATAGGGTCAAAAGTTAGTAGTGTGAAAACACTGCCAGGCTTCTTGCCTTGGGCTGATGTTGGTGGCACACTAGCGTCATCACCTTCTTGGAGGCGTTGTCATTTGCTCAGTTTGTCAGTCGTCATGCTCCCTCGGCTAGTGGTGTTACTAGGCGAAAGCTAGCCTTGCCTTACAACTCTCTAAGGCCAGCGATGATGGCATCTTAGGCGTCATCTCCTTTATGAAGGCATTGTCGAAGAATCTCCTACTGCTCATTGCTCCTTCCGCATGGTCACCATGGTCGTTGCGCTGAGCCTAACTATGCTTCATGTTTCTCCTAACTCGGTACGCCCAGTTGGTCATTTTTGCAGCTGTAGTTAAGTCGTTCAGGCCGATGCCCTCTCGCTGAGGTCATTTCTGGTATATGCTTTGCCACCGAGGCTACATATCCAGTGGATGTTGTGCCACCAATGTCGCTGCCGTTTCCGGCGGATGCTTTGCCGCCGAGATGTTTCTCGCGGATGCTTTGCCGCTGAGGTCGTATTTCAGGCAGATGCTTTGCCATCAAGTTGTTCTGGTGGATGCTTTGCCACTGAGCTCGTTGAAATTTCCAACAGATGCTTTGTTGCCGAGGTTGTTGTGGTTGTTTTGACAGATGCTTTGCCATCTGGAGTTCTAGCGGGTGCTTTGCTATGACATCTCTCGCTGCAGGCTACTAATCTGTCGAGACTTTTGTGTTAGGTTTAGTTTCCTGGGTTGTTAGGTGAGGTTTCCCCACCCCTCATGTTTTTTTGCTTTTTTATATTGAGGACTTTCATGGTAATCCTTTTATCTCGATTATGTACAGGCCTATTGACCATTTCCTTCTCATTAATGAAAAAGGGGTTATATGCCATCAGATCTTAGAAAAAAGGTTTGATATGAGATAGCTTTAACAGTTGATATAGATACACCAACCATGAAACAAATATTTTTCATAATATATTTGTTTGGTGTTAGAAATTTAACTTCTCTTTATATAAATTCAATTAAATAACTAAAAAATCAATTAAACAATACATATGTGGATCAGACCATGCACAAGGACACGGAGGCTCCGATCTTATCTCCTTCCAACGACCTTCAATTATCTGCCTCACAGACAAACAAACAGTGCCAGGCAACAGTGACGTCTCGGAGGTTATGACACAACTTTCGTTGCCTTTCCAGATCATGGTGTGTGATACACGTCCCCTTTTGTTGTCGTCTGCATGTCTCGTCTGAACCTTAATTTACAAGAGGAATCTTCCGTGTGATTTTTTTATAGAAATTCGTATTTCTAAATGTTGCACTATCCCGGTCCTCCAACGCTAAATCTAGATGTATGTATATATGTATTGAAGGACTGTTACAGAGTTGATATACTGTCACATATACCGACCTATGATATGTTAGATATTTGCTGCGACCAATAATTTATCGGTGGTATATTATACTTTTACAGACAGTTGTCTAAAGAGCTTAGATGTATCTTAAACTTGGATGTTACACAGCAACCCATCTTAAATGCATGCCATTCTTATTACGGTACCTGTAGCAGTCGTTCAATTTCCATAATAATATAACCTCTCGTAATCAACTGCCTGATGGACGATCCCAGGTACGGAGACGGTTTGCACGCAGCACGCTTGTCCCAATGGCGACTCGCCGAGGGTGCCACCCGCCACCGCCGTCTGGGCCCTGTTCCCCTCGCCTCTGCCTCCTTGCCGGTGGTGAGGAGGAGCGGAGGTCGGTTCATCGTTTTAGCAGATCTACTGTTTTAATTATGTTTTTTCTTCGTTTATTTCTCTTTCCACCATAATAATTGGTGCTAGATTTTGGTTGGCCGTTTTGATGTTTTTTATCCAGCTTCCTGCTTCGTGCTAGATCGTTGGTGGATGCGTCGTCCTCTTCGGTGGCTTATGCTTCTGAGATCGAGTTATGTTAGTGTGGTCCTTCTCGAGGAGGGATTGAATCTATTTTGCCCCTTCTGCGAGATAGTTTTTCTGGTCGCCGGTGTCACCACTAGCAACAGCGGATCTGCCCTTCCGGTTGCTGGTGGTGATGCTAGCGATATCGGATCATATGTTCAGTTCAGCCTTAAGAAGACATGGACGATGTGCTCTCGGCGCCCTTTACTCCCTACAGCGGTTGAGTATAATGCGTCTCTTTTGCGGTCTCCACTTTTTTGAAAGAGTAAAATGCATGAATAGGGCATCAACTTGCGCGGGTGTATCGATTTGGGCCATCAACTTTAAAAATGCATTTTTTATCCAAAAACTTGCCTAGGTGTGTCAATTTGGACATTAGCACACCGACGTACACTGCCACGTCGGGCACATGACCCAAATCCTTGGAAGCCGATACTGGCGCCGGACGCAGGTGAGGTCCCTCCGCCACACAAGGCCGCCGGCACCCACTTGCGATGTGCGCCTTGCTTACAGCTTCACAATGTGCGCCTAGGGTGGTGGCGGCTGGTGCTCTCTCCCGGTGACCACGTGCAGGACAGCTTGATCAGCTACTACGGGTAGTGCGGCAAGCCGACGATGGATTTGGGCCACGCGCCCGACGTGGAGGCGTATATCGGCGTACCGATGGACCAAATCGACACACTTAGTCAAGTTTTTCGACCAAAAATACACTTTCAAAGTTAATGGCCCAAATCAAAACACCCGCACAAGTTGATGGCCTATTCTTGTATTTTACTCTTTTTGAAATCTTTTGTTAGTTGGGAATGTGTTTCTCGAGTATAGATGTGATGTACTTCCATGGAGCTACCTGGAGAGGTCACTACCGGAAATCGCGACTTTGCCGAGTGTAATATTCTTTGCCGAGTGCTAAATCTCGGGCACTCGGCAAAGAAAATCTTTGCCGAGTGTCTGACGTGGCACTCAGCAAAGAGGGAATCTTTGCCGAGTGCTACGTCACTGGCACTCGGCAAAGAGGTCTTTGCCGAGTGCCACGTCACCGGCACTCGGCAAAGAGCTCTTTGCCGAGTGTCTTCCTGTTGGCACTCGGCAAAGATATTTTTAATATTATATTTTCGAGGCACTAAATGAACTCAAATGAAAAAATTTTCTACTACAAAGTTGTATAACTTTTTAGAATCTACAAAATTTATATTGGTCATTTTTTTATTTCATAAATCGATAGTAATGTTGTTTATAAAACCTACATCTCACTAATAGTTTCATAAGAATTGTGAACTATATTAGAACCACCACATCGGATGAACAAATGATCAAACAAGCAAAATAATGTTTATAGATCTTAATAAGTTATGAAATGTTATAGTTTAATTTTTTTATTTGAGTTCATCTTGCCATGCTAAACCTACGCGTGAATTTCAAAATTCAAAATTTAAATTTCGTAAACGACCTCGGATGAAAAAATACCCAAAACAAAGTTTGTAAATCTCGAAAAGTTATGAAACTTTGTAGTTGATAACTTTTTTATTTGAGTTCATCTTACCATGCTAAAGCCATATGTGAATATCTTAAATTTGAAATTCAAATTTCGTAAAAGACCTCGGATGAAAAAACTTCCTAAACAAAAAGTGTAGATCTCGAAAAGTTATGAAATATTATAGTTGACCACTTTTGGATTTGAATTCATTTAGGCCCTCAAACAAGCTAATTACTCTCGGTTTAGTATAGAATATGAGGAAATAAAACTAGTTATAGACACATGTGATAGAGTAGTGCAGTGGTTAAGGTAGAAGACACGCGAGAGAGAGGTCACGAGTTCGAATCCCACCGGACGCGCGCGTGAAAAATGCCGCGACTTGCATGACGGGCGGGCGCATGGCGGTGGGTCCCCCTCAGATTTAAATTTTTTTTCTATTATTTTCGGGTTTTTTTGGATTTTTTATTTCGGGCCTTTGCCGAGTGTCTAGGACACTCGGCAAAGCCTTTGCCGAGTGCTTGCCAGGTGGCACTCGGCAAAGGCTCCTTTGCCGACGCTTTCTTTGCCGACTGGGCTTTGCCGAGAGCCGCACTCGGCAAAGCCTTTGCCGAGTGTTATTCGGCCTTTGTCGAGTGTCTCGGACACTCGACAAAGAACCCGAATCCGGTAGTGGGTGTATGTAGATGGATACGAGGAAGATGAAGTACAAGGATCTAGTGATGTTCTTCAATTTAATTTTATTTATATTAAGATCTTAGTTGTAAATGAAGTTTTGATATAATAAAATCCGGTCCCTTTCTCAACCAAAAATTGCCTGATGGATGAATAATAACAGATGAATGGTCCCAATTGTGAAGATAATGTTGCAGTTCTCTTATGGTCCCCGAATGGTCCCAGTTCTGAAGATAACGTTGCCACATTCCTCCTATGGTCCTCCAATCCAGTCCAAATGCTGTAAGGCACGTATAGTGGATGAATTGTTACCAAGTGATCGTACTATATAGCTACTTCATATTGTTCATTGTTCACATATGTACATATACTCCCATACATTTCAGGTTTGGGAGGTTCCGACACAACTTTATTTGCTTTTTTTTCGTTTGGTGACACACGGGCAGCCTATGTGGGGTCTGCGCACTATAGGGTCGTGTATCACGCGCACAACCTTGTCAATATCTTTGTGCCCGTCATAGATATCGACCAGGTTGCTATGCATGATAAACGACCCCCTTTGTCTTCACTTATTAGCTATAATTTTTTTACCGAAGCCAGTGAAGAAAACCTCCACCTATTTTAAAATTTTTTGATAATACAAACTTGTTTAAATTCGTTTTCAAGAGAGTTGATCTAGGTCTGCTGGGTGCTACTCAGGTAAACTAATAGACGTAACTGATCCTTGGGTGTGAAATTTTTTATATCCATTCTTTCTTTCATAATAATGGAGAATCTTGGTCGAACGGTTAAGCCTTGTTTTCCACAGCCAACTACGGATGTAATGACTACATGAGTACATATGTGTGTTGATAAGTTGACTAATAAGCAAATCAACATGATTATAGTTACATTTGTCTCTCCATCAGTTTAATAGAGGATTGTTTATTGGGTGACATGTTGGAATCGACAATCGGTGATAGATCATGTCATCCCTTTTTGGAGAATGGGTGGCTCACCTAGAATCATTAAAAAAAAATGATGTTAGAACAGGTAGTTGGAGTCATTAAAATTGAAAAGAATACATATAACGAGTTGGAGGTAACTTGATGCCCATAATAACATGTTGTGACAAGCAATTCTAATGTGTTGTCATTGCACAATCGACGTGTGCTGTCATGAAACGGTGAGGGAAATTAATCAAACTATAGGACGACCAAAAGGACACCGATCGAGGATATGATCTTATCTTCTCCCAATGCCCTTCTATTATCTGCCACACTAACAAACAAACAAATAGTGCTCACATACACCAGGCATCTCATCTAGCATCCCTCTCTCTGTTAAGAGTGTAGATTTTCCGCATATGTGTATATACATCCAATTTTGGTTTGGTAGGTTCTGAAACGTCTTCATTTGCCTTCAAATAGTGCTCACGGACACCAGGCATCTCATCTAACATCCCTCTCTCTGTTAAGAGTGTAGATTTTCCGCATATGTGTATATACATCCAATTTTGGTTTGGTAGGTTCTGAAACGTCTTCATTTGCCTCTGAATGGCAAAAGGGCACTCTCGTGGCCCCAAGCTTCCGAGTTGATGCAAGCTCATGGTGCTGGCTAATGTGTGTGTGGGCAGCATTGCCTAAGGGAGAGAGAAGTGAGATAGGGTTTTGTTGTAAAAAACATGGATGCTGCGTGAGCTGGGCTAAGCTTGACAAAAGGAAATTCGTCTATATTTACTGACCAAAGGTCTGACCTTGACCTAAATATTATCTTTTACAGACCTATTATTCAACGATAAATCAAACTACATATATATGCAGTGACACTATTGAGTTGTTACATACTACCAAAAATACCGGCACTGAATGTCGAATATGTAGTAGTGCATGTGAGTGGAATAGGCTCAGCTATGTAAGCAATCTAGGCACGGTAAGATAGGTGCTGGAACAAGCAAACGTGTTCCCCTAATACTTTGGTGGTGTGCACTGCTGTATAGATCGAGATCTACCATAGGAATCTTAAAAATGGCACTGCTAGAACGTAATAATTACAGGTAAAATGGATGAAAGTAACATGTTCCCATGGGATCTGAAACGAGTTTATTGGAGAATGGAGATGAACTTGTTTACATTGTTTCTAACCATCTTCAAAATAGGGACATGAAACTTTAATTAAGACCGGCCTAATGATCGATGACTTGTTTTGCCAGCGTCGTCATGGGCAATAAAGGCCCTTTTGGGATTGCGAGCGTATCACTAAACCCAGAAAAAACTGTGAAATGCCTTCGGAACCTCGGAGTTCAATGCAACCTCTCTAAACAATGTGTTTTATAGCGACCAGATGCATTAGTCGGCATAACGTTTTAACTGGCCAACAGTCCATCGCTATAGTGATCGAGTTGTAGCGACTCCATTGCAATCGTTGCATTAAATCAGTGGTGCAGTGCTTGTCATATTTAGGTCCACGAACTGGTCTTTTTAATTCTCTAAATTTGGTAAATAATGCGTGACACGTCTCTAAACTTGTAAATGATGCACCGTTTGGTCTATTTCCCTCTGCAGTGCACGGTGGACCACTTACTACCAAGCCTGTGCTGTGGTCGACTGGTCGTGTGTGGTGCCGTGTGTGCCGCATATTACCACTTTACCCCACATAGTCGTCCCGTCAGTCGCATGCATCCATCCTACTGCAGTACAAATGATGGCGACAGCTCCTCTTTTCCAAAGATAAATGAACAAAACGTCAAGCATACATGCTGGCGGCATATCTGGAAGGCTAGCCGTTGCGTTGCGTATACACTACACACACATCGATCAAGTCGTGTAGCACGCCTCGCAGCTCTGTTACACGCAGCCGCAGATGCTCGTGGCGCGCAGGCGCTCCGGCGTGCCGCACGCCATCTCCTCGCCGACGCACCCTACCGTCGCCCACAATTGCCGTACCTCCTGTTTGAGCTAGCCTGCAGTTCACGGCCGGGGCTATAAATAGGAGCACCTACGCACCTGTGTTTTATCAGCTTTCATTGAAAGAGCTTACACAAGTTGAGTCAAGTAGCGCCACCGTAGCAAGCTAGGAATGGCATCACCCACCATGGAGACCAGCAGTGTCCTCTCCGATGTCCCCATGGCGAGCAGAAGCCTCCACATATGCGGCGTCTCCCCCAATTTCAAGGTCACCGGCCTCGGTGGAATGGTGGAGAACGCCAAGGTGAACATCGGCGGGCTGTATCTGCGCCAAATCTTAGCGGGCTGTGACGCTAATCAGTCCGACATGATACAGCCCGATGCCGTGACAGGGCTAGGTAAAACTGTCGTGCACAATTGGGGGGTCTATGATGGCCTTGGCTCCACGGCAAAACTGGTTGCCAATGGGCACGGCATGCACACACATGCCGGCAAATGGAGCAATTGGTTCACCCTGGTGTTTGTGGACGAAAGGTATGTAGACTAAACCTTATCTCTTCGAGTCTTTATTAGGCCATGAAAACACTGCTGATGAGACATATGGCTAATTATTATATAGGAGCAGAAGCGATTATATATATTGTGCGTGCAGGTTCAAAGGGTCCACTCTTCAGGTTATGGGAGCTAATGATGATAATGAAGAAAATGAGTGGGCCATTGTAGGTGGGACCGGTGAATTCGCAGTGGCACGTGGTATCATCAAAAGACGAGTACATAGTTTTATAGGCAATACGATAACACAAGAGCTTACTATTGAGTTCTTCTGCCGCATGAAGGGGGTAAGCATGTAAATAATTTAGGGTCGTCCACTTTGCATTATATATTCTGGTTGCCTCGGATATCTGATCACTTTGTATTATCATATGTGGTGAAATACTAATCAATTCTTTTTCGTTATCTTAAATTCGAGATTTGTAGGGCTTGCAAAATAATATTTGACTTTCATTTGTAGCATTTAGTGTCATTTTTTAATGCAAACCGCACCAAGGGTCCAGTTGTTGCCCCAAGTGGTAAATATACACCCCACCGTGGGGCATAAAGAGAACCAATCTTCTATTTCCCATATAAAACCGGGAGACGGAGAAGTAAAGGTTGATTCTCCCTTTTTGGCCGATGAATCGTTTGGCTACCCCATTTATTACTCCTTCTGGCTACCCCATTTATTACTCCTTTGCTCTCTCATTTTGTTAGCTTAAACTAACACTCAAAATGCATGCTCCTTCATATTCAGGTCGTCGTCCCTCCATCTCCAGAGATCCCTGCACCTCCAATGAACCCTGCACCACCAATGATCCCTAAACCTAAAAAGCATGGACCATGGGGTGGAAATGGAGGCTCCATTAAGGATATGGAAGGCAAATCACAACATCTAGAAAGTTTAACAATCTATCATCACGGTGTAGTTGAAGGGTTTCAATTTTCCTACATTGATGAAGATGGGCAAATCCGCACCACTGGTACTTGGGGTCAGAACCGTAACTTGTGGAAGAACGAAGTGAGTAGATTTCATACTTTTACCATGAATGTGTGTGTGGTTGTTTTTCAGATCATGTTCGTTCATGCCTGCTTCATTACAGAAAAGATGATGCAATTCTATATGTTTGGTTAATTCAAACTAACTTAAACTCGACAGGTTTTCTGTAAAAAATGAACAAATAGTCAGATTTCAAATAAAGGTATATATATAGTATAGTGAAAATATATATTCCATCCAAAATCGTAATCACTATGTTTTTTAGCTTAAATCTCTAAGTCTTTTAAATGTTGTATTGATTTGTTCTCAGTCAAGCATTTGTATCTTTAGATTTACATATAGGAATACTTTTATACTATATAAATCATATATATGTTGCTAAACTACAAGGATATTTTGAAATTGATTAGTTAGTTAAAGATAGCAACTTTTTACTTAAAGCACTGTGACCTATGAAATAAAAGAACCGAGAGAGTACGTATATTTTCTTAGTTAGTAGTATGATACAATATAATATCTTTCTATATAAAATTAAGATATATTGTGATCTAATGTTATTTTAGAATTATATCTTCTTGGGAGGGATATGGAGTTAGTAGCTATATATACGTCACCTAATATATACTTGATGATCATAATTTTCCTCTTTTACTAATTCTGTATTGTTTTACAGATAAAGTTTGGCCCATCAGAGTATGTGAAGGAGATCTCTGGAGTTGGTTCTTTTGATGGGTCCTATCTGTCTCAACTTAAGATCGTCACCAACAATAGTACTTATGGTCCTTTTGGAACTTATCCTGGCACTCCATTCAGCACTACCGTGCCGGAGAATGAGACCGTGGTGGGCTTCTTTGGAAGCCATGACAACCCTGGAAATAATTGGGTCAAAACGATTGGTTTTTACACAATAACTACATATCCAGAGATGCATGCACCTCCAAAGATCCCTGCACCTATGATCCCTGCACGTACAAAGCGAGGACCATGGGGTGGAAATGGAGGCTCCCTTAAGGACATGGAAGGCAAATCACAACGTCTAGAAAGTTTAACAATCTACCATCATGGTGTAGTTGAAGGGTTTAAATTTTCCTACATTGACACAGACGGGGAAATCCGCACCACTGGTACTTGGGGTAAAAATTATAACAGGTGGATGGCCGAGGTGAGTAGATTTCATACTTTACCATGTATGTGTGTGCGGTTGTTTTGCGGATCATGTTGGCTCATGCCTGCCTTCATCATAGAAAAGACGATACAATTCTATGTTTGGTTAAAGTCAAACTAAATTAAACTTGGTTTTTCGGAAAATCGTACTCACTACGTTTTTTACATGTCATATTAGTTTATTCTAAATCAAGCATTTTTATGTGTGTGCAACGCTGTAGGGGTGCAAACCCCTCCAGTCTTCTTCTTCAAAAAAAACTATAAGGATGTTTCAAAATTGTTTAGATGGTTAAAGCTAGATAGTAACTTTTGACTTAAAGCACTTTGACCTATGAAATAAAAGAATAGAGATAGTACATATATTTGCTTATTTATTTGTATGATAAAATGTAATATCCTTTTATATAAGTTAAGATAGTTTGACCTAACATGATTTTAGAATTATTTCTTTCTGGGAGTGATGGAACCAGTAGCTATATATACGCCACCTAATAAATACTTGATGATATATCTAATTTTCCTCTTCACTGATTCTGTGTTGTTTTACATACAGATAAAGTTTGGCCCATCAGAGTATGTGAAGCAGATCATTGGGGCTGGTCATCGTGGAAACCCGTCTTGGCTGTGTCAATTTAAGATCGTCACCAACAACACTACATATGGTCCTTATGGAACTTGGGACGGCATTCCATTCAGCAGTACGGTGCCGGATAATGAGAGAGTGGTGGGCTTCTTTGGAAGCGATGACGACGCTAATCATTACATCACAACGATTGGTGTTTACACCATCTCTAAATAATTCATTCAGTATTCGACCCTGCTCCAGCCTGCAGCTACCTGCATGTTCCTTTCAATCATCAGAGTGTTTGATTTCCTCCCGTTTCCGCTGTTCGAGCAATAAGATGGCTAGCTAACAAGGGTGTGTCCCCTTGTCTATGCCTGTTTGGTGAACTTTCATACGTAAATCTGTCATGTAACATTTTCCTTTTTTCCCTTTGCAATGTTCAGTGATGTTTTCAGAGATTGTTTTCTTCAGAATAAAATACATGGAATCGATGGTAAAGTGGAATGAGTAATCACGTGTTCATGTGTAAATCCATATCCCAATATATAGCATCCCAGATGCTGTTTATCGTATTGTCGCCCCAACGGTGCTACGCCGTGTGCACCACTATTACTATATTCACCGCTGTTGACCACCCACAGCCTCCTGCACTCGCGAAGAGTTTCTGCACACGACGAACGCCGGTCTGAAGCCAATGCCCGGCCGCCACGTGGTTTCTGCTCTAACCATCAGCATCGTGTGCGTGTTGTCCCACCGTATTTTGGCCCAAGAGATACAACCAGGACAACGCATGCTAGTATATGCTGACACACGGCTATTAAGTGTCCCATTGCGTGTTTAATAGCTTCGTCTTCCTCTTCTGCCTACGTGTGTAGCTTCTCAATCGATCACAAGAGACCGTGACACGCCAGGACTCTAAATATGTAGATTCTTCTTCCTCTTCTCCATGATCCATGCGACTACATTAACGTGTCTGGCACCATCACCTAGTCAATAGCTCATAATATAAATAAATTTAAATAGTATTAACTTAATGCTCATAGTATGGAAACCATCACACGATTTTAGAATATATGCATGACACAAACACATGATCAACAGATAACTTTCCTTGTCCCTTTTATTAAAAATATGAAACAATATGCTTATAACTAGCTCATATAAGGTTTTTTTTTGGGAACAGATAAGTTGGTATTTGATTAGTTAGCTCATATAAGTTAGTATTGAAGGTGTCCTTACATAAACAAGTTGATATTAAAAAAAACAATACCTTAAACTTGGCATTTTATAATGCAACTCAGACCAAAACAAGCTCACTGATACATGAAATTATCCGGATATTATACTATGGATGATCACTGAGACTGAAAATGTCAGACTCCTGCAAACATATATATATATATAGATACAAACATACTAATAAATGGTATAAATAGTGTGACGGTAGATAAGAAAATAGATGCTCGTTACCATAAGCATACAGCAAATAAGAAAAGATCATCTGCTGGGAATTATTATTGGTGCACGGTTCATGGAAGGAGACAAAAGGCCGAGAGTTATTATCATCAATGCACAAGATATCGGCTCTGAGAATAAGTGTTCAAAAGTATATTTCGATGTGGTGGCCAAAGAATCAAGGTGTCAGGCCAATTGGGGCTCAGGACGTAAATTATGCGAAGCGTGAAACAGCTGATAAATCACGGTACAACACGTACAATGTTGGCCCACAAATTAGGGAAGAAAATAGACCAACTCAGGCCTAGAAGAGAAGGAGTGCCGCAGTAGCAGCGTCACGTGAAGGTCGCACGCGCGGGCAAGGGTCCAGGGGCGTGCATCCCATCCGTGCCACCGCTGACGCCGTAGTGATCACGTAGGTTAAGGTTTCGGTCGCTTAGGGACTAAGAAATCTGCGGGCTATAAATAATTGGCAATTGTAATCAGAACGAGTCAAGTAATAGAAGGGGGTTCCCCTATCTACTCTCCCTTTCCCTCGTGCTGCCCTCGCACCCGCGCACGCCGTCGCCGCCGTTCCTTCCACTGCGCGTGCCGCCCCTGTGCCGCCGCCCTCGGGCCATCGCCTAGCGCTGCCACGTGCACCCCTGTGCACAGCCTATTATGGCTGGTATCTGGAGACCAGATCGATCCATGGCCGCCGCGACCACCATCGACGCCGCCTTCACGAAGGAAGAGTTCACGATCGACGCCTTCAACTTCGACGACGAGATCGGTGAGCTGGATCATCGCCTCAACGCCAAGGAAGACGAGCTCGCACGCATCGCCAGCAACGACACCAGCAATGCCGCAACCACCAAGGGAATCCGTGCCATATCCTACTCAGATCAGATCTGGACGTCGCCAACTATGCCCACCAACTGTTCGATGTCAATAGCAACGTCATCATCAACGTCGTCAGCACTGGGCACGCCTATGCCAACACCCATGGCACCAACGTCACCAAAATCCAGCCCAGATTGGGTCTGGGCGCACCAACGTCAACGATGCTGTCCTGAAGGAACAGCAGAAGGGTGATAATGACTACACCCCGGTCATCATCATCAAAACGGCATCTGACGACAGGGACAGTAACAAACTACCGTACGACGTCAACCGACCAAGCAAAGCGTCGTCCAGCCTAGACGGCGGCGACCACGACTATATATAGCATATGCGCCTTGCCAAGCGTCCTTGTTGCTGTGTGTACTTGGTATGGTCGCTCCAATGGTGGTACGTTGTGCGCAACTCTGTCACTGTAACTACTATTGCTGATTGCGCCTGGTCTCGTGCTAGCCCATAGTCTCCTGTACTCGCGCAGAGTTTCCGCACGCAACGACCAACTCTATTGCCAACGCCCGCCCGTCTCATTGTTTCTGCTCCAACATTCAGCATCATGCGGGCGTGTCCCGCCAATATCAACAAGATTTTGGACTTGGCACTCGATTTTGCACCTCAGATCCAAAAAAGCTCGCTCATACAGCGACAGCTCTCTTAGAAAAAAAAAGGCTCCTACAGTCGCGCAGAGTTTCTGCGCACAATGAGTGCTCTGTTGCCAATGCCCCGCTTGTTGGTTTCTACTCCGATCCAGCCTTCAGAATCGTGTGTATACCACCATGATAGAACCAGTCCAAAATATGCAGAGACGCCAAGTGTCTCATTGTGCGCTTCCTTCAATCTTGGCGGGACTTCTCCATTGACAGTGACATGCCCCCCTTATTCTTATTTTCTTTGATGTTGTTGAGCGCATAGGAGGCGATGAAACGACCAAACAGGAAGGGGAACGAGTCAGGAGGAGAGGACTCTGAAACATCCTCAATTTTCCACGAAGGGAAAATACACAAAATGGCGGATAATATAATAGTTTGAAGCTTCAAACCATCTCATTATCTCGCAATAGTCGATACAGGATCCATACATCGCACAAAAGATTACAATTAGGGGGAATTACATAAATAATTCATCGTCACACTGGCGGAATCATCAGAGTAGCAGCAGCCTCTGGAACAGCTGC
>CM041646.1:5645518-5656213 GCA_023333625.1 Bothriochloa decipiens
GCTGACAGCTCGGTCCCACACGTCAGCGGGACGGGGCGGCTAGCGGCGGAGACAGGCCCATGTTGGGCCGTCCCGGTTAACTGGGCCGCGGCAGCGCGCGAGCGAGCGCGCGCGAGCGGGCGTCGGGACGCGGCAGCGCGTCGAGCGCGACTGGGCCGACGCTCGAGGCAGGCCGGTCGGGCGAGCGCGCGAGCGAGCGGCAGCGGCAGCGCAGCAGGCCGAGCTGGGCCTCGAGCTCGGGCAGGCGGTCGAGCTGGGCCTCGAGCTCGCAGCAGGCCGGCGCGCACACGCGCGTGCGTCGGCGGTCGAGCGCGCTGCGGGGCTGGGCCAGCGCGGGGCTCGATAGCAGGCCTCTATATATATACATGCATTAAAAGGTTATTCGATTTTTATTAACATCACATAAAATCGAATAAGAGGCAAAACATTCTCTGGTAATTAAATGCAATGCTTGGGCTAACGTTGAGTGCTATTTGTGCAACTATTGGCGGGTTTCCTACATGACATCCACCATTCACTGGTAAACTTTAGAAAAATTTTTGAAAGCCCGTATTTTCAATAACCGGATTTCTAGGGTTGTTACAGACTCGGCCTAGCGCAGAGTGGATATGTTTGTGTGGCAATAGGTTTGTCGTGGAGGCAAGGATTGTCGATGGAACAGGGTGGCGGTGGCCGCTGCGGCTGCAGCGCAGGGGGCTAAAAAGTAGGTGCCATATCCTACTCACGATTTGAAGGCTCATCATGGGAGGTCATCATTGGGAGGGGTGTTGGATTTTTTTCTCCTATACACACTCCTCAAAAGTTGAGTAGGGTTACGGGCCGTGCTTGGTGGGATGCTATAAAATCCAATTCTTTATTAATCTCATAATTTTTTAGTCATGTCGGTTTGGTTAATCTTATAATTTCTGAGTGATGGTGGTTCTTTTAGGAGACAGTATATAGATACTCACGCTGATCGTAAACATAGGTATTAACTATGTATTCATGTAAAAATAATAATCTATGTGGCTTCTTTCATAGATAGCTCTAAATCATATAAAACAAAGGATAACATTTTCTGTCTCAGGATACATTTACTGTCAGGCGTCAGCCAACTGCCACTCTACTCGAGGAGGGCACACCTCTCCTCGAAGTTAAATGTGTCTGATGGTGGTTCTTTTAGGAGCTATTATTATCAGACAATATATAGATACTCACGCTGATCATAAACATATTCCCTCCGTCCTGTTTTTGCTATTTTAGGATAAAATAAGGAAATACATTGTGTTTTTGTTATTTTAGGATAAAATAAGAGAGAGAACGATAGATGCATACACCCCTCGCTTGCCTTCCTAATATATTAAAACATAATTTAATTTTCATAATTAAAGGATAAACTCTCAGCCTTCTTACATAAAATGGGCAAGTAAATGAATTATTTTTTATATAGAAAATAATCATATATTTTTATTTAAGTAAACATTATCTTGTTCCCCGGATGCACTATATTTCAGAAAAATTCCAAAGCCTGAATACACTATATTACAGGATGGAATGAGTAGGTGTTAACTATGTATTTATATGTAAATAATAACCTGTGTAGCTTCTTTCATAAATAGCTCTAAAACATATATAGATTGGCCAAATAAAGGATAACATTTTCGATCTATCTCAGGATACATTCACCGTCGGGCGTCAGCCAACTGCCACTCTCGAGGAGTTCCTGGCGCACCTCTCCTCGAAGTTCAATGTGTCTGTGGGTGCAACCCAGTAGAGAGGCCTATCTTGTATTGCTATGTAGGGAGGTGTAATGCAGGCACATGCAAAGCTCTAGGAGCCTGAGTTTGTAGTGGTCAACTGCCCAGAGGTTCAGCGTCGCGACTTACAACACGGCCGTGAAGGAGGACAAGTGTCTCACTGGTCCAGATGAGGGTGGCTCAGATCAGCCCTCACTAGGGACCCTCGAGCCACCCATGGTCAAGGATGACCCCCTCGGTGGCCTCCATCACGAGGATTACCCTTCTTGTGGTGGTCAGGCCTGATCCGTTGGAGGGGCGCTCTTGGAGCATGTCGAGAGTCCGATGAGGGGGGCGTGGAGGACCGGGTTATCCCTAACCTTTCTGGAGTGCGCTCGGTGCAGGAAGAGATTGAGGCAGAGATTTGCCTCTCGATCAGCACACCGGTTCTTCAAGGGGGACCACGTCTGCGCCGATCGAGGACGCCGGGTTTTGTTGCTGCCCTTCGAAGAAGTGGCCACATTGTGGCTAGGCCTCGCGTGGCTAACGCGGCCCAACAGGCATAGTTAGTGCTACCGAAGAAGCTTGGCATCCATGTCAAGGAGAATGCGGGTGATGCGAACATCAAGAGCAAGTTCAAGGCAGCCTTCTGTGGAGATTTGTCATGGAAGAAGAAGCACGCTATGCAAATCCTGCTCCAGGGCGAGCTCGAGTTGTCGGCCGTGGATCTTGACTTGTCCGGGCTGGATGAGGACGTGGGTGTGTAGCTTTAGTTTTTTACTATAGAATCTTAAGCTGTCTTGTGTTGGAAGGGTGTAGGGCTTCGGTAACTTGGGTTGCTGACTCCTAGTGTAATGTTGTGACATTCTATCTTCTGCTTAATGAGAAACACGCCTATGGCGATGAATAAAAAATATCAGGAAACATTTTATACGGATATCCATGTTCTTAGTGACGTACCTAGCTGTATCGATGTTCTAAATTCTAACAGCATTAGATCTATTAATATGAGCGGTCGAAGGTAATAAATATTTGGGAATGAAAAGTTGTATTGACACCTACACATGCATACAGAGATATATTTTGGCTGGTTCAAGTAATTAAATTTAACCCTGGGAGTTCCGGCAATATCCTAGCTAAGCTACTATGCTAGCATTTATCATGACTTCCGGCAGTGTGTAGGTTGATGTTGACCTCGTCCCCCGGTACAAATGGTAAGTTGATTCCGGCATGAAATGCACCTCCATGGTATCCACATCCAAGGTGAATAGCCATTTCCTCCGACAGCCGGGGGATGCTGTGCTCCAGCACCCACTCGGCGGTGCCATGGACCAGGCGAAACACCTCGACCTCCTCACCGTTAGAGTGGACGATCCTCGCCGTCAGGGGCGAGGCCGAGTCGGGGCCGACACCATGCACGACGCGAAAGCTAGCTCGGTAATTTTTCTTGGACGGATCCACTCGACTGGGCAGATCGACCAGGGAGAAATCCAAAGTGGCGTTGTCAAGAACTATCATGCTGCCGGTCATCAACCCTAGGTAGAGACATCCATCGACCTGCCGGCAACCTGCCCCCGGTAGTCCGCATCGAGATCGTTTGCCGATGCACATACGAAGCGCACGCCGTGGCCGCCGCTCGACGTGGCGAACACGCAGACCCCGGGACCTGAGCCATTCTTCAGTCTGTAGACCACCGCGAAATTCGACATGGAGATGCGGTCACCGTCGTCGTGTCGAGGAGAAACGCGTCTGCAATAGCGCATCGGTCGTGCTCTGTCGGCGGCCTGTATCTCATTCCACTGTCACGACGTGTCAGCGGGTCACAGATGAGCAGCTTTGGCAACGGGCAGCCACGCTCCAGGAGAAGGACGAGGCCACCGTAGCAGTCTACGACGTCCCAGCTCGAGGCGCTTAACGGGAGGAAGTCGAGGGAGAAGCGCCGGCAGTCGATGGGCGCCGGCTATGACAATGGGACGAACGTTATCGGGCCACGTACTGGGTGGTGGTAGTGGCCAACAACGAAGGGAGGGTGCAGCGAGTGAACCAGATGGATGACGGCGCCACCGTTGGCAGCGACGATGCGGCGCCATTGTCTGCATGTGTAGGCTGCGCGGACGAGGCATAGCGGGGAGTGGAGGCGGAGGAGGATCAGCCTGAGCATGTCGTCAGGGACATCGTGGATGCTCCTGGCCAGCGTCTCCGTGCCTCCAACATTCTTGCACTTGCGCCTCTGCTGCTGCCGTTCCATAGGCGCGCTGAATGAAATGAAAAGACAATGTCACGAAATATGTCAGTGTAAATCCATCACATACAAAAATGATGAATGAAGCAAACAACAATGCACCATTCCAACCTACAACCGTACTGAAAAGTTTGCAAATTTATAGAGGCACAAATGGTACATAATAACAATTCAGGAAGTTCTCGTTGATTACTGAATCTAATGTCCATATAATGTAAGAAAGCGTGTAGTGCCCAGCAAGTTCTAATAGCAACAATAATAGCACCGGTCAATCAAACTTTAAGCTAGCTAGCTAGGCATTGATTTAACAATTTCTACTGAGTTAATATAACATCAATCAGGAAGCCACATTATACAATAGAGCACATATATCATCATAATTTTCAGTATTAGTCTATTAGAGGATGCGAAGGGCGGCCCTGGTGTAAGCGATAGAGCTTTACCGTCTGTGACCAAGAGGTCCCGGGTTCAAGCCCCAGTCTCTGCACATTTGTACAGGGATAGCTACTGGCTATTTTTCTTTTCCCAAACCCCGCAGTGCGGGAGCCTATGGCACTGGGTACGCCCCTTTTTAGTCTATTAGAGGATGCGCTCAACACTGCAAAAGACAGACAGATACATAACTATTCTTTTGAATGAAAAACAATAAAGACACGAACAAGTCTCAAGCAAATTGCATATAAGGCCACAAGATAGCAGAGAAGATGATCTTACATAAAAATCCTTTTAGAGATTGTTTTCGATGCTTGTGCTCTTATGCAGTATTGGATAGGTATGTAGGCATAGATGGGTCAGGGACAGCTGGTCGAAGCAGGGGTCATTAATACTATGCTTCAAGTGGCAAAGGAGATTCGATAACTGAAAGATGTTGACAAACCTGCTGCTGGCATGTTGGTGTTGATTGTTTTTTAACAGGTTTCTGCTAGTCGTCTGCTACGTTGGTTTTGAGACCTCCTGTTGGTTAGTATCATAACCACAGGTTAGTTTCTGAATCTTCCTAATCTGTGTAATTTTCTGCACACACTTGTATTTTCGTTATGCCATAATGGAAAGGAGGGTTCCTCATGTTGGAAAAGATATGTATAAACATTTCAACATGCCTATATATTTTTACTTGAACACATTAACTTGGAGCTTCGGTGTATAAGTTCATCAGTTCAGTTCAGTCAACACAAATTCGGATTACTGTGCTGGGATGAGAAACAGAAAGAAACTGAATTTTGGGCAAGCCATCCCTCTCCCCTAAGCAACACAACTACTGAACATAATAAAGAAATCAACTGACCAATAACTTGAAAGGGATCAGATCAACCTTGACATAGAGAAGCAAGTCACCAAGAGGCAACAGCACACACCACGGGAATTTATGCTACACAAGCCCGCCCATACTAGATTGGTGCTGAAATAATTAAAGGCGCCAACTTGTTTGAGAGGTGATGATAGAGCTAGGCAACTAGCTAAAGGGTTTGTTCGGTTATCAAGGATTAGACGTAGAAATCATTCCACCTTATCAGCGTTATAAAAAAACAACCATTCCACCTTATCAGTGTTATACAAATAAGCGAACCGTTGTAACCGGGAATCGTTGCAGCCCCTCGTTCGTAGACAACCGAACGAGCCCTAAATAAAATGAGCAACGGATCCCCACCCACCCCCCCCCCCCCCCCCCCCCCACCCACCCACGCAAAAAAAATACAGCAACTTCAATTAATTCTCCTCCCTCATCAGGGATCAATAGATAAACAACCACAGGATGTTCTACCGCTGAGAAGAGACAGGCACGCCACTCTCACTATCGTTGCGGAGAGGTTACACATACCGATCGGAGAATGAAGTCGCGCCACGATCGACGCAGGAGATCGATGTTCTCGATCTGGCAGGCGGCAGCCCCCGTCGACGACGGCGAGTAGAGGTGACGGAGGCCTCAGGCCTCGGTCGATCACTCGATCAGGGAGGGAGGGAGGGGGGGCAATCCGAGCTTCTTGGTGAGAAGAAAAGGTGGACAAAAACAAATGGAAACGCCGGCGGCTGCAGTGTGACCAGTGGCTAGGGATTTGGAGAAGAGGAAGGGTAGAATCAGAGAGGGAGACCGGAGGAAGACGAAGATGGAGTTCGGGACGACGAATCTTAGAACGTAAGTCTGGAATTGTTCAATACATCGATGCCTCCGCTCTCAGGTTTCCTCTCTTTTATTACAAGAGCAGCTGCTCGTTCACGCACGCAGGCGGAGGCTCAGGCCCATTCTTCTCCAGCGTAGCGCACGTTGGGCTTCCTGGGCCGACGCTTGACGGGCTCATCATCTTCTTGAACTTGGGCCGCTTGCTTGTCATCCTTGCTGGTAACAAGCTCCCTTGGAACACTGCTTGTCCTCAAGCAGTTGACCTTGGATACTCCTGCCGCAAGGCTTCATAATCGTCCCAGGTAGCAAGCTCCACAGGTAAGTTGTTCCACTTGACCAATACCTGATCTATAGAAGAGTTACCTCGAGGGACAGAACGAGTCTGCAGCACTTTCTCAGGGGCAAGGTGAAGGTCAAAGTCAGTCGGCAACAAAGGAACAACTTGATGTCCAGCACCCACGGCCAGCTTGAGTTGAGATACATGAAAAACCGGGTGAACTGACCAATGAGCAGGAAGGTCCAGCTTGTAAGCAACAGATCCCACCCGAGCCAACACACGAAAGGGACTGAAAAAGCGGAAACTGAGCTTATGGTTGGAGCGGGGAGCCAGGGAAGTCTGCACATACGGTTGGAGCTTCAAGAATACCATGTCACCGATGGAGAAAGAGCGCTCAGATCGGTTTTGATCAGCCTGTTTCTTCATGCGTACCTTGGCTCGATTCAAGTGATGTTGCAGCACTTGATCCATGAAGTGACGGCCAGAAGACCACAGAGACACCTCTTGCTGTGTAGTAGCAGTAGGATCCACAACCAACAGCATGGGAGAGTAGCCATATAATGCTTCAAAAGGAGAGCGACCAATGGCCGAATGAGTGCTTGTGTTATACCAAAACTTAGCCGAAGACAGCCATTCACTCCATTTAGAAGGACAAGCATGAACATAACAACGAAGGTAAGTCTCCAAACATTGATTAAGACGCTCAGTCTGGCCGTCAGATTGGGGATGGTAAGCAGTACTGCGGCACAACAAGACTCCAGCCAGCCGAAAGAGCTCATCCCAGAAAGAACTAGTGAATATACAATCACGGTCCGAGACAATAGAAATTGGGAGACCATGATGACGGTATACCTCTCTGAAGAACGTAGAAGCCACTGTAACCGTTGTGAATGGATGACGGAGAGGTATAAAATGCCCATATTTTGTGAACAGATCCACCACAACCAAAACACAGTTGTAAGACTTGGATAGAGATAGGCCTTCAACAAAGTCCATTGACACTACCTGCCATGCGGAGTCGGGTACAGGTAGAGGTTGCAAGAGGCCCAGGCAATTTAGTTCTGTCAAATTTGGCCTGCTGACGAATGCTACAAGACTTAATGAACTCATGTACAGCACGCTTCATCCCTTTCCAGGCAAAACACTGCTTCAGCTTCATGCAAGTCACTGGAATACCAGAGTGTCCGCCCCAAGCACTGGAATGGAATTGCTCCATCAACCGACGATGCAAGTTAATGTCATTGCCAATCCAGACGCGGTTACGGTAACGCAACAACCCAGATTGCAGAGTGAAATGAGGCACTGCTGCAGGATCCACTGATAATTTAGTTAGAAGAGAGGTTGCATACGGATCATCGTGGTAACTAGCAACGACGGCCGACACCAAAGTAGGAATAAGGCTGGTTATAGCCAAGCAGATTGCAGGTGGAGAGGGGTGGCGGGACAGGGCATCCGCCGCTCTGTTGGATGTGCCGGACCTAAACACGATGCGATACTGAAGGCCAATCAGTTCTGAAAAAACTCGCTGCTGCCAATGAGTATGCAACCGTTGGTCAGACAGCTGAGTCAAACTCTTTTGATCAGTAAAGATGACGAACTCCTGAAACTGCAAGAGGAACGCCAAGCCTGAACTACTAGGAGAATGGCCATATACTCCTTCTCGTATGTGCTCAGTTCCTTAGATTTGGAGCCCAAGGCTTTGCTGAGATAGGCCAGTGGGTGGCCATCTTGCATCAGAACGGCACCTGTAACAACCCTAGAAATTCGGTCACCGAAAATACGGGCTTTCAAAATTTTTTCTAAAAATATACCAATGTGTGGCGAGTGTCATGTAGGAAATCACCAGATAGTTGCACAAGTAGCGCCTAATGCTAGCATAAGCATTGCATTCAAATAACCAGTTTGATTTGCCTCTTATTCGATTTTATGTGATGACTAATAAAATCGAATAACCTTTTTTCACATGTGTATATATATGCCCGCTAACTCCGGAAATGGATCCATCATGACCTAGAGACCCTAGTGGACCCACCATGGTGTATACATCATATTCACTAACCTCACTAACCTAGGGTTGTGGCCAAATTAGTTGCTTTGCAAGAAATAGATTTAGAAAAGGGTTTAAAAATAAAAAGAAAAATGAAAAAGAGAAACCGGCCCGAAGCAGCCTCCAGCCCAGGCCGGCCTGCTACCGACTCCCCGCGCTGGCCCAACCAGCAGCCCAGCCCGGCCGCGCGCTCGCTCGCCCGTGCACGCAGCCGCTCGCCTGCGTCCGCGGCCCAGCCAGCCACCACCGCTCGCGTGCGCGCCGGCCTGCCTGCTCATGTCGCGGCCCAGCAAGGCGGCCCGCCGCAGCGCCGCGCGTCCGCGCCAGGCCGCCCGCCCGCGCGCGCCGCTCGCTCGCATTGCCGCGGCCCAGCAAGGCAGCCCAGCAAGGGCGCTGCCGCCGCCCGCGCCACGTCGTCCTGTTTCTCTTGCTGACACACGGGCCCCACCTGTCAGCTCCTTCCATTCCCCATTTTCGGCCGATCGCGCGTCGCGTCCGCCGCACCATTTCTGTCTGCCGCGCGCCTCCGCCGTTCGCCCGCGTCCGGCCGTGCGCTGAGCCGTCCATCTCGCCCGCCTGCTTGCACCGTGCCTCAGCCAAACCCTAACCCTAACCGTGGCCGCGCACAGCCGCCCGATGGGTATCTCCCATCCTCGCCGTCGGCAGCCGCCCGCCATGGCTATAAAAAGAAAAGCTCGGTGCGCTAGGGTTTCCTAACTCCGCGCCGCCTTCGGTAAGCTCCACGCCTTCTCTGACCATGCTAGAGAGAGAGTGAGGAAGAGGGAGGAAGGACGGGAGCCAGCGCATGCCCCGGAGCACCGTCGCTGTCCCCCGCCGCTACCGCCGCCCGTGCGCCGGAGGAGGACCTCGGAGCACCGCCCGACCAGCTCGACGCCCCGACCCTACTTCCCTTCACCAGACTCGCCACCTCGTCGCCTGCCTCGACCACCGCCACGCAGGTGAGCTCCCCCTCCCTCGCCCTGCTCAGCCATGGCCGCCGCCATTACACCGCCACCGTTCTCGCTCCCCTCTTCTCCTTTTCCGCCTTTGACTCCACCGACGAGCGCGTCATAGCTTAGGACGCCGCTTTGGCAAGGTTTAGGGAGCCGGCGGGGACTACAGCGAGGGCACGCCACTTTGCTGCCCTCGGACCCCCCAGGCTCTGGCCGTCAGAGCATTCGCCGTAGCCGCCGAGCCACGCACGCCCCCACCGTGCCTCGATTAGCCCCGGTAGCTAGCTCATGGAGATCCTAGCTTCTCCAATCGAAAGACAAGAAGAAAGATGGAGACCAACACCCGACTTCGCCGGCGAATTTGGCCTCGCCGTCACCGGACGCCGCCACCGCGCCTTGCTGCCCGTCACCGGCCTGAGGGCCGACTTCCCCAAATTGGAGTACCCAGCCCCGCTCGTTCGGTCCCGTGAGTCCGATGCGATAGCCCAAGCCGCGTCCCGCACGCCGTAGCGCCCTGCCACCGTGACCTCGCCGCCGGCCGCCGCCAGAGAATGTGCACCGGCGAGCCAAGCCCCGCGTGCGCCACCTCAACCCCACCAGCACCTGTGCCGTGCCCTTGCGCCGCCCTAGCCGCTCGCCCGCCGAGCTCGCACCGCCCGCAGCCACCGCATGCCTGCTCGCCGCTGGCCAACCGGCCATGCCCGCCGCGTGCATGAGGAAGATGGGGAAACTTCCCCGGGTGCACCGCGTCTTCCACACAGGACCCAGCTGGACCAACCACGCAACGCCACCTAGCCCCCTGCCTGTGGTCCATGGCAGACCAAGTCCACGAAGTCAACACTCGTGGACCGAGCCCAGTAAGAACCCAGGCGGGCCACGTGGATGAACCACGAGCCGACACATGGCCGGGCCGTGCCGGCCCAACCCGGCCCAGATCTAGCTCTACCCAAGCCCGCTGAGGCCCGATTGAGGCCTGGTCGGCGTTGACCGTTGACCTGGCCCCACCTGTCAGTGACCAGATCCGTGGGCCCCACCTGTCAGCCGCTGACTAGGTCCCCCGTCTGTGCTGACGTCAGCGTGACATCAGCATGACGCCATCCAGCCTCAGACCCCGCGTCAGTGCTGACGTCAGCATGATGTCAGAATGACATCAGCACAGCCTCGGCTGCACTGTTTCCGCATGCCACGTGGCCCAATCAGGAGCCACCACGTGTCAGCACCAGGTTAATCTGCCCTTTTCTTTTTCAGAAAATAGAATAAACTTCGGAAATTCATAACTTCTTCATATGAACTCCGAAAAATATGAACCAAGTGTCCAAATTTTCATAAAAATGAGCTCTAC
>CM041646.1:5676213-5693467 GCA_023333625.1 Bothriochloa decipiens
AGCGAAAGCAAAGCATAGGGTGGGAGATGTGGCCAGTACAAACCGTACTGAAAATTATTTGGCAGGTGAGCCCGACTACGACTATGACGATGAGGAGGAGTAGACGTCTCGTTCCTACGCTCAGGCTTCGTTTGGAGATGTTTTGTACTTTCGCCTTCCGCAGCCGCTCCAGAGGCTACTGCTACTTTGATGATTCTGCCAGTGTGGCGGCAAACTATTTATGTAATTCCTCCTAATTGTACTCTTTTATTCGAAGTATGGATCCTATATCGACTGCTGTGAGATAATGAGATGGTTTGAGGCTTCAAACTATTATATTATCTGTCATTCTGTGCATTTTTCCTTCGTGGAAAATTAAGGATGTTTCAGCACCCACTGTCAGGTCGGAAGCATCTGTCTCAATAGCGAATGGCCTGCTGAAATTGGGAAGGCCCAGCACTGGCGACTAACACAATGCAGACTTCAAGGCTTGGAAGGAAGCTTCATGGTCTAGCATCCAGATGAACAAGGTCTGCTTCTTCAGGAGATTTGTCAGTGGTTTAGCAATGATCCCAAAGCCACGGACGAAACACCGATAGTAGCCGGCCAGCCCCAAAAATGAACGAAGCTCCTTAACAGACTTGGGTGTCGGGCAAGCTGCAATGGACTGAAGCTTCGACGGGTCAGTCTCAACTCCAGCTTGACTGATCACATGGCCGAGATAAGCAATCTTTGGTTGAGCAAAAGTGCACTTAGAACGTTTCAGGCGCCACTGATCTGCGGACAGAAGCTCAAAGATAGTCCTGAGATGAACCAGATGATCTTCCAGGGTCCTGCTGTACACGAGTATATCATCAAAGAAGACCAATGCAAACAGGCGCAAGCGAGGCTTCAAGGTAGTGTTCATCGCATCCTGGAAAGAGCCTGGGGCACCAGTAAGACCAAATGACATGACATTGAACTCGAATTGGCCAAAATGCGTTTGGAAGGCTGTCTTATACTCTTCACCAGCCTGCATCCGAATCTGATGAAACCTAGACCGTAAGTGCAATGTGGAGAAGAAGGCAGCACCAGAAAGTTCATCCAATAACTCTTCAATGATTGGCACAGGATATTTCCCTTTGACGGTAATTGCGTTGAGTTGACGATAATCCACGCAAAACCGCCAACTCTGATCTTTCTTCTTCACTATGAGAACCGAAGAGGCAAAGGGGCTATTACTCTTCTGGATGATCCCCTGTTGAAGCATTTTCCTGTACCTGGTGTTCTATTTCAGATTTCAACACCGGAGCATAGCGATAGGGTCTGACAAATACTGGCTGAGCACCAGGAAGCAAGGGTATTGCATGGTCACAATGTCGCCGAGGAGGCAAGCCAGAAACCGGTTCAAACAGGTGAGCAAACTCATCCAACAATAATTGAACTTCTGGCAACAGCGATGAATCTGCCGAGGACTCAGAATCCTGCAAGAAGCATAGGTGCAACACAGACCCGACTGGAAGCTCAGGCATTGCACCCAATAGTACAGCAGTGATATTCTGATAAGGAATAGCCAACCATTTATCCTCCCAATGGACCTGCATTGGACTGAAACTGGCTAACCAATCAAGGCCAAGAATCATATCATAAGATGATAACGGCAAGACCTTCAAATCAGTAATGAACGAAAAACCCTGCACTTCCCAGATTGCAGCAGGAATATGATGCACAGAATTAAGAATATCCCCATTAGCCACCTGAACTCTGAGAGAAGACTTCATTGGCACAACTCCTTCTAATGACTGAGCCAGAGATGCACTGAGGAATGTATGCGAACTTCCGGAGTCAATAAGAATGGAGATGGGCTTGCCTTGAATAGTACCTGACAAACTCAGAGTCTTGAGAGCAGAAGTACTGGCTGCCGCCGCCACAGACAAATGTGTAATATCCCAAATTTTCATTTTTTTCAAAAATAGCCCAAATATTTTAATTTGCATTTTTGGAGAGCAATTAATTTTGGCAAAATAAATATTTTAATAAAAATAAAGAGACATGATGGTAGAAACTTGCTTGAGCATTTATGCTGGTGCATAATTTATTTTGTGATGTGTGGGTTTAACCAAATTTGAAAATGGATTCAAAATGGTTTAAAAATCTGTTTGAAAAAGATTCAAATAAAAGAAAAATCAATTCTTTTCCCTCCTTATTCCTCTCCTCCCTTCCGGCCCGAGCGGCTCAATCAGCCTGCTTGGCCTGCTCCGCCCCCCCTCACTCGTCCCGTCCCTTCCTTCTTGGGCCAACTGGCCAGGAGCCTTGTTTCCGGGCCGAAGCAGCGCCGCGCGTCGCCCCTTCATCTTGGGCCGACAGGCCAGCGGCCCATCAAGCGAGTCGGCCGCCGCACCGCATCCGTCTCTCCTTCCGTCTGGCCGACAAGCGAGACCCGCGCCACCGTCGTCCTCCTCCGACCGGGACACCGAGTCGAAGCCCAACTCTGACCCGCGCCACCCCGCGCCGTCCACGCCCAGTCGCTCGTCCTTGTCCCAAGCTATTTAAGCCTTTAACCCACGTCCGCAACCCCTCTCCGAACCCTAGCGCCAGCCGCCTTCACCTCGAGTCGCAGCGACGCCGAAACCCTAGCCGCCATTGCCGTCGTTCCGCCGGAGCTTGCAATGGGCCGCAACCGACGGGACATCTTCATCGTAAGCTAGCTTGAAATCTCTGCCTTGACCTCCTGAGCACGTTGGTTCCTTTCTCTCGGCTCAATTCTGCCTAAACCGAGTCGCCACCGTGTGCAGGTCGCCGCCGTCCGCCGCGTCGAGCCGCATGTCGTCCTCGCTTCGCCTCGGTCTTCATCTTCTTGCGAGGTGAGCGTGGCGTGAGCTTCTCTATGAAATAGTACCGGTCTCGTTGCTAATGGTGGCCGAAATCGGTTGGTTCATTTACGCCGGCGAGATCTGCTCGACGCCGGCCATGTCCGCCGCCGCGTCGGCCGTCATCCCCGGCGAGGTCGACTACCCTGACCGATCTAGAACATAGATCTCAGATTCAACGGCCCACCATCGCTCGTAACCCTTCGGCCGGCAGCTTTGCCAAAAACCCCTGCATTTTTACTTAATCTGTTAAGAGCCCTTGGCGTTTTCGTCAGAATAAGTTTTCTCCACTGGCAAGCGTGTTTATGTTTAACAAATCCATAATACGCTTTGTCCACTGGAAAGCGTATTTTTCCCTTTAGACAGAGCTAGAATACGTTTCCTTCACTGGAAAACGTATTTCCTCTTTACAGTTTCAAAATACGTTTTCCTCTATTTACAGTTTTGCCATTATTTTCAAAAGCTTATAACTTTCACCTTTTAACTCCGTTTTGGTCCGTTCAAATTCCGTTAGATTCATAATTTCATAATCTACACAATGATGCCACTGTTGAGATATTTTGGAGATTTATATTTTTTAGTTTATATTTGATGTATTCATTTGTCTATAGGAAATCTTTAAAAATTCATAACTTCGTCGTTATAACTCCGTTTTCGGTGAACTTGACGTCTGTGTGACCGTAGTAGTGTGTAGAATAGTTTTATAAACTTTCTATTCTATTTTGATGGGATTGATATACTGTTTCTCTAATAACTCTTGTTTACTTTGTGTATGTATGCTTGATTAGATTGTCTGGTGTTGACTGTTAATGTTGAGTACAGATAGTGAGGTTTTTGTTGAGCAAGGCTACTTTGAGGATTAGCAGGACCAGCAAGACTTTGTGAGTCAAGGCAAGTATAGCATAGATCTTTCTTGTTACCTATTCACTATAAATAATAATTCATTTGTATGTGTCTGTTTGATGACCCTAGAGATTATAACTAGCTTTGATATCCTAATTCCTTGAACCTTTTGGGTTGCATTGGGTAGTTATGATGCTAGTACTCTAATGGTCATGATCTTATAACTTGATGTGTGTTATGCTATCAACGAAAACGATGACTTTTAATAAACTTGAACTCTTGTCTGTAAGTGATTTATCATGGATAATCCGTACAGCTACGAGGGCTATATAGCTCTGGCTCTAGTCACTTGTAGGCCCTTTTCTAGCTGGTTAGTGGTCTGGAAGTTGGGTCTAGGATAGCCTCTGTCCTTATGAGTATAGCCGGGAAGGATTGTGCCATGTTAGAAGAGGGGTTTCTACACCTAACGTTTTTTCGCATCTTTGATTGATTAGGAGAACCTATAGGAGGCTTTATATGTTTTTTAGTGGTTTCGAAGTTATAAATCCACTCGGTTGCAAAACATGACTCACAATGAAAGTGTACACCTCTAATCAGAGTTTAAATCAATATATTGTCCGTGCCCACGGTCACGGCGGCCTTGACACATTTACATTAAAGATAATAGTTCTCAAATTGTTAATGTGTTCATCTTAATGTCGTTATTGCTACACATTTGTTAATGTTATCTTGATCATGAGTAAATGGGGATTTTCACTACCTTGATGCTATGCTTCAATATGATTAACTGCAAAAGCTAAATACAGTCAAACAGAGTCAGCTTTATTGAGCCTTATTAACCCATGTTATGCTTGTTGAGTACGGTTGTGTACTTACGCTTGCTTTACTTTCAATTTTGGAAAATCCCGGATGGGTAACAGATGAAGGTTGAAATGAAAGCTATCGTGATGAGTACTAGGCTTGGTGTTCACTAGTCAGTGTGTTCCTGTGTGAAGCTTCCGCACTAAAGTTATATTAGATATCTATTTGTTTATGTGCAAGACTCTGAATAAATATTGGTTCGCTATGTAATAAACAGGGTGATGATACTCTTTGTAATTTGTCATCTTCTATGTGCGACTTGTTCTTAGGACGCATATAAGGCTATTTATATATTCTATTTTTATCCTTAAAAATGGAGTGTGACAAAATGCAACATAACCTGTGAAGTAGGCGGCGAAGAGGGCTCCGAGTCAGAGCAGTCATCAGGCGAAGGAAAGATATCAATCAACTCCTGAACGAGATGCAGTTGCACCAACTCGGAGCAATGATGATCGCGGCTCCACTTCACTCCGCATCTCATACATTGCCCTTGCGCCCAACGTGACGCGCAGAGTGCACGGAACTTGTCCTCCACGGAGGATCCAGCACTCGCCGTCTTGTGTTCACCCTTAGCCTGAACCATTGGAGGAGGAGGAGGTGGTGGTGGAGGTCCTCCCCCCCCCCACAATGCCGAGAGGCAGCAGCTGAGTCACCACGCCTAGGTGGGCGCTGAGGACACCCAACGCTTCTTCCTGCAATTGAGCCAAGGCGCAGGCAGCGTCAGGTGTAGAAGGTTTATGCACAAGTAAGACAGCCTTGATGTCATCACGTAGACCATCAATGAACCGTTGAACATAGTACAGAGGATCTAGGTGTTTGGCATAAGCTTTCAGATCATCCACCAAGGCTACGAATTCATTGATGTAAACATACACCAACCCAGTCTGGCGAATTTGGAACATGCGGCGAAGCAGCAGAGCGTGCTCATCCCATGGCGCTTCTCGAGCGCCTCGAGCAGGGCCTTCTGATCTGGTCCCATGGCACCTCGAGCGGCTTGCAGGCGGGTGTAATGGTGGTGTGGAGGGATTGGGACCGAATCTAGCATGAACTGCTCGCCACAAGATTCCTGGACCAGAATTACAGAATCCCCGAATCGTTCTGCAGCTCATAGATCAATTTGGGGTTAGACCAACCAAATCCGCTGGAATTCAAGCGATCAATGAAATACGGAGCAGAGGCGCGTTGGACTCGTGACCAAGGACCGGTCTTTCCGATACCAATTGTGAGCAGTGGCTGGGGGTTTGGAGAAGAGGAAGGGTAGAATCAGAGAGGGAGACCGGAGGAAGACGAAGATGGAGTTCGGGACGACGAATCTTAGAACGTAAGTCTGGAATTGTTCAATACATTGATGCCTCCGCTCTCAGGTTTCCTCTCTTTTATTACAAGAGCAGCTGCTCGTTCACGCACGCAGGCGGAGGCTCAGGCCCATTCTTCTTGAGCGTAGCGCACGTTGGGCTTCTTGGGCCGACGCTTGATGGGCTCATCATCTTCTTGAACTTGGGCCGCTTGCTTGTCATCCTTGCTGGTAACATGCAGCCCCCTGACCCCTGTGCCCTTGCCCAGGCTGCTCAAACCCTAATCTTTTGGGCTCGGGCTCGGTAGACAGCCCATTAGCCGAACAAAACCATTGTCAAAAAAAGCAACCGTCGTCGTGTCATGACTGTCTCTACTTTTCTCTAAAAGTTTAATTAAAACAATCTCTAGAGACAATTAACATGACTTGCTCTAAAACAATACTTCTCAGACATTGAAAATTATTTAAAAATAAAAAACAATGTGATTGTGGATACAGGCGTACCAAATCCATACTTCTTAAAAATTGGAACACACCTGATCCACTCCGTTTAGTTTAAAGGACTCATATTTGTTGGATCTCTGCCAGAAGAAACGCTACAAAACAGGTAAAGATGTGTTTTCAACTTTCAAGTGGCAAGAGGGCTTGCATAAACCCTCATTTGTTTCTTCTTGTTATTGTATAGCTTGATGGTAATCCCGATTTCACTAGAGATACTATAGAGATGTGATGTGATTCGCTTTTTTTGAGTTGTATGGCCCATAAAAGTGGGAACGAGAGTGGGGTTATTGATGGTTGAGTGATATTCATGAGCTGAATTGGTTTTGTATCTAGTGTGATATGGGAGCCATATACTAGCTAGTGATGTTTTTAAATGAGAAGGAATTTACAAATGGCACAATGGTACAATAGTGAAAATATCCAAAAACCAAAAATAACTACAAAATGACATGGATCTAATTGACCCTCCAGTCAATAGCTATGTTGCCTTGTGGGACAGTTAGGAATTTCGACCTCGTCACTTGGCACCACAACTTGGTCGGTCCATGTACATACCTCTTTACCCCCTCCCTTCCTTCACTAAACATTGTCTTCCCCAAGCTCCAAAGCGCAATAGCCGCCAGCGCCTACATTCCAATGCCGCATCTGCTATCTTGCAGGAGAAACAGGGAGAAATTATTCGATGTAGAGTAGGATGGTCACGCTATCTCGCCCTATTGGTAAGTCTATTATTGCTATCCCCCTATCATCCTCTAATCCGATTTACAAAATGACATGATGGTACCATAGAGACATTTTCTAAAACATGAAAACCTACAAGTTTTCTTAAGAAGCAGGAAAACCTATAAATGACATCGATCTAACGGACTCTCCGCTCAACGGCTACATTGCCTTGTGGGTCGAGTTGGGCTTGTGCATCTCGACACTCGTCACCGCAACTGGGCCTGCCCAGCAAATCATATTGCGTAGGCTTGCCCGCCATCTTCACCAAACATCGTCTTCTTCCTCAAAGCTCCAAGGCGCAATGGCCGCCCGCGCCTGCATACGCTCCAATACTAATGCAGCGTCCGTGATCTCGAAGGAGAAACACGGAGAAGTTATTCACCATCGGCGTCCTACCTAAGTAGGACCCACCGTCTCGCCCTATTGGCGCGGCAGGTCCTTTTTCCTATTCCTTCTATCGTCCTCTCATCCACTTGCTACCTCACCGTCTCCACCACCATTGCCAGGATTGCCTCCGTCCCGGTTTACATTTGAACTGCCGATTTCTACCTACGGAAACACCACTACGAAGACAGGCGATTGAAGCCAGAGAAGAACCGGCGGCGAGCCGGTGACAAAACGACGGCATGACGCCGCCATGGAGGTGGCAGACGGCACGGCAGGCCCCTTCTCGTTGGACGAATTTGCCCTCTCCTTTCTTCACCCTAGGTCGCGTCAGTCCCCACTCCCCACTCCAATCGCCGTCGGTACGCCATCCCCGCCGGCCGCCGCATCCACGTCCACCCTCGCAGGCCGCGACGACAACCGACCCCCGCGCGAGGCGGCGCCTGGACTCGGACGGGAGACGGCCGGGCGGGCTCCAAGCTCGCGTCTCGTCTCGTCCCCATGCCACACAAGCGCTCCGGACCCGATCCGGTGAGTCATCCTCTCCCCGTCCCTCCCTCTCCCTCTCCTTCTCCGATCCGGTGAGCCCTTTTTCCCTGCCGCGCGGGGGCGGGCCAAGGTTTGCATGCTGCGCGTCTCGATCTTCCACGTCTAGATCGATCACCTGCTTCCGTGAATCGGCAAATGGGAACGATCGAGTTTTTTTACTTTTCTTTCCAACCAAACGGCCGCTTTGGATCGAGCTCCTCCGCTCGAGCTCATCGGAGTGGCGACCTGCTGTCTTCCCAGTGGCGGAGCTAGGATTTTTACTTTTTTGACGCATGGTTCATTCAGGCCAGCCACATCGCTCTGGTCACCATCGCCTCAATCTCATGAGGGACAGCCTCCCGAGTGGAATACTGTCCACTGGTAAATGTACACCCAAGCATGGGACACTTTATTACATACTCGATTGCAAACATTTTTAATACTATACTAGAAGCTTTTCTGTCCTCTTTCTTGGTCTGAAACTTTCTTGTCTACAAACTCATATATTTCCGTTTATCATAAATGGAAATGGGGTGCTGGCCTCTTATCTGTAACAATACTAGAAGCAAGATCTGTAGTTAAGCTTCATATCTGTAACAATACCGCCAACTGCAGGCAAGCGATAATCATATGATTCCAGTGCTGCTTTGACAATAGAAGAGCCTGTCTCAATGCACAAGTTGGCAATCCTCATTTGGGCAGCTTCCTGAATAACAGCCGCACAGCCCAGCAACTCGGCATGACAAAAGCGTCTAGCAGGAAATCTTCACAGCCAGCGCCCGCCTTGATTACTCTGCCTTGATCAACTCTTATGAGTTATGACATAGCCCCAACCCCCTCCTCCTTTTCTTTGTGGAACGCACCATCAGAATTCAGTTTCAGGCA
The DNA here is from genome assembly GCA_023333625.1 of Bothriochloa decipiens. Classification (NCBI taxonomy): domain Eukaryota; kingdom Viridiplantae; phylum Streptophyta; class Magnoliopsida; order Poales; family Poaceae; genus Bothriochloa; species Bothriochloa decipiens. The sequence continues at coordinate 5,685,061 of CM041646.1, forward strand.
TCCATCAGGTGGTTACAATAGCCTGCCTTGTGGTTTCTGCAGGAAGGTTTCAGCATAAGCTGCTGCTATGTACGCTACCTCAGCAGGTGGCGTTTCTTTCCGGTTTCCCTTATCTTATTCTTCTCATCCCACCGCATCCAGAGAAGGCTCTTCTTTTCCCCGTAATTTAAGAATTGTCTCCATTGCTTTTCTGGCCGACCCCGCTTCTAATAATTCGCCCCTGATCCCTTATAGGTTCAGTTCACGCCATGCTGCTTTAACTTCTTTACACTTAAAAAATAGGTGCAGATGCTGCAGAGGGTATCAGTCTTGAATCCCCTTCTTTTCAGCATTCTTTTGACCGCAAGTGTATTCTGGCTCATCCTCCATAGGAAATGTTTTACTTTTGGTAAACAGTCTAGGTTCCATATTTGCTTCCAAAAATCTGCCCCTCCATCACTGCTGCTATCACTGGCTTTATTTGAACTTCTCTGATCTCTAACCTCGCAATTTCTGTGAACCTTATATGCCGATTTAACAGAGAAAATTCTTTTAGCATAAAAATGCCATCCAACAATATTATCCATTTCCTGGTGGACTGGTATGGACCGAATTATCTGGACATACTCCTATCTGAAAATTTGCTCGAGCAGAGAGACGTCCCACTGTTCTGATTGCGGGTCAATGAGCTCATCCGCTTTGGTTACAAGATTTCTTCCTCTTGGAGTGATCGGATATCTGCACAAGTTTCGTGGTAGCCACATATCATCCCATATGTTGATCATGCTGCCGTTACCCACTCTCCACACAACCGCATTCTTCAGAGTTTTTGAACCTTGTAGGATACTTCTCCAGGTATACGAGCAGCCGTCCCTCACCTTCGCCTTCAGTAAGTGTGTTTCAAGGAAATACTTCACCTTTAGGGTTCTGGCACACAAAGATTTCGGATGTTGTATAAGTCTCCATCCTTGCTTAGCCAACATTGCCATGTTAAAAGAATAAATATCCCTGAAGCCGAGCCCTCCCTCAGAGTTTGGGCTCACTAGCATTTCCCAGCTTAGCCGATGCATACAATTTTCTCTATCTTGATTGTTCAATCTTGCAATCAAAGAGCTGATCTGGGAGCACATCTGGGAGCACATCTCTTTTGTAATATCAAAACACCCCATCGCTAACACTGGGGTTGCCTGTGCCACTGCCTTGATGAGTACCTCCTTCCCTACTCTAGGCAACATTTTCTCCTTCCACCTTTGAATGCGCTGCCAAACTCTTTCTTTTAGGTAAGCGAAAACATTTGTCCGGTCCCTCCCGACATACACAGGTAAGCCTAGATATCTCTCATTGACCATCTCTGAGTTGATATTCAGGGCTTGCATCACTCACTGTTTGTCTACATCACTTGTGTTTGGACTAAATATAACAACCGATTTATCCACATTAACCATCTGCCTGGAACACTCTTCATACACATTCAAGATCTCTTTCAATTGTTGCGCTTCCACTGGGCTAGCTTTGCACAGAATCAAAGAATCATCTGCAAAAAGGAGGTGTGAGACTGCTGGGGCACCCCTGCAGATTTTTATTCCATGCATTCTCCCCTCCTGTTTCACGCGATCCAGTAGCGCTGAGAAGTGAGAACCCTTCTGCACACAATAGGAAGAGGTATGGTGTTGGGTCGGCGCAATCCTCTCTCTGGGCTAAATTGGTCCGACAATTCACTAGTAACTCTGATTCTATATTTCACAGTGGACACACAGCCCATTACAAGCTGCACCCACGAACTCTGAAAAACCGAGACGCGGCAACATATCACCGAGGAAACCCCATTCAACTATATCGTACACTTTGCTCATGTCAAGCTTAATGGCTGTGTATCCCTCTTTCTCTTTCCTTTTGTTCAAAAAATTGTAGCTATCAGAATTTCTTCAGAAGTTAGGCGTCCCGGTACGAAGGCACTTTGGGAAGGTGAGATAATTTCCGATAGGATTCTTTTGAGTGTATTAGCCATAGGCTTTGTAATGAGCTTATATACGACATTGCACAAGCTGATTGGTCACAGATCCTTAATATTTTCAGGCCTCCGAACCCTTCGGTATAAGCTCTATGGTGGTGTCATTCCAGTGCCCAGGCATAGGTCCTCCGTTCAGCACCTGCAGTACCTCTCCAGTCACCCTTTCTCTGATTTCCTCCCAATACTCTTTATAAAAAAAGGCTGGCATCCTGTCGGGATCAGGAGCCTTCAGGTTTTTGTAGAGCCTGGGCGAGACACAATGCAATATTAAGGATCCATTTGGCATGTTTTGGACTCTTCTAAAATGGCTTTGGCTCTGGTTGGTTGTGTGTGTTTGTGACCTTGGCCTATCTGACAATATGTTACTTGGTAGGCACAGTGGTAGTAGCATAAGGATTATCACCACTATTGTAGTATTATGCATACTACGTCTGTCGTGCATGATTGTCAACAGTAATTTATCCGAATTCTGAAGTGCATGATTGTCAGCGGTAATTTATCCGAAATGATGGAGTGGCTCTTTTGTCTCAACAGATTCAGTTAAATTGTCTACTTTTTTTCAGTTGGTCAAGTCTCATGCAATTTGTGGTTCCAATATTAGATGTTTTGTTTGAGCGGGTCTTGACCACGAATAGACAGTTTTCTTTTTGCCTCATGACTAGCCGCCACACATAACATCGAATGTACATAAATAAAAGAATAAAATATATGAATAGGTCACTAACTTGTGAGGGTGTGTCAATTTGGGCCATCAACTTAAAAAATGCATTTTTTTGCTAAAAACTTGAGAAGTGGTTCATAAATAGATCATACCCCTTAGTTTCATGTTTATATTTGCAAAAACCTCCGTATACCTATTTTTTCTTTCACAACTTTGTCCTTCATCGGCGACAATAAAGGAGGGCGAGCAGGAGGAGGAGGAGCGGGCTCCGGCCACAGGGATTGCGCCACGGAGGACCGCAGGTGCAGGACAAGGACCCGGAGGTATGGGGGGAGGTTGCCGGTAGGCTCGCACCGGCCACGAGCGCGAGGAGGCGGAGCGAGTGCCGGCACAGCGGCGTCCGGGTGGTGGGAGCTCCCCCGAGCGCGCGTCCACGTTCGCGGTGGCCGGGCGGAGCTCCCCCGTCCGCGGCGTCTCAGGCCGCCCGCACAGTGCCTGCGCAGAGCCACGACACGTCGCCGGCGTCCTCCACGGTCCTCCCTAGAACAAGCAGTGCGGCGAGGCCCTTGGTGAGTTGCGCGTCGGAGTTGGCGTGGAGGTGGTGGTGGATGGGGACAGGGAGGCGGCAGACCGACCAGGATGTGAGGCACTGGAAGGAGATGGGGGAGGAGAGGGTGAAGCAATGGGGTGGGGGAGGAAGGGCTTGGAGATACGGTTGGAAGAGGAGGAAAGGAGGCGCAGCGCGGCCCCGACGTCGGCGGCATGGTGGAGCTCGCGGCCGCTCCTTGCCCACGTCTGCGCTAGCGCGGCGGCAGAGCTCCTGGCCCGCGTCCACGGCGGCGCGGCGCGAAGCTCCCGGCCCACGTGCGGAGCTCGGGGTGGCGGAGCGGGGCTGTAGGGGGACTCATGGCGGCGCGGAGATTGCCGCACCCGCCATGACCGGCGCCGCACTCGTGGCCCCGCACTCGCGCTCGTGTCGGCGGCGGCCCGGTGGAGCACCCGGCGGGGCAGACCTCCCCTGCCTGCAGCGGCGGCGGCGACCGGGGGCCCCTGACCCACGCTCGCTCCTGCGGCGGCAACGGCGGCCGAGCGGAGCGCCCCTGCGCGCGCTTGCAGAAGCGGTGGGGTAGACCTCCACTGCGTCGCGCTCCTGCGTCGGCGGGACACAGAGGTCCTCACGCATATTTTTATTTTTATTTTTTTAAACAAATTCGAAATTTGACACTCATATTATTTTTTCAAAAATAATACTTCTAGCCGCACCATGTGTCACGGCCTGGCCAACCACATTGTCGTGCCACGCATGGCGGCACAGCCAAACTGCATGCATTGCATCACAGCTGACTGGGCAAAGCTTACGTGGAGTTGCAGCCGCGGCACTGACGCGCCATGATGCCCGGTGCGGCAAAAGCCACCTACAAGCAGCGCGCCCAGACTAATCATAGGTCTGAATCTGGTGCCCGCCACCGGAGCCAGCCGACGAAGCGCCCCAGGGCTCTGACTTAAGACCGCTGCCCTTCACAGTGGAGAGCATCTTGGACAACCACAGCAAAAATGCCGTGCAGCCCTTATCCATGCCCTCATCGAAGGTAGTAAATGAGAATCAGCCTCCTCCCTGTCTTACGTGCATATGCCTTTCTCGATTATATCCTTCTTCTAGCTAGTTCATCCCCAATCTGGATGTCGTGGATCTGGTTACCAAGGTCGTCATACTATCCAATCATGAGTATGGCTTGATATTTTCTTTATCAATCGACTGTCCGTTTTCTTTTGTTAGTTCTACCACTGCTTTGGTGCAGATGTACTGTTGAATCCATGTACCAAAAGTGCAAGTGCAAATTTTTTTTCTTCCGATTAAACCTTCATCCACAATTTCTTTCAAGCTGACAATTTTCAAGTTGGAAAAGCTTGGATCTCTCAGACATGTTACCTCCTTGACCTTGCATTCTTCATGCTGCTTAAACCTTGGAAAGATGCTACCAAAAGGCTTTATTACTGGTGAAGTGTGCCAGCCAGCCAGCAGAAAGCCTTCATCCTCTTGTTTGCTGAATCCAAATGGCAGATCACCGTCCATTTATTTCACTCCATTATTTTCAGCACAGTTACCTCCAAAGAACTTTCCAGCCATGCTGTGCTTGCAGGAAAATCAATGCTACTACAAACCTTATCTAGGTTTTCATGCATATTTCTGGCATATTCTGATGGAGACAGTGAAACAGCAATTGCCTTCGTGTGAGGAATGTACAGTAATAGTTTCAGAGCTTCTAGGATACGGTGTTACAGGCACTGCTCTTGATTTTTTTTGGACAGAGGTAAACCCTGCTTTTATATTACCGTCCTTACACAAAACACCCTTAGAAACACAACCAGAGCCCTGGGGCGCCTGGTCGGCTGGCTTCGGCGGCGAGTATCAGATTCAGACCTAGGAATAGCCTGGGCACGCTGCTTGTACGTGGCTTTTGCCGCGCCGGGCATCATGGCGCGTCAATGCCGCGCTGCACGGGATGGCGCGGCGGCACCCCCACATCAGTTTTGCCCAGTCAGCTGTGGTGCCACGATGGTTGTTTGGCCGCCGCCATGCATGGCGTGGCAATGTGGTTTGGCCGCGCTGTGACACATGGTGCGGCTAAAAGTGTTATGTTTGAAAATAAATTTTTTTGTCAAATTTGGAATTTGTTTTAAAAGCAGTGTTGAAATTAAAAAAAATCACGATGACGACATTGAGTGGTGGTAGTAAGTGCAGTGGCAGTGATGAAGCTAGGGCTTGGACGACTTGAGTGCACTGGCAGCACTCGAGCTTGGACGACACTCAATATTCTAGAGACTGGCAGCAATTGTGTCTGATGCACGTGTTTAAACCTGGGCGGTGCACAAGTGGTGAAAACGAGTTATTGTCGCCTATTACCAGAAATTTTGTTCTGACTCTGGTGTCAGTGCATTTGGAAGTAAGTGGTGGTGATGGAGGAAATGCCGCACTTCACTAACATCATCCTCGTATGCCATGTCTCCTTGTCTTCATAATCCAACGGTGTTGCCACGTCAGCTAAAACAACATCTTTCACATGTGCTGCCATGTCTGCACCTAGACACATAGGATTATTTCAAACAATGTCATGCGAAGAACTAGAATCCTTGGGCCCCATAACAGGCAGCAGATCCAAATGTTCCTCACTAATTTTTGTTGCCTCTGTTGGTTTATTATCAGCATCAACAGATAATACTGCTTCTTTTCGTCGAACAGATCTCCCAGGCACTTGTTTTGGTTTTAGACCAGATTTCCTTTTTATGGTTGATGTTGGTGACTTGCCTTGAGAACAATCAACATCTTCGCTGCTTTCCTCCCATATCGTTTGGGAACATGTGTGTGCACAAGAAAATACCAACATTTCACAATTCACATCAACAACATAAACAGGCTTGCAATAGGTTTGCAATATGTAATAAGTATGTGAAGGTAACAAAGAAGCAGGTGCTTACCTTTTCCATGCTGCATACACATGGCAACGACAGAAGCGGTGGGAAGTTTGTATCGAGGTGAACAAACACAAGCTGTTTGTTGAACGATACACGCAGCTCCTCAAACACCAGCGTCTTGAGCTTCAGTAAGAAGTAGGTAGCTTGCCTCGTCTGCTGGGCGAAATTGAGCAGTGGGTAAGCCTGTAGGAGCATGTACCCATCGGCTGCACCAACAACGCTGTAGTAAAGACTGTCCTCGGGCAAGGGCTGCTGTGGCGCCAATCTGCATCTGCATCAACGCCATTGCCTTGCCTAGTCCTGCTACTGCAACAGAGGTCTAGGCTGTGTTTACCAAGAACTAGTGCGCCAAGATTGCCTTCGCTTGCCTCCACGATGAAATTTGGTTGTATATGCTGTGCAAGATGTTCTTTTTCATCAAATTTCCCGAAAAAAAGTCCAGCCCAGGGTGATGCTTTCCCAAGCTGAGATTTCAAAGTAAATATACTAGCAATTACTGAATGTATTGCCAGAGCTTGGACGACTCAAGTGCATTGCACACTCAAGAGATGTCCTTGCGCTGCAATGATTTCGGCATGGTCATTAATGTCCATTTTTCTTGTCAGCTGAAGAAATCGGTTGATATGTATGTGACACTTGTAACTTTGCCATTACTCTTGTGATGATTAGGGCCTGGACGTTGAACCAACGGTGTCAGGCTTCTGTTGCTCTTATCCTGTCAATGGAAGGAAGCATCTAAAGCTTTTGGTGTCGGCGTCATCGGACAGGGAACCCCTCGTCTGTTATGTGCCAGCATGCGATGATTCAGGGGGGAACATGCTTGACTGGTACAAAGTTTTTTTTTTTTTTTTTTTGAGGAAGACTGGAGGGGTTTGCACCCCTACAGCAATTAGAAAAAATAAAGGAACAAGATAAGTCTTACAAATTTAGGGAAAGCTAAAAGGGGAGGGAGCAGGAAAAAAACAACCTAGGCATAAGGTTTGCCTAGACTTAAGCTAAACAATCTCTGGATACAAAAAAACAGACAAGAAAGAGCAGTAACAGAACTGCTAGGAGCCTTGCTAAGGAAGACCTGCAATCCATGAATCAAATGTTGGGGAGTAAGATCTTTTTGCTCTCAATAATAGGAGCTTCAATTCTTCCTTGAAGTTATTGGTTGTCAACTGGAGCGAAGGGTTAATCTGCCTGAAAATCAAGTCATTCCTTGCCTTCCAGATTGACCAAGCCATGAGGACGACTATTTCCATAAAGAAAGGTACCCCCAACTGAGTTCTGAAACTCTGCAAAGTCTGAAAAGGATCAGCATTTGGGTCTATCTGAATGTTAATGATGCCCAACATTGTGCAGCAAAAGAGCATACTAACAGTAAATGAGTCAGAGATTCTTCAGAAGAGGTTTGACAAAGCACACAATTGGGGTCCTGCAGATGCATTCCCTTTCTTCTTAATAACTCTCGTGTACTTATTCGATCTCTAAGGACCAGCCAAAAGAAGACTTTGTGCTTACTCTGACATGATGACTTCCAAACCCACTGGAAGGCTGGGTGTACATTTTGATGGCCCTTTAGTTGCTTGTATGCCTTTCTGACTGAGATATTTTCAGAGTTCCATATGTATGACCATGTATCTTCACTGTCAACAATGTTGAGTTGCTGGAGATCATTCTGAAGAAATAGAGACTGAGAGTGTGCTTGCTGGGATAGTGGCAGGTGGAAGAGTTGGTGGAGATTCATTTGGTCAAGCCCAGTGTAACAACCCGAAAATTCGAACTACAAAATTTTTCGACAAAACCTCGAGTGATGTGGTGCGACATGTCATCATCTACCCCTTACATATGCATCAACCCTAGCATGTCATGCATGGCATTCATATGTTGCAAGTTAATTAACATCTCATAATAATGCTCTATGTTCACATGTTACATTTTAATGTTTCAATAGTTCAATCATCATGTTGCATTAAAAAGAGTGATTTGGATTCTTATTTGGTTTATGTGCTGGTTATTAAAAATAACAACATAATATTTATTTTGACAAATAAATATTAAGGGAATAATACCCTAGAAGTATTTGAGCCATGTATGCTCACTATTCTGTTGCACAAAATAAGCGCACCATATATATATAAGTATATATAAAAATATTTTTGAAAATGAAAAAGGAAAAGAAAAGGAAAAAGAGAAGGAGGAGACAGGCCCGAGCAGCCCCGTCGACCCGGCCTGCGCGCGTTCGCCCGCGCTCGCCGCTCGACCCTGCGCTCGCCGCTCGACCCCCTGCTCGCCGC
>CM041646.1:5704766-5856493 GCA_023333625.1 Bothriochloa decipiens
TATGGATTATGGATTCAACTGTTATCGGGTAATGTGATTTAAATGGTTATATTACACTCCGACACTATGGATTTCCCTTCGCGGAAATCAAGGTCGTTTCACCCAGCTTGCAGACTGAAGTTGCTATTTTTAGCAAATGAAAATAACTCAGGGAATTTTCCTTGATGATCTGATCACTCCACAAGTCCTCCCATAGAAGGCATGATTTTCCATTTCTAACATTCACTCTTGCCATTCTTTTAAATTTTCTGAGCAGTTTTATGATATTTCTCCACCAGAAAGAACCCTTCTTCTGCTGTCCTGGCAAGTGATCATTGTTATAGTATTTCTCCCAAACCAAAGATACCCACGGTATGTTCTCTTTGTTAAAGAATTTGTGAAAGTGTTTTATGAGTAGGGCCTCATTTTGTGCTTTTAAGTCTAGGACACCCAAGCCCCCTTCTTTTTTGTCCATGCATACTACTGGTCAAGCAGCTTTGGGTCTTTGCCTTGCATTTACATCTGATCCTCTCCACAAACAGAGCCTCCTGAACTTATCTATCGGTCGATGACACCTTGCTAGAGAAGGAAGGTACTCATGCAGAAAGTTGGCATGGAGGTGAGGATTGAGTTAGTAACTTCTAGTCTGCCAGCTTGATTAAGAAACTGTGAAGTTGCAGCTAGCCTCCTCTCGCACCTAGTCACCAGGGGTGAAAAGTCAATGATCCTTGGTTTATGGAGGCTGAGTGGCAAGCCCAAGTAGGTGAAAGGAAGGCTTCCAGTTTCACAGTTGAAGATGTTTGCAAGGTGCTGCAACCACTCAGGGGAAATGTTAATTGGTACCATCACTGATTTTTGATAATTTACCTTTACACCAGTTGATTCTCCAAAAGAGTACAACAGAGCTTTCAAAGCTAATAGTTGCCTGCTGCAAGCCTCCATTACCAATAAAGTGTCATCTGCATACTGTAAAATAGAAAATTCATTGGTCTAGGAAAGTGGGATTGGAGGCCTCAAGACTCCCCTATCTTTAGCTTTGTTGATAATGGACTCCAAGAGATCAGCAGCTAGAACAAAAAGCAGTGGTGAGAGTGGGTCACCTTGCCTTACTCCTCTTCTGTAGTGAAACACTTTCCCTTCAAGACCATTCAGCAATACTGATGAAGTCCCAGAGCCCAAAATGTTGGTTATCCATTGAATCCACTTTGGGCCAAACCCCTTGGCTTTCATTACCTGAATGATCAGATTGTGCTCCACTTTATCAAAGGCCTTTTCAAAATCAAGCTTCAGAATGACAATTGCCCTTCTTGATTTGTGACAATTGTAAATATATTCTAGGGCCCATGCTAAACAGTCCTGTATTAACCTGGATTTGATGAAACCATACTGGTTTTGGTGGATTAGGACCTTGATGTGCCCTTGCAATCTGTTTGCCAACAGTTTAGTCAAAAGCTTGACTGAGGAGTTCAGAAGAGAAATATCCCTGCAATCTAAAACAGTTAAAGGGTTGTCTCGTTTGGGAATGAGGGTGATGTATGATCTGTTGATGCTTTTGATGCAGATGTTTTTGTTATAGAAGTCTCTGCATAGGGAGATGAAGTCATTCCCAATTAGGGGCCAGGCACCCTTGATGAACTCATTTGTGAATCCATCAGGACCTAGAGATTTGTTGTGGGGCATCTCTTGGACCACTGACTCAATTTCTTCCTTTGTAAATGGTTGCTCTAGAGATTCTAAATTACTGCTTGGCTGAATAAGCTATGACAGGTCAAATAGGATATGATTGTATTCTGAGACCCCCTAATCTTTGCTTGAAGGAGGACCATAGGAGCTCAGCTTTCTACTCATGACCAGACAAAGAGTTTCCTAGCTCATCCTGGATGTAAGTGATCCTATTGTTTCTGTGCCTCAAGGTTGTGTGGACATGAAAAAACTTGGTTGGAGCATTCCCCCTCCTTCACCCATTTTATCTTTCCCCTCTGCATCCAATAGGCCTACTGCTGCTTCAGCACTTGGATTAGTTTTCTAGCCACCAAATGTTTAAAGTTTCATAATTCTAAGGATAGATCTCTGACCATTTCAATGGTTTCTAGAAGGTGCAATACCTATTTGATCTTGTCAATAGCTATGGTCAGCTTTGGCAGTGTCTTCTTCCAACTTTTTAGGTGCCTTCCCAGATTTTTGGATTTGGCTGTTATTATCCTTGCGGAGTCAATGAAGTGGGGTGGTGCTGCCCATCCATTCACTGCTACCTGTATGAAATCCTCATTCAAAAACCAATGGTTTTCAAACCTAAATAGGTTGCCTTGTGGGATGGTACTGCCAATTTCAATCACACATGGCCAGCGGTCAGATGTCTCCATCACTAATGATTTGACCACTATGTCTGGAAACTTTACTGTCCAGGCAATTGAAGTGAAGAACCAGTCTAGTCTCTCCAACAAAGGTGGGAATTGTTTGTTGGTCCAAGTGAATCTCCTGCCATGAAGTGGCAACTCAATAAAGCTAAGCTTGTCAATAGCTATATTGAAAAGGAATATTTCATTCAGATTTGCACCATCTCTATTTCTGTCTTCAGGCCTCCTCAACAAGTTAAAATCTCCCACAATTATCCATTCTAGATCCTCAGGCATGCTCATGTTCTTGAACCAATTCAGAAATTCCCTTTTTCCAGTAGGAGTGCAAGGCATATATACAGTTGTTAATCTCCAACCCTCATTGTTTAGGGTGGAGGTGAAGTCCAAGGTCATGGCATAACTATTCATGAAGACTAGATTTGCTGTAAAAGCTGAACTTTTCCAAGTTGTCAAGATTCCACCAGATGCCCCAACAGAAGGCAGATACTCAAACTTGTCAAAATCTATAGGACAAAAGTTTCTGATGTAACTTAGATCAAAGTGGTCTCTTTTAGTCTCTTGCAGACAGACTATTTCACTTCTACTCTCCATTATTTTGTTTCTTATTGAATTCCACTTTTCTGTCACTGTTAACCCCTCTTACATTCCAACTCAGAATTTTCCAAGCTCTATTGTATGACATTGTGGAGTTTTGATAGAGTGATAGTCGAGCCAGCAGCCCACTAGGGACTAGGACAGGTAAAGGGTTTGGAAGAAAGGCAGAAGAGCAAATAGGATAGAAAACCAAAGATTCACTTGTAGTGGTTGACTCCCTCTTTTCAAAGTTAACACAGCTCTAACTTTGAAAAGAGGGAAGGATAAATTGCTTAAGATACACAGATACAAAGATTCACATGCCATCCCATCTCTTAAGCAATTTATCCTTCCCTCTTTTCAAAGTTAGAGCTGTGTTAAAGTGCCATGAGCAACATCATGTGGCTTCTTGTAGTGGTGACCTAACAAAAAATGCAGCTGTGTGTCCTACAATGCAGTAATATGCTTGTTCCAATGGTAACAATGGTGTGGGTTATCCACAATCTGGGACAGGGTATCGGTGCGCATCTGCAACATCAACATTTGGAAAGTTGCATGTATATGAATGAGCATCGGCAGATGTGCGGACCTTACCCACCTGAACAGCTGTATGAGGGGCTCTCCACTGGTTTATTGTCTCAAAACCTTGCCATCTATGCTGTTTTCAGTGGGAAAATCGCCGATCCTGTGTCCTTAAGCTTTCTGAAAAAGTTCCTTGCACAATTAGATGTCGCTGCCATGGATTCCACCCGAAATGCATCAGTTGAGACAAAGAAAGTGGCTTCCCATGCTAAGATGGTTCTTCCAGAAGTATGTCTTGCCCTTCTATCTATATTTCTGTGTGGCATTCTTAGAATCTTAGCTGCCTGCCTTCCTGATTTCTTTGGTTCATGCCTTGTTCCTTTTAGTCTCTTTCAAGCGAGGAGTCATGCTGGATGTTTGAGGATTCAGAAGGTTGCCGACAAGGGCCACATTGTAGAATTTTGGGAAGTCTTGAAGTCTCTATTGCTTGTCTTGATACATATATACATATACATTATTATGGGCTGACCTGGGCCGGCCTTGTTACACAATATGGCCCAACACACATTCTCTTGCTGAACTTGCCTATTGGCTTCACAATAGCTATATCCAATATCTTCCAATGGTATGAAAATCAGAATGAAATTTATCACCTTTCTAGATCACACTAGTGCTTTGTGTAAGAAAAAAATGGTGCGTACACAAGAAGATGCAACTCATCTAATACTATGTAGTCAGATCAAAAGTCAAAGCAATAACAAATTAATCAGATCGCAGCATCATAATTCACCAGTGAGTGACTGCATATCTCAAGCGTAGCTTACTGTGGTGTTCGGTGGTGCAGCAGAGGTGTGGTGGTTCTCCATGGCAGGAAGGATGGAGGATTTTGGGAAAGAGGTAGCGTAAGGGGATTTTGGACTGACCCTCTTCAGCCTTTATTTGTTAGGATGGCGAACTATACCACTTGTTTTTTCTCTGTAACTTTTTTATCTCTTTCAGTGGTCATCAGAGATGCATGTTAAAAGGAAAACTGGAGGGGAAAGGATGTGTAACGTCTCTGGAGTCCCGGAGATAGCTGTTTCACGTTAATTTGACTGTCTGGCCTGAACTTCAAATGCTCACTCAGTAATAGAGATTTTTTTTTGAATGAATCGATTTTTTTTCCAAAACGACTATGAACCATCAAATGAAGAATCATAATGGTCTAACCATCAGATGAAGATTTATACTGTATCAAGAAGGTTTCCACACTTCAGATCAAAGTTAACTGTGTGAGTGTGGGTGTGTGGGTGCATGTGTGCGTGTGTGTTGTGTCTGTGTGGGTGGGTGTGTGTGTGGGTGAGTGGGTGTGGGTGTGGCCGTGTGGGTGGGGGTGGGTGGGGGTTCTTTGTGTATTTTGTGTGTTGTATGGACACTTGTTCCTCTTTATCATCTTCTTAATATAATGATGCGCAGCTCTCCTGCGTTTTAAAAAAAAAAAAAGTGGTTTGGAGTTTTAAACATTTGATCCTTGTATCTCGCAGCTAATATATTGTGATACTTTCATGGTTTTGCAGGGTTCAGACGCTACTGAATGTGACATTGAATATCCACCTGGATTTGAACCATGTTGGGAACCTGCTAAGAGCTCTATCTCGCCATCCTTATTAGAAGCCAATGGAGGTGCCAAAATTGGTGGGCAGTCTGAATCAAACACCATTTTTTTTTCTGGCCCCTTAGCAGAGTACCCCAGAGGATGCTAGCAAATGAACTATATATCTCATCAAAGCAATCTTTATTTCACTATTTTGAGGAGGTTATTGCAGGGGAGATAACGAATTGCTTATGCTTTGGACTTGAAAGCAGTATTGATCAGGTGACTTGACAAAGATAAATAATTTACCCCAATTACCTGAATTCCCACAATTTGTTTTGGTAAATGTGTATAGCAGGAACAAATTCATTCCCCCATTCATGCACCGGAGTCAACCATTTCAGCCAAAGTGTCTATGCATGAGAAAGCTTTGACATCAAAGAGAGATTCATTCGTGAACAAGACCTCCAAAAAAGGAGCAAGAACTGTGGCTAGTGATGCTCATGATTTTAACAACCAGCAAGATCTGAAACTCTTTCCCAGCAAGGTGCCAAAAAGTAGGTCTTCTAATGCCTCTATTCCTCTAGTGCATAGATTTGTATATATTCATGATACTACTTTACTTTCCAGGAGCCAGGTCATCTCATCCAACTAAGAAAGTTGTGGTTGCTAACAAAACACTTGTGGTGAACGACAGTGATGTGAATAATTCTATTCCCACGAAACCTGTCAAGAAAAGAAAGGGCAGTAACATTTCCAGTGGGTCCAGTCCGAGTGTGAAACAGATGATTTCTTGTCCAGAATCAGATGGTTGTGCTAGGGCTTCCATTAGTGGACGGGGGTGGCAGAATTGGGCACAGAGTGCTACTCCATCAGAAAGGGCTCGTGTGAGAGGGTACCATATTCGTACTATCCTTTCTGCCTCAAAAAATAACAGTTGGAAAAAATCTCAAGCCAAGGTTTCATTTTGCCCTTTTTTTTCTTTTTCTTTTTTTACTACTAGTATGTCTTTCTTTCTACTTTTCTAGTTATTAGGGTCAGATCTGTGTCAAAGCAGATTGTGTGAAGATCAGTTTTCTTCGTATTATCGAACAAGAATGTAAAGCAGATGCACAAAGGATGTGCAGTTGTATACTGAAAATTGGGATATCAGTAATGTAAAAAATTTAAATATATATACTATGGATACAAACAGTGTGTATCAGTGTGGCTATACCCTGTTTCACTGAGTTTGAATTGCCTTCAACATATTAGATTTATCAAAATCCGAAAGTAATAATATAATTGCTAAACCACATTTCAACGAGTTGTTCGGTTGATAGTTTCTGTGACTGTTAATAAGTCGGTTGATTCAATTTTGTTCTGAGAAAAATCACTATACTATAGCTAATAATCCGGATTGATAAGTTAGCTCTGGGCTAGGCAGTCTGCCATTGGACACCGATATTGAACTTGGTGAAGGGGAAAAAAAGCTTCTTAGTGTACTTTTCCACATGAGTTGGCGTGTACCCCCGTCATGGTAAATTACAAGACGTTTACGTTTTGGATCTTCTAGATTTATAACTTTTTTATACATTTAGATACATGTTATGTCTAGATTTATAATTTAATATGATCTAAGAAGCTTAGGGAGTATAATTTTAAAGCATGAACCAAGCAAAGCTTTCTCATCGCGAGAAGCTGCAAAAGTGAACCCAACGAATCCATGGGCCGGGCCTAAAAGGCCAGACATGGACGTTCGAGTTGTACTACCCGTCTACTGATTCTCACGGAAAAAAATCTACCGTTTACAGGACTGGGATACAGGAAGGCGGCTGCCCACGTAACCGTTAGGCTGGGGCTGTCATTATCTCGGCCCAGATTCGGATTCTCGTACAACGTGGAGTCGTTAGTATTGGGCCGTCCTCATCCCGGCCCAGATTTAGATTCTCCGTTCAACGTGGAATCGGTCCACGTGGCCCACCCACAGCAGATTCTCCCGTCCACTGATCCGCAGCAGAATCTCGTTACAACCGCAACTGCACGACCGTATCTCGTTCACGACGCGTCGTGCAACCACCCACCCGCCGTCGATGGAGGACCACCGACGGTCGAGATCACCGCTAGGTCATTTGCGCTCCACTATATATGCCACGCGCACGTGACGAGAACGGAGAACCACCGTGGCGTGGATCCATCGATCGGTCAACCAACCTCCTACCCTAACAAATCAGTAACCGCCTCCGTTCTCCACGTACAACACTCCACCATGGCGGCGTCCGGCGGCGGCGGCAAGACTGCTGGCGAGGGTGGGTGCACGCGGCTGTTCCCGGAGGAGTCGTTCGGGAGCTGGTCGGCGTACGGGCGGGCGCTGCTGGAGACGGGGCCGCGGCTGCGGGACCGGCTGACGGCGCGGTCCCTGGACGCCACCGAGGTGAACGAGGTCCGCGGCCGGAGCGGCGCCGACATGCGCCGGAACCTCACGTGGTGGGACCTCATCTGGTTCGGCATCGGTGCCGTCATCGGCGCCGGCATCTTCGTCCTCACCGGCCAGGAGGCCAAGGAGGCCGCCGGACCCGCCGTCGTCATCTCCTACGCCTTCTCCGGCGTCTCCGCCATGCTCGCCGTCTTCTGCTACACCGAGTTCGCCATCGAGATCCCCGTCGCAGGTACGTAGTACATTCAGATTTCAGACATTGATAGTTAATACATGAATTTGCATGCAAATTAAACGTGCGTCATTCGTGCATGATGATCGGATCTGCTACTAACTAACAGGCGGGTCATTCGCGTACCTCCGCGTGGAGTTGGGCGACTTCATGGCGTTCATCGCGGCGGGCAACATCCTGCTCGAGTACTGCATCGGCGGAGCGGCGGTGGCGCGGTCGTGGACGTCCTACTTCGCGACGCTGCTGAACCACCACCCGGACGACTTCCGGGTGCACGCGGCGGGGCTCGCGGAGGGCTACTCGGAGCTGGACCCGATCGCGGTGGCGGTGACGGCGGCGATCTGCACGCTGGCCGTGCTCAGCACCAAGGGCTCGTCGCGCTTCAACTACGTGCTCTCCATCCTGCACCTCGTCGTCATCGCGTTCATCGTCGTGGCTGGGTTGACGAAAGCCAACGCCGCCAACCTCACCGCCGATTTCGCGCCGTTCGGGGTGAGGGGGATCTTCGCTGCCTCCGCCGTGCTCTTCTTCGCCTACATCGGGTTCGACGCCGTGTCCACCATGGCGGAGGAGACGAGGAACCCCGCCACGGACATCCCCGTGGGACTCGTCGGCGCCATGATGCTCACTGCCGCAGTGTACTGCCTCCTGGCGCTCGTGCTCTGCCTTATGCAGCCCTACAAGGACATCGACGCTGACGCGCCCTTCAGCGTCGCCTTCACCGCCGTCGGCATGGACTGGGCCAAGTACATCGTCGCGTTCGGCGCGCTCAAGGGCATGACGACGGTGCTCCTTGTCGGCGCCGTCGGGCAGGCCAGGTACCTGACCCACATCGCGCGGACGCACATGGCTGCCGTCGGCGTCCATCTTCATCAACATCTTCCTGCTGGGCTCCATCGACGGCGCGTCGTTCACGAGGTTCTTGATCTGGACGGCGGCTCTGCTCGCCTACTACTTCTTCGTCGGGCTCCACGCCTCCTACGACAAGGCCAAGGCAGTCGCCGCCGAGGTAGAGGCCGCACGGGCGGAGGAAGGGGCACGTAAGGTCGCCGTCGGTGGCTGCCGCTTCGGCTAAACTTCCGATGAGTGACACTAATCATCATATCAATCAAGGCTTAGAGAATTTTAGAGCTGATGACGGGGTTATTCAAATTTATCTGTTATTATTAGTACTATAATTAATATTTATATATGATTAGTTGATGTGTACAAAGAAATATATATATCTAGCTTACTAAGTTGGCACTGTTGAATTTCGAAGTGATTTCGTAAACGTACATTCATTATCTGAATTCTTATCAGGGTCATTTGCACGTTACAACAACAAACACAGCTAACCGTTGCTACATCATCGAGAACATATAACAACTCTAACCATTCCAATGTCGTAGACATAGTGGGCGCCATTCTCCTAAATCATCAATTTGTTTTTCGTTTTTTTCAAGTTCGTACTTTGTAGTGTATTGTCTTCTTAACACCTCTATATGTACATCTCGAGGGGAGTTTTGATGTGCTAAACTTCGATGCCGCGTATTCAGTTCTGGTGGCCCATTTTTCTTTTCTCCTTTCAATCCCATCTCATATAGATGTCGTGGTTTTCTTTTTTGCTTAATTTATTTTTCCTCTGTTCTCACCATTATTTGTTTCTAATTTATTTTTTTCTGTTCTCGCCATTATTTGTTTCTAATGTTAAATCATTTCACGATTAGGTTTGCGCATCTGAATCACTGTTGATCTGTTCTAGCGACTACTAATTGACCACTAATACTAGCCGTGTATATGTCTTTATGATCCCATGACATACATCAACCACACAAATCTACTATACGTGTTTGAGATTAAACATTGTCATTAACCAATTGGACCTCTACAACTATACGTGATTTACTTCAGCTCTAGTAATAACAACCATGCGAGTCTCTGGAACTAGCCATGCCAGCCAGTCACTCACCCAACATGTAACGCGATGGTTATCCGAGACTCCACATGAGAACCACCTCTAGGTTCACCTCCACCTGTATCCTCGATGTCACTACCCCAACTGGCAGTGATCGATCCACCACACTAGTAGTTGGACAATACAAAGATATGCATCGACTATGATTGACTACTACATCAGCCGGGGTCTAATTGTTAACTTTATACAACTATGCATTCGTCACTCGAGCTCAGTGATTAATACCTCCTAGCTCACTTAATACGTGAACAATCCAAATGTTACCTTGTTACAGCTATGTGTATGCTCACTCAAGATATAACCATAAAAAGTGTCTACTTTTTCACCAAAATTCTCAGCAAACATAAAAATACCCACAAATCAAGACTCATACCGCCACCAACCATACTCGCCTGTCACCCATTATTGACACCTCTTTTGACACGTGTCAATATAAGCCGAAAACTGTGCCGATCGGCAAGGGAGTGGTTGTGCATTTAAGCTTACTTTGCTTTGAAGTATGGTTGACAGATGCTTGCCGATGAAGGTTAAATATGATCTTGTCGATGAGAGCGGAAGGCTGTTGCCGATGGAGAGAGAAGCATGGTTGCCGATGGAAAACAGAGCTGAAGAACGTGGAAAGCAGAGCTGAATCATTATCGATGGGTTTTGCCGATGAAATCTACAGAGATGAGGAGCGTGCCAATAGAGGTTTCATCGTAAGCAATGGATAAGGAAACTGGCAATATTTATGCCAATATTTTAATAGTTTACTTTTGAGTCCGACCTTGGTACGAGTCATTATTTTTTTTATTCTTTAGAGATAAGACTTGTTTAGGTAATACTTTATCGTGTCTGTTTAGGACTCATAGTACCAGGGTATAAATATGTACCGAGAGACAATGTAGAAAGGGTCAATCAATCAAATACAACAAATCTATTACTTTTATCTACTTTTCAAGCAATCTACTTTTCGACGACTTCGTCACCAGTACCTTTTCCTTTTTAACGAGTTCTTTCAAGAATCGACGGGCTGCATCAACTTGATCTCCGATGACCTTGCAGGTTCCGCGTCTACCGAGCACGATTCAGGCTTTGACGTCCGGGCGTATCGCTGTCGACTCGTCTGATCTGTTCAACAGTTATCGAATACCTTCTGAGCTTTGACGTCCGGGCATATCGCTGTCGTCTCGTTCAGATCTTATTCAAATTTATCATCCTTGTCGATTAACAGGTCAAATCGACTGGCACGCCTTGATATCGAACTTGGGTATTAGCCCGGTGTGTTTGTAGATCCAACGCCTTTTTGCATCAACACCCATCCAACTGTAAGGTTGGATATCCGGTGTTCAACTCAGCACCACCACTGGATCTCCATCCACCTGTTACCTTGACGTCACTGCTTATGCCCTTCCATATCTATAAGAACACCAACCGGCTAGCCACACATGGACGCCGCTCATATTGCTGGATAGAAGAACACTCCACTTTCGTTCACCTCTGACGAGCTCGATCATGGATCACATCCCTTTCATCTGGTTACCTATGGCCTCCGACGTTATAGCAACGCTCACCTATACTTTCCCTCCCCGCCCCTAGCCCTACTGCAACCACTAATATTGCCATGTTGCACTACGTCAACCCGCAGTTCTACGCATCTCTGCAGCCCGCCACTGGGCAGCCTGCTGTCCAAACCACCGCCGAGGTAGAAGGCGGCGCCAGGAGGAGGAAGACACATCCATCTGCCTGGTCCACCTCCTCATCACCTGCACCGGCGCCATCCAGGCAGGTGACTACTCGATCGCACATGGCAGCCTAATTGAGGCACGTGCGATCCTCAAGAAAATCCCAACTTCAACAGGGATCGGCCGCGTCAGGACCCACTTCGCCAACGCGCTCGCGCAGAGCCTCTTCCCGACAGTGTACCCGCATGTGTCGTGGCCTCCTCCTACAACACCGACGACAACGACATACAACCATTTCATTGAAGTGGGTCCCTACCTAAAGTTCACTCACTCCACAGCGAACCGAGCCATCCTGAAGGCGTTTGAGGGTTACAAGCATGTGCACATCATCGACTTCGTCGTGACGCATGCAGGGTCTCCAATGGCCAACTTGGAAGGACCTCTCCAAGAGAGAGGGTGGGCCGCCGGAGCTTCGCATAACCGGCATCGGCCCCAGCCCAACAAGCGGTCGTGATGAGCTCCATGATGTGGGCATCCGCCTCACCGAGCGGGCGCACCACCTGAAAATTCCCTTCACCTTCCAGGGAGTCTGCGCCGACTGACTGGATGAACTAAGCGCCTGGCTTCACCTCAAGATCATCAACGACGAGGCGTTAGCCATCAACTCCATATTGCAGCTCCACCACCTCCTCGTCGATCTTGACGCCGATGATGACTTCACCGGGCCGGTAAACATCCTCTTGAAGCTGGTCATGAAGTTAAAGCCAATATCTTCACGGTGGTGGAGCGGGAGGTGGACCACAACAAGTTTCTACTACTAGAGAGGCAAGCCCTACCGTCAGTACTAGCGGAGCCGTCGCCGCCGGAGCTAGAAGCTCCATCAACACCAACACCGCCAACTCACAGCCCGCCGAGAAGCACCTTCGCCGCGAGATCTTTAACATCATCTGTGATGAGGGCACCTCCCTCATCGAGTGACATGAGTTGTTCACCACCTGGAAGGAGAGGCTCGCCCGTGGGGGTTCACCTAGGTGGAGTTCAACCTCGGTGACGCCAATTTTGCATTCGCCGATCTTATCAGGGCGACTTCGTTTACCGGTTCAGGGTTCAGCATCCTGCGGGGAAACCTCGCTAGCATGGCACGGTCGCCCACTATATGTGGTGACGGCTTGGCATGCGATGGGCGGAGGCAACGGTGCTGGTGCCACTATATATGGATCACTCCTGTTGGGGAACAACTTTGACATACAAACATATTTTCCAAACTTTGGAGACAAACATTTCATTATAAACATTTGAGATGCTAACATGTGTAGCGAAGATGACGTAGATACTTCGCTGCACATGTTTTCAATTTCGCTTATGTATTTTCGCATGATTCTAGTTGACTAGCGAAGATGACTTCGTTGTACTTTGGACGCTCAGCGAAGACGATGTGGACACTTCGCTGTGGCTATCAAACTTCGCACATATGATTTCACATGTTTCAGGTTATTCAACGAAGACGACTTTGCTAGACTCTTGATGTCAATGAAGCCCACGTGGCGGCTTCGCATGAGGAGGCAATGAGGTTCTCAGCTAAGTCGAGAAATCATGATCAAGTCTAAAGTTGTTTAAGAAGACAGTAGAGAAAGGGCGAAGTGTGTTTCACCACTTCGTCGATGCGCTTTTTAGCTAAATGTATAGGAGGTTCCATGGCTAATTTTCAAGATTCCTTGAATGGCGAAGCCAAGGGGTCTATAAATACGCCCTGGAATGTAAGTTTTTGGACAGAATGGAATATAATCACAACCAGCATATTGTTTTCACCATATACACGTGTATGTGATTTCGTTACCCAACATCTGGCGCCGTTCCATTTGTGTGATCGAAGACACTCACGACCACCACGCGGATGCAAAATGGCAAGACCAGCAAAAAGGTAACTTCGACTGGAGACAATTCAAACTAAGACAGAGACCCACTTTTGGAAGATGAGACAGAAACAGAAAACAGACGTGATCAAGAAGAAGAAGAAACTCAAAACAAAGAAAGAAGACTCAAAGAGCTCGAAGATCAACTCATCATCAAGAAAAAACAGCTAGAGGAAGTAAGAGCGAAGACAAGAGAAAAGTCTTTAAAGCAAAGAATCGCAAAAGCAGAGCCTGAACTAAGAAAGCTCAATGATGAAATAGAAAATGAGAACGAAGCTATAATTCAAGATCCAAACTCAGCAAGTAAAAACACCAATGACAAAGAGATCCAAAGTCAAATAGCAACAATTGACACAGAGTCACCTTTGTCAATTGACATTCAGCTAGCGAAGTGGCCAGCAGGTTTGAAATTCAACATCATCCCAATCTACAATGGCATGTCCGACCCAAGACAATTCCTTATGAGCTTCGAAGCAGTAGTAGCATCAAGCGGGGGAGATGCGAACACCCTAGCGAAGTCGCTCATCATGGCAGTAAGAGGACCAGCGCAGCATTGGTACTCTTCACTAAAACCAAGGTCAATCAAATCTTGGGATCAACTTCGCACAACTCTGCTCCTAGATTTCCAAGGCTTACAAAGAGTTGAACTCACCAGTGATGATCTTTTCAACATCAAGCAGCAACCAAAAGAACTGTTGAGCCAATATTATAAAATATTTGTACAAGCAAAAGCTCAAATACCAAACATACCAGATGAAGTCGTCATTATAACAGCAATCAAAGGACTGCGAGCAGGTCAACTCTCCTTACACTTCAAAAGGGAAAGACCAACAACAGTTGAAAAACTATACAAAGAAATGAGAAAGTACTGCGAGTCTCACGAAGATTATAGGAAAAGAATAGAAGAAGAAAAAGAAGAGAGAAACATGTCAAGACCAAACAACAACTTCCAACATACAAGAATGGGAAACACAGAGCGAAGACCATTTCAGAGAATAAACCATATCAACAACACAAGCGAAGTCAACAGCCAAGGTTCAAGCTCAAGCAATCAAAGAAATTTCTAAAGCAATAGAAATTACAAGGAAAACTTCCAACAAAGGCCAAATTATAACAACCAAAGCAAAAACTTTGAAAGGAAAATCTTGAGGCCCGAAGAAATGTACTGTATCATACATGGTAAAGGGGCTGGTCACACATCAAAGATGTGCCCAAGAGTAAAGAAAAGCATTGAAGAAATACATGAAGAGAATAGAGCAACTTCGCAGCTAAAAGTTATCAATCACCTAGCTCCTCAAAGAACAAGTTACTTGCCAATAACTTACCCTTAGCACATGTTGCCACCACCTCCGCCAATCTACAATTGCCAGCCACTAGCAGCGTGTCCGCAAAATCAATGGGGCCCAAGTCAACAACAAAGCTTCCAACCTGAAAGTTCAGTAGCAAATAGCAACCACCAAATTTAATACAACAACAACATGGCCGAAGCGTCAACAAGCAACGGGAATGCAATCATCCCAAGCAAAGGCAGAATTATGACAATCTTCGGAGGAAACAGCATGGAGCTTGACACAAGAAATGAGAGAAGAAATTATTTCAGAAGGGTAAATGCCATAGCAGTCGAAGGTCCATTCAAGAAAATAAGATGGTCCCACATGCCAATCACATTCTCAGAACAAGATCTCAAACTCAAAGATTACCCTCATATGGACGCAATGGTCATAGAAATAAACATTGAAGGTTGGGTAGTAACAAAAATTCTAATAGATGGTGGCAGCTCAGCAGATATCATATTCACAAGAACTCTAGATGCAATGCAAATTAATAGAAAAATCTTGGGAAGGGCCGAGCACCCATTAGTTGGCTTCGGCGGAAAGAAAATAAACTCTGTCGGCAGAATTGTCTTGCCAGTCTCATTCAGAACAGTGAACAATGCGAGAACAGAGCAAATAGCATTCGATGTTGTCAAAATGCATAGCCAGTACAATACAATCTTTGGAAGGGGAAGTTTAAATTCTTTCGAAGCCATAGTAAGCTACCCATACTTATGCATGAAGATACCAGCAATCAATGGCATCATAACTGTCTTCGGTGATCAAACAGAGGTAAGAAACATAGAAAGATATGCAAACCTGGCTTTCAAAAATATCCATGTCATACAAGAAGAAGAAGAAGAAGAAGATGAGCTTGAAACTGAAAATGCAAAGACACAAGAAAAAGCGAAGCCTTGCGAAGACACAAAGAAAGTACCAATAGACCCAATGGTGCCAGAAAGACAAGTTATCATCGGCACAAATCTATCAAAAGAAGAAGAAAAGAAGAAAAGATAATACAAGTCCTGCGAAGTAACAAGGATATCTTCGCCTGGTCTGCACAAGACTTAGGAGGAGTAAGCAGGGATGTCATAGAACACAAGTTAAACATCGACCCAAACTTTAGGCCAAAAAAGCAAAAACTCAGAAAGTTGTCGGGAGACAGAACACAAGCTGCAAAAGCTGAAGTCCAAAGATTGTTAGATGCAAAAGTCATAAGAGAAGTTCAATTCACGACTTGGCTTGCAAACATAGTCATGGTGCAAAAAAAACAAAAAGTGGAGAATGTGCATAGACTTCACAGATCTCAATAAAGCATGCCCAAACATAGTCATTACACCATTCAGAACTTACTGTTTCCAAAGAATGGCCGAGGGGCTCTGCAATGCAGGGACAACTTTCATTAGAATAACATCCACAGTCCTCAAAGATCAAATACCAAGAAATCTGCTTGCATATGTTGATGACTTGGTAGTCAAAAGCAAGAAAAGAGAAGACCATGTAGAAGACTTACAAGAAACCTTCTCAAACCTCAGAAAAGCAAATCTAAAGTTGAACCCAGAAAAATACACATTTGGAGTTCAAACAGGCAAAATTTTGGGGTGCATCGTATCCGCAAAAGGAATCGACCTGAATCCAGAGAAGGTGAAGGCAATACTGAACATGCAAGTACCAAAAAACATCAAGGACATCCAAAAGCTGATAGGAAGATTAGCTTCGCTGAACAGATTTATATCCAAATTAGCTGAGCAAAGCCTCCTAATATTTCAAGCACTAAAAGGGAAAAAGGAAAAATTCAACTGGGGGCAAGCACAACAAGAAGCTTTTGGAGAAATAAAGAAGCATTTATCCAACCCCACAACTTTGGCAACACCTAAACCAACGGCAGACTTGCTACTATATGTATCAGCAAACGAAAGTACAGTTAGTGTAGTACTGATACAAGAAGAAGAAAATGAGCACTCAACAAGACAAGTTCCAGTATACTTCGTATCCGAAGCTTTGTCTGGATCAAAAATTTTCTATTCGGAAATCGAGAAAATTGCATATGTTGTACTTATGGCATCCAGAAAGTTGAAACACTACTTCCAAGCACATAAAATAAGACTGCCAACAAATCAACCCCTCAAATAAGTACTACAAGGCGGTAAGTCCTCAGGAAGATTAGGAAAATGGGCTGCAGAATTGTCTCAATACTTCATCAAATTTGAGAAAAGAACAGCAATCAAATCTCAAGTGTTGGCTGACTTCGTAGCAGATTGGACACCTTCAAAGTACAATCAAGAAAGAATGGAGCAACCAGAATGGATAATCTATTGTGACGGTGCTTGGGGCTTCGCCGGTGCAGGAGCAGCAGTAATCATAACCTCACCTTCTGGAATCAAACTCAAATACGCAGCAAGACTAGACTTTTAATGCACCAACAACATTGCAGAATATGAGGTAGTATTGTTGGGACTTCACAAAGCAAGAGCAATGGGAATTCAAAAGCTAATAATCAAGACAGATTCTCAAGTTGTGGCTGGACACATAGAGAAAAATTACAAAGCAAGGGATCCAGAGCTAGCAAAGTATCTCCAACTATTAAGGGATCAAGAAAAACACTTCGCTGGATTCATAGTGAAAAGTATCTCAAGAAATGATAACACAGATGCAGACGAAATTGCAAAAGCTGACGCCCAAAAGTTAGGTTACCACTAGAAGTATTCTTCCAAACTATCACCGAAGCCTCAACAAAAATAAAAGTTGAACAACCAAAAGAAGTACACATCATAGAAAGCAAAGACTGGAGAGCTCCAATGATAGCATTCCTCAAAGGATTTTATGAGCCAAAAAATAAAGTTGATGAAATAAAAATGAAGCAAAAGACCAGAAGTTACAAAATCATCAATGAATAATTATACAAGGAAGGAGTTTGCCAACCGCTACTAAAGTGCATCTCAAGAGAAGATGGTAAAAACTTGTTGAAAGAAATACACGAGGGAGTCTGCGGATGTCATGCTGGGGCTCGATCAATAGTTAGAAAAGCTTTCAGACAAAGGTTTTTCTGGCCAACTGCCCAAAGTGACAGCAAAGAAATCATTCGGACTTGTCACAATTGTCAAGTGACAGGAAGTAAAGTCAATGCACCAGGAACAAACCTATAACCAATTGAACCAACTTGGCCACTTGCAAGATGGGGAATCGACATAGTTAGAAAATTACCTCCGTCTCAAGGCAATTACCAATACTAATAGTTGCAGTTGAATATTTCACCAAGTGGATAGAAGCGAAGCCAATCACCAACATGACTTCTTACACAATAAAAAAATTTCTATGGAAAAATATCATATGCAGATTGGGAGTTTCGAGACACATCACTGTAGATAATGGATCCCAGTTTGATAGCGAAGACTTCAAAGAATAGTGCCATTCAATAGGAATCAAACTTTGCTTCACATCAGTAAGACACCCACAGTGTAATGGAGGAGTCGAAAGAGCAAACGGGATAATTTGCACTGGAATTTCAAAGTGCTTAACAGACCTGAAAAAAGGAAAATAGGTCGACGAATTACCAAGAGTAATCTGGTCTCACAACACTTCAAAATCGAGGCCAACAGAATTTTCTCCATTCAAGTTACTTTACAAAGATGAAGCAATGACTCCCAAAGAAATAAAATACGAAGGTCCAAGAACAAATATTCAAATAATCACAGAATAAGACCAAGAAACAAACAAAGATTTGCTCAAAGAAGAAAGAAATAAAGCACTTGAAAATATCAAGAAGTACCAACTTGAAACAAAGATGTGGTGCAACAAGAAAGTCAAGCCAAGAGAGTTAGAACCAGAAGATTTTGTCCTCAAAAGAAAAAGAGATGAAGACACAGTGGGAAAATTCCAACAAAAGTGGGAAGGGCCTTTCATCATCAAAGAACAAACAAAGAAGGCGCGTACCACCTAGCAAATCTGAAAGGTAAAG
This sequence comes from Bothriochloa decipiens, assembly GCA_023333625.1. NCBI lineage: Eukaryota > Viridiplantae > Streptophyta > Magnoliopsida > Poales > Poaceae > Bothriochloa > Bothriochloa decipiens. Next base: position 5,723,224 of record CM041646.1, read on the forward strand.
AACTTAGTCACACCTGGAATATAGAAGCACTTCGTAAATATAACCCATAGCCAAACTAGAAGAGTGGTTTTACTTTCTGCAAAGTAGAAGTTTCTTTCCAAGCAACTTTACCATATAATCGAGCTGCACTCTTTTTCCACTCAGGGGAAACCCTTTCCAGGGTGAGTGATTTTTTAACGAGGCAGTCTCTTAGCAAATCTCATGGAATATAAATGAGAAAGTAGTTTTCCCAAAGATATGTCTCCACATTGAAGTACAAAATGCCGAAGAGTATATCCAACATATACTCCCATATCGGCACAAATTTTATAAAACTAAGTTAGCATCAATATTTTATTAAATCTAAAATATGCTAACTTATCTAACTCAAACAAGTCTAAGGCAAATTTTTCAACTTTGTTTCACTAAGGTGAAATGTTTTCAGCTTCTAAGGAAGCATATGCGTCCACTTCGCACGAAAAAGAAGGGACGGCGTTTCAAAATTTGCTAAAGCAAATTTTTCAACTTTGCTTCACTAAGGTGAAATGTTTTCAACTTCTAAGGAAGCATACGCGTCCACTTCACACGAAAAAGAAGGGACGGCATTTCAAAATTTGCTAAGGCAAATTTTTTAACTTTGTTTCACTAAGGTGAAATGTTTTTAGCTTCTAAGGAAGCGTACGCGTCCACTTCTCACGAAAAAGAAGGGACGGCGTTTCAAAATTTGCTAAGGTAAATTTTTCAACTTTGTTTCACTAAGGTGAAATGTTTTCAGCTTCTAACGAAGCGTACGCGTTCACTTCGCACGAAAAAGAAGGGACGGCGTTTTAAAAATTTGCTAAGGCAAATTTTTCAACTTTGTTTCACTAAGGTAAAATGTTTTCAGCTTCTAAGGAAGCGTACGCGTCCACTTCGCACAAAAAAGAAGGGATGGCATTTCAAAATTTGCTAAGATAAATTTTCAACTTTGTTTCACTAAGGTGAAATGTTTTCAGCTTCTAAGGAAGCGTACGCGTCCACTTCGCACGAAAAAGAAGGGACGGCGTTTCAAAATTTGCTAAGGCAATTTTTTTGACTTTATTTCACTAAGATGAAAATATTTCAAGCTCCCAAGCGAATCTTACGCGTCCACTTCGAACGAAAAAAGAAGGGACGACATCTCAAAATTTGCAAAGGAAAATTTCTCGACCTCTTTTCTCCAAGAAGAAAAATATTTCAAACCTCCAAGCGAAGTACACGTGTCTACTTCGAACGGAAAAAAAGGGATGACATTCCAAAATTTGCTAAGGTAAATTTCTTGACTCCAAGTTTCTAAAAAAAGTACATATGCAATTTAATTTAAAGTATTTATTTTGTGCCCATTCATACGAACGAAGAAAAACTCACAAACTTCGCAATACAACAAGATGTCTACAATACAACTTATCCAATTAAAAATAAAATGTGTTTACAAAATCAGTCATCTTGAGAACTAATTACTTCGACAGCATCACCAAGTATGTCGCTCACAACTTCATTAATAATCTTGTCCGCTTCACGGCGTAAATAGTCCTCACAAACGTTCACCGGTGAAGTACTTGACACAGATGACTATAAAAAGAAGAAGTTAGAAAATAAGAGTCTAACCACAGAAGAAAAGTAAACTTTACATAACAAACTTTACCTCTGCAAAATCCATGAAATCAAAACTCGATATTTGGGGGGCCTAATACTATAGTATCGTTCACTCACATCTATAAAAGATTTGTAAGACAAAACCCCCAAAGAAAAAATCCCAAGTTCAAAATAACAAGAGTAAAAAACTAACGGCAAGAAAATCGTCAACATCACAACCATCATACTTCGTACGAAAGTCATAAAAATCACTAGGCTCGAAAACAAAATTATCTTTAGACATTAATAGAGGGGTAACGTCTTCGACATCCTGCATAGGCTCAGCATGAGGTACCTGCGCAGAATGGACAAATAGTCAAATAGCTTCCAAGCTTACAAAGTTAATAACTTAGAACCATTGTATCTTAAGATCATCTCATCTCACAAAAGAAAAACAACTAGAGCCTAAGGATGGCCGCCACTAACATTGCTAGATCCGGCACCGCCTTGACCTCTAGCATCAGCCTCCCTCTTTGCGGCTTCCTGCGCTTCCCTCCGGGCAGCTTCTGCCTCCTTTGCAATTTGCTGACACAAAAAGAGAGAAAAGTTAGATATGAAACATAATAGAAATAAAAAACAATTAAGTGTAAAATTTACCCTCTGTAATTTCTCTCTAGCTTTATCAAAGCAATGGGCCCGACCACCCGACCTCCAATACTGCTCGAGATATTTGTTGCACAATACTTGTGTTGCCTTCGTCACGTTGGTTAGTTCATCCATAGAAGGAAACTTGTAGTTGGCATCACAAAGTTATGCAAACAAAGGATCCTGGCTTTGTCTCATCAAATGAAACAAAGCACGAGCAGAGTAGAAAACCCCAATATCAATAGTGGTCTCCATGACCTGAGATAAATCCTCATATTGGCGGCAAAGCCAACTGAAAAAACTGTCACGATCACCAAGATCCCAACACTTGTCTCCAGGCCTAACTCCAAACTTGTCATAACATTCAAAACAGAGCTCCCAAATGCGATTGCAATTATCAAAGCAGGCCTTATCCTGATCCTTAATTTTTCTCTCAATACTCCTCACGTCTTCCTTCAACTTTTCTTGTTCCTCCATAATCTTCTTGATAACATCTTCTCTTTCTTCAACTCGAGCAAGAGCACTGATAAGTTTGCCCTCCAACACATTATGAGCATCCACAGCATCATCTCTCTCCTTCTCTTTTTTGGCAATTGCTTCTTTAGATTCTCAATTTCAACTTGATAGTCACGTTCGTGAAGGGCAAAGTTTTTCTCCTTTTCCTCTAACCCAGTCCACAAACCTCTCATCAAAAGAGAACCTTTATACATCATCAAAAGCCTAGCATCAGCAACCTCGAGCAAGGGTTTCTTGGATATCTCAAGCTCCGCATCAGGAACAGTGAAAGCCTCATCTATACACTTCGAGAATTGAACCTCAGAAGTGCGGGGCATCATCCGAAGTTTATCAGCCCCAATACTAATGAACTTGAAACTGTCAAGACCCAAGCTTTTCTCTTGACAAAACGCTAACCCACGCTTAAGAGCATCAGAAACTTCTCCTTCACCACCAGCAGAGACAATGGGAGTAGCAGGATCTTGACTGTTAAACTTGCTCAAATCAATATTCTTTTGAGGAGAAGACGGTGCATGAGGAAAGATAGTTTCTGCAAGAAAAATCAAAAGTTAACAAAACAAGACAATTCAAATCAAAAAGAAACGCGAAGTCACAATAGTCACCAGTAGAAACACGCTCACCCAAATTGCACTCAACATTCTTTCCACTTTCAACATGAATAATAGAACTAGATAAGCGTGCCAGATGATCATCATTGATACATCATCAAAACCTTCCTCATCGCTATCCTCAAAGTCAAGAGTATAAACTCTGGAGCCCTCAATTCTCCTTAACATATTTTGACCACCAACTTCGCCAACCTCACCTGCAACTGGGTTGTCAACTGAAGTTGTTTTCCCAGCGTTAACATTTTCTTCATGAGGTCCAGCAACAAGGGCCTCAGCATCAGGCTTTGGCGAAGTAGAACTAGCAGCTCTTTGAGTTTTCCCCACAAAAGTTTCTCCCCCAATAGTTGCCATTTCAGAAACAACAGCACCTTCAACACCAACAGAACCTCTCGCAGACAAGCTCACACCCTATACATTCCGCAACACATCACTCAGCGGAGTAAGCAACGACGAAGAGAAACTGTCAGAAGAAAAAACAACAGTAATTTTTCTCACCTCCTCTTCAACACGCTGAGACTCGGTAACACCAACGTCACCAACAACTTTCAAAGTACCAGCATCCTCTCCCCCAGAACAACCCAAACTAACAACCAAATTTCCCTCCACATCTAAGCTCCGCTCTAGCATAGCGTCAAGCTCTTCAGAATCAAGCAAGACAGAAGGACTTTGATTCTTCTTCAATTTCTTAGCAACAGTCTTGCTAGGACCAGCCTTGCACTTAGCACCCTTAGCAGTCTCCTTCTTCTGGACTTGCTTCTTCTCACGGCGATAAGCAGGAGGAGGCCGTTCTCTATACTCAACTTGCGCAACTTCAAAAACTCTTTTCAAACATTTGTAACCATCACCAAGAATTTTATCAATGTTATTTTTCTCACTCAACACATATTTTCCACGTAGATCTTCGGCTTGACTCTCAACAGACTTCACAAAATCTTCATCAGTAGCAAAAGTCTGCGGGCGATGAAAATCATTATCTGGATACTTATAGTTTATACCTCGAACATTCTTAGGATAAAAACATTGAAAGGACCATCCTTTTTTCAGTGGCCAAATCCTAGTAGCAGCATACTTTTCTACAAGATCTCTAGCACACTATAATGAAGTTATGCACTTGTATGCCTTAACTACAGCTTTCGAGATCATAAAAGAAGGAAAAGATGGAGACAGCTCAAACTTCTCAACCTCCATCCTAGCAGCCATTGGATATCTTTTTACCATCTTCTTAGTAACAGAATCGCTTTCCTCAACCATGGGCACCTTATGGTAGAACCAATACCTCGACCAGTTCCCAACACTCCACTTATTCCTCATCGCCGGAGAGATTTGGACAGCATTGTGAGCAGTCTTAAAATTTGAACAAGCAAAATATTTGGTAATCACTCGCCCTTCAAGCATAAACTCCTTGAATTGAGTATGCATCTCAAAAAGCTCACAAAAAGCAGCGATGTCAGCATTAGCCTCCTGAGATTTGATGGCTCAAACAAACTGAGTCAGTCTAACCACACCGTTTGGAGTCAAATGGTGCATCTGAATGTTGAAAGCCTTTAGCACATCTTTAACAAAGTCCTGGCAAAGGAAGCGAAGACCAGCAGTGAACAGATCCCGATAAACAATGCATTCATCGGGATGTGGCTTCGGATTAGTCTCCAAAGGATCAGGCACCCTCACTTGATCATGTTCAACAAGCTTTAATCATACCATTTCATCAAGATCACTTTCTTCAAACAAAGTCTTTCCAAAAGTTAAAGTAAAACTTTCATCATCTTTAATCAAATCCTCAACCGACGCATCAACGTCGTCAAGGCCCTCTTAGTCAGAATTCAACCGAGACTTATCCTCCTCAGTTTTGGAACTCTCCTAAGACTGAAGTTGATCTTGCAAATCACACGAAGACATCTACAAAAATCAAAGATCAGAAACACTATTTGACAAAATTGTGAAAATATAAAAGTTAAAGGAACAAACCTTGACGAAGGTGTCACACAAACTTCGATCAAAGATCTAAGATCAAGAGAACACAACGGCAAAACGTCAAGAAAAGCTATCTCAAACTTTAGGGTTCAAGAAAAATTTTGACAGAGTTTCCCTTCTTCTGAAAACGACAGCCTCAGGGGGGAAGCCCTACCTATTTATAGGCAGAGTCCGGTCAACCGGTCAAAACTAGCCGTTGGATTCAAAATTCAAATAGGCCTCCAAAGTTTGGACGGCGTTTGTTAGACAAAGTTTCATATAAACTCTACGAAATTCAGACCTTTGGAGTAGGCCTTCGCCCGCGAGGGGCTGCTGTTAGGGAACAGCTTTGACATACAAACATCTTTTCCAAACTTTGTAGACAAATATTTTATTATAAACATTTGAGATACTAACATGTGTAGCGAAGATAACGTAGATACTTCGCTGCACGTGTTTTCAACTTCACTTATGTATTTTCGTATGATTTAAGTTGACTGGCGAAGATGACTTCGATGTACTTTGGACGCTCAGCGAAGACGACGTGGACACTTCGCTGTGGCTATCAAACTTCGCACATATGATTTCACATATTTCAGGTTATTCGACGAAGACGACTTCGCTAGACTCTTGATGTCCAGCGAAGCCCACGTGGCGTCTTTGCATGAAGAGTCAATGAGGTTCTCAGCTAAGTCGAGAAATCATGATCAAGTCCAAAGTTGTTTAAGAAGACAGTAGAGAAAGGGCGAAGTGTGTTTCACCACTTCGCCGATGCGTTTTTTAGCTAAATGTATAGGAGGTTCCATGACTAATTTTGTAAGATTCCTTGAATGGCGAAGCCAGGGGTCTATAAATACCCCCTAGAATGTAAGTTTTTTGACAGAATGAAATATAATCACAACCAGCATATTGTTTTCACCATATACACGTGTATGTGATTTCGTTACCCAATAACTCCAAAGGTGGCAACAGCTACCATAAAGGTAGTAACGGCAGCAGCAGCAGGCAACCGCGGCCGTCGTGGACTAGCCGGAGGGATAACCTTTCTGTAAGCCAGTAATTTTAGCGAGGGTGATGATCGAGTTGAATAATAATAATGTAATATGAATAATGCTGTGGTGATCTGTTTCAATTTCAGTCGTGTGAACTTGTGGTGAATAATTTGTTCTGTCTTGAGATGTCCTGATCATGAGACTCGGAAGTTTGCAGCGAATTCAGTGATATTTTTAAATGTGACAAAAAGGTGACAACCAAACAATATGACTGTGTAGATTGTTTTTATCGACAAGCAGGCGAACAACCTGTCAATTGCACACACTATGACTCGGCAAGTCTAGCCTGGCTAGGTAGGCCAGTTGGTACAACATCCACCACGCCTATAGCGAGCACGCCGAGCAGTGCTAAATCACGGTGGACGGTGAGGCAAAGGGTGTGCCATGCAGGGTGCGATGGCATGCATCAGGCTTAGTGGTGGTAATGAGCTTGAGGCGCAACGGAAGAGAATTGGTGGCGGTAATGAGCTTGGTGTGAGTTTGTTCCGCAATGATTGCTTGCGCGCGTATTTACTAACCAGACAGGAGTTTGTTTGTGGACTTCTCACCCAGATTATAAACATTACAATTTTTTTTGGCACAATTAACAAATTTTGGAAACCTATTTGCGCTAACGGTTTGTATAAGCATGTCACCAGTGTATAGATCAATTTACACTAACGTCAGACTTAACCGACCCATAAACATAAGCACTTACATATTGGCTTTTTTCAAGTGACCTCAGCAAAAACACCACCGTTTTCACACTAGTACAGTTTACAAAATCGCCAGTGAAATTAAAATTCAAAAAAAATACCGTCAGTACAAACAATTTCTGCACTGTTGATACATCAGGAGAAGGAACTCCCAAGGCTCCATGGGCGATATTGAGTATAGGAGCTTAGTGTTTGGGGTCCATTTGCATGCTCAAAAGATATGCACTATGGCTTAGTTCAACATAAAATAATTAGCTCACAATAAAAATTTCATCATAATTGGATCATAAAACTATAGATATGAATTATTCTAATTAATTACAAAAAAATCATATATCTAAAACTACAACAAAACTTTTGTACTAAAGCATACCATATTATATGTCCACCGTGTATATCTACTTATCTAGAGTAAAAAAAATAGGATTTTTTTAAAAATTTAGCTCAAATAAATGAAAAAGAAAAAGATAAAACTACCCTGGAAGCCCCTCATAACCAGGTCAGGGACGTAATCTACACGGTTTCGATAGTTGAGGGATGAGTTTTGTTTGATTTTGAAATTCATGGATGAAAACCGAATTTTCGTAAAAGTTGATGAACTGAAACTGGATTTTTTTTTCCTATATAAAAGCAGCACTAAACCAAAGTGCTGGTATAAGCCCAAGTCTTACAGAAGGAACATTCTGTATGGCTGAACCAAATATGGCCTATGTAGGTGTAACTATTCAGTTAGGCGGGCTGGGCTCGGAAAGAAGGCCGTATCGTTTCCTCTGTGGCTCAAAAAACATAGTGACCAGCAGCAGTGTATCGGTTCCAGAGAGTGATTTGACTCGTTATGTGTTTTCAGGACGCACAGTACAAAATAAATATAGATCACGTGTTTAGCACACTAGAAAGACAGGCGCGGCAGCAAAGCCGCAACCTTTGTTGTAGGCAAACTTGGCTTCTATGTTCTCTAGAAACTCCTGAATTTAATATCGGGGTCTTGTGGTCCGATTGTTCGCATCAAATCCACCCGCCGATGTGTGCGGGAGCGCGAGAACGGGAAACGCGCGGCATGCAGCAACGCGAGTGGGAGGCAGCGCGAAGCGCGGGAAAGCGTGCACATGCGTGGGAGTATCCGGGGGCACGCTCCGCGTACTTTAGTAACTAAAAAATTATAAGTAACGGACCATAAATCTAAATTAAATTTCTATCACACCATCAAATTCGTCAAAATAAAACCTTTAAAATAAGATCTCACATGGATAATGTTGGGGGAGCCCATATACATATGCGCCGAATCCCCTAAAAGAGGCTCAATAGGATCTAGAGTAGTCACTTGTCAATCTCACCTTCATCAGGGGTCGCTTGTAAACTGTCATTTGCATATATAAATATAAAGAGGAGGAGGGCAAGGGGACTCTCCCTCCATTCCAACCTTAGTTCTTACAACTACTCTCGTACTGTTCATTCAAGTGACCTAAGGCAACCTTAGTGCCCCGAGGTGGGGAGAGCGAAGAAACATCCGCTACTCCGTCAGCCACCTCCGTCCGACACCTTATGGCCTCCGCCACGTTTCCCACCTTTCGCCGTCCGCCGCCGGGAGAGACCTCCGCTAGTCTCCTAGAGACCTCCGCTGGTCTCCTAGTGACCTCCACCGGGTTCCTCGCACGGCGCAGCCCGCCAGTGGAGGAGACCTCTGCTGGCTCTCTGGTGACCTACGCTGGCCCTCTGGGGACCTCCGCTGGTCCCCTAGCGACCTCCGCCGGTCTCCTAGCGACCTCCGCCGGGTTCCTCGCACGGCACAGCCCGCCAGTGGAGGAGACCTCCGCTGGCTCTCTCGTGACCTCCGCTGGTCCTCTGGTGACCTCCGATGGTCTCCTAGTGACCTCCGCTCATCTCCCGGAGGCGGAGGTCCCGACCCAAATCGAAGATCTCCGCTCACCCCTCTCACTCTCATTGGTACCCATGTACCAACAGTGGCGCCTACCGTGCTCGGCATGAATAATTTCTTTTTGAGAGTGATGGTTTCAACCTCTCTGATAACCCCGAGGAATTCCTCGCAAATGCCTATTTTGTGACTTGTGTGCAGGAATGATAACTCGCAAGTCATTGCGGGAGCACCACCGATGCCGGAGCCTCCGCACAACCCTTCGCATCGGGCCTCGATAGCCTCAGTGGCACCTCCGCCCGTGGACCAGGAACCTCCGCCTCAGCCCTTGCATTGGGCTTTGGCAGTCTTGGCAACACCTCCGTCGACAGACCTTCGCTTCGTCACCGACCTCCGTCATCGGACCTTCTTCGGCCTTATCCGTATTTTCGCCATCGACCGTCGACCTTTGTCGGAAGACCTTCTCCGGCATCCGCCTTGTCTGGACCAGCCTATCAAGGTCGCCTTTAGCCCAAATAAGTGGTTTGTCAGTATAAAACTTGTGCACAATTTATTTTACATGCCTTCGAATACCTAGGCAAGTTCACTGTTTACTCCCGTACATAGCTCACAGCTAGCCACTTTCTGCTCAGCATGTTAAGATATATCTTCTCTTACCAAAACTACCAACAAGTCTTTGCCCATGCAAACATTTTTCAATAAAAAAACAAAGGCTTACAAAGCCGCTAAGATTTATTTGCCTTCGACTATGATCGCCACGGCACCTAAGTCGTCGACCAAATTTTGCAAAAAAAAAAAAAAAGTAAACCACGACCATGTACTAGTCTCGACCTCTGGTATTCTCTGTGCTAGCTAACCAACAGAAACGAAAGCTTTTCTTTGGATTGAGCAAATACAGGAATCGTCTATGTTCTCTCTTTCGTCCAGGAGCAATGCCAAGGAAAAGCCTTAGGCATGCCGAGCCGCCAGCAACATCACATGGCTGCCGTCCTCGGCAAGGCCACCGGCAAACGCAGGGACCAGTTCATGTGCGCAGAGTATATTCAGTCAGATCGACAACGCCCAGGCTGTAACTGAAACATCCTCTATTTTTCACGAAAGAAAAATACACAAAATAACGAATAATATAATAGTTCGAAGCTTAAATATCACATTATCTAGCAATAATTGATACAAAAATTCATACTTCGAACAAAAAAGTATAATTAGAAGGTCCATCGTCACACTGACAGAATCATCAGAGTAATAGCAGCATCAGGGATAGCTGTGATAGACAGAAGTACAACAAATCTTCAAAAGAAGCCTAAGCGTAAGAACGAGACGTCTACTCCTCATCATCATCGAAGTCGTAGTCGGGTTCACGTGCCAAATAATTTTTAGTACGGTTTGTACTGGACACCCTATGCTTTGCTTTTGCTATGTGATATTTGGTGGATGCAAAGGATATAATCAAGAGACCTATTATTTGGCTGTGGTTTTCTATGCAAGTAGTAACCATCATCATATAACAGTAATTTATCAAGTTTTAATCCATTCTCATCCATCATCATTTCCATCCCATCATCACACATATGTCACCCTCTCACACTCAGTCGACAGGTCCAACTCCCTCTCGGAGCCTGTCTCAGTGGCTCACGGCTGGAAAAGGTAACACCAGGGGGAAGAAGAGAAGGACTCATCTCACAACTCCCGAGAAGCGTAGGTTGAGGGAAATGCCAATCCGAGGCCGCGGACTATATATAGATTCAAAACTCTGCAGAGCGTGTACTCTAGTAACCACAAGATCACCATCATCAGCGGTGCCCTGCCTAGGATGATTCCGGTTGCTTTCTAACCAGTGCGATGCCACCCTACCACTCAGTACTGGGACATCCCGGAGTACCACCGGCACACTGAGACTGTGAGACATAGTACCAGGCCCCCGAGATCACTATGTTGTCTAAGGAGGGTGTGGATCCCATGCCCATACCTCCCGACACTATGTACTATCAACCTAGTCGTAGTGGCACCATCCTAGCTAGTCAGTCATCCGTCTCCCGTCCATACAGGAGCGAGCGGTGAGCACGTACGTCCCAAGTTTCCGGTTCTCAAGAGATATCAGGTCCTAGGGGGATCAGACAGGATTATCTTCTCATATGGACTACAACAGTCCGTGCTACAACAACACCTCCTACCCGGGGCCTTGCTCCACGAAGGCTCTCACCCCCGGGATCACCTTGTACCTCACAATGTACCCGCCACAGGCACCTCTCACGGGGATGCCCAGAACACATCTCCCAGCAAGACTCGCCCAAGGCTCATCATAGAATCCCGCCCGATCAACTCAAAACCCTCACTACACACCCAAGACACACACAGCACTCTCCCCGAGTAAAATGGCACCACGTATATCCTTACTCCACCACGCATCACATCGCAGATATAAAGCGTAGTAGAAGTAAAGCATCATGTGTAATAAGCATGCATCTAGCCTATCAGCGGGTGTGTAGGAGTAAGGTTGTGACAAGATAAAGGCTTTATCAGGCAATTCTACCATGCAACCTATCACAGGTGATATTCATAAATAAAGCTCTAGCAAACTAGATATTATGCCATGCGTAATAGGATCTACGAGGTTGGGTGGGATGTGGCACCTGTGTAGTCATCACCGAGCTCCTCCTCGTAGTCAGGGTCGTCCTCCTCAACGGCTCCTCCTCTGAAATGAAACATAATAGTCTCATTAGCGACTCCTATAGAGTTCACACAAAGAATCAATAAAATTCAATAACTCCAAATGCAATCATACATAAGTCAATGACGTAGAGCTTATTTTTATGAAAATTTGGACATTTGATTCATATTTTTCGGAGTTCATATGAAGAAGTTATGATTTTCTGAAGTTTAATCTATTTTCTGAAAAAGAAAAAGGGCGGATTAACCAGAGGCTGACACGTGCCATGTTCTGGCTGGTTCACGCGGCGCTGTGTGTACAGCAGAGGTGGCGCAGGGGCTGACGTCATGCTGACATCAGCATGGGTCCGGCGGCTCAGTCACTGACAGGTGGGCCCGGGGTCAACGGTCACTGACAGGTGGGCCCAGGGTCAACGGTCAACACCGACCGGGCCCTGTCTGGGCCTAGGTAGGGCTGGATCTAGGCCAGGTTGGGCCGGCCTGGCCCGAACACGTGGCAGACAACAGGGTAGTCCACGTGGCTCTTTGGGCCGCTGGTGGCCTTGGTCCACGGATGGGAGTCCATGGGGGCGGTCTACGATGGACTAGAGGCAGAGAGGCCACGCGACGTCCTCCTACTGGTCCAGGCTGGCCCTGGTGGGCCTGGTGGGCACGGTCTATGAGAGAAGGGGAAATTTCCCCATCTCTGCTTGCGTACGCGCATGCGCGGTGGTGCCGGCTTGGCCAGGCCTCGTCGGCGTCGAGCGGGGCTGCGCCGGCGGTTGGCTAGGCTAGCTCAGGCTGCGGCTACAGCACTGCAGGGGCTAGGCAAGTGCGGCTGCAGGGCACAAGTGGGCTCGCGGCGCTCAGGTCGATCGGCGCATGCGTGGCGGCAGCGGCGGGCGGCATGGCCACGGCAGCGAGGCACATTGGAGCTGCGGGGGCATCTTGAACTAGCGCTTTGGGTTCGCGGGGCCAAGGCAAAGGTGGTTGGCAAGGTTAATTTTTTTGCGGGCCTTCTAGTGAGGCAACCAGCGGCGGTGGATCGACGACGACGAAAGCCGACAGCGGCGTCAAATTCATTGGTGGTGCTCGACGGACGGCTTCATCTTCTCCTCCATTGTACATCCGGAGTACCTGGGAGCTCCAATACGCTACAGCGCGGCTAGCGAAGGCACGGCGGAGCGTGCACGGCCGCGAAGGCCACAGCGTTGCACCGACGATTGGAGTCCGGGGATCGAGCGACAACCAAAGCGTGCTCGCACTCACTATTGGTCACCGGCTCCCCTTACCTTGCCATCTAGGCGTCCTACACCACGGCGAACTCTACGGTGGGGTTAATGAGGCAAGAGGAGGTCGTACGGGTGGGAACGCAGAGGATGAGCTAGCCGACAGCTATGGTGGTGGAGCACGGGCGAGCTCACCTGCGCGGTCGACGGTGCTGGTGGCTTAGGCGGTGAAACGGCGGCCTCGGTGATGGTGTAGCAGAGCAGCGGCATTAGTGAAGTCGTGCGGGGCCGCCGGGGTTCCTCCGACGCATAGCACAGCGGCGGACGGCGACGGTGCTTCGGTTTCGACCTCCGCTCCTCCCTGGCTCCTTCCCCTCCCCTTCTATCTTCTTCTTTATAGCAACGGGCGTGGCACGGTTGGGCGAGTGAGGCGGCTAGCGTGGGGTCAAACCCTAATAGACCGGCGCCCCTCCTTTTATACAATGGCGGCGAGCGACGGACGATGGGGATGACTTTTGCCCATCGGGCGGCTGGGGCTACGCCGAGCTAGGGTTAGGGCAACCCGGGGTGCACGGCGTGGAGTGAGTGGCATCGTGAGGCGGTCACGGGCACGAGCGAACGGCATCGCGTGGCCATAGGCATGTTCAGGCCGGCGGACGCGACGGGCGGATGGCCAAAAGAGGAAACAGGCCAACTGATAAAGTGGGGCCAGCGGTCAGCGTTTGCGGACGCGCAGCGTGAGCAGACGACCGGCTAGGCCGCTTGCTGGGCTGACTCGGCCATCTGGGCCGCGGGGAGAACGGCGTGGGCGAGGTTGGGTCCTTGCTGGGCCGCGGAAACGCGCGGGCTAGCCGCGGCTTTGGTCGACGTTGAGCGGGGCGGCTTGGTCGGCCTGGTGGCCTTGCTGGGCTGGGCCTATGCGGCATGCGGGGGCACACTGGCCTGGCGGCTTGCTGTCCGAGCTAGGCTGCGTGGGCTAGCAGGCTGGTTGGGCTGCTTCCCCATTCCATTTCTTTCCTTTTTTCAATTCCTTTTCTATTTCTTAAGCAAGCTACTATCTAACGATGCTGATGATCCTCGTTAGTATTAAACATGTTAGTGACCAAGATGTACTTGGTGGGTCCCCTAGGGTGTCATGGGGTATGTGGGGTCCATGTCCAAGTTCAGTGACACATACTTGTACATATATACACATGTGATATAAAGAGGTTATTGTTGATGCAAAAAGGCGTTGGATCTGCAAACACACCGGGCTAATACCCAAGTTCGATATCAAGGCGTGCCAGTCGATTTGACCTGTTAATCGACAAGGATGATAAATTTGAATAAGATCCGAACGAGACGACAGCGATACGCCCGGACGTCAAAACTCAGAAGGTATTCGATAATTGTTGAACAGTTCAGACAAGACGACAACGATACGCCCGGACGTCAAAGCCTGAATCGTGCTCGGTAGACGCGAAACCTGCAAGGTCGCCGGAGATCAAGTTGATGCAACCCGTTGATTCTTGAAAGAACTCGCTGAAAAGGAAAAGGTACTAGTGACGAAGTCGTCGAAAAGTAGATTGCTTGAAAAGTAGATAAAAGTAATAGATTTGTTGTATTTGATTGATTGACATTTTCTACATTGCCTCTCGGTACATATTTATACCCTGGTACTATGAGTCCTAAACAGACATGACAAAGTATTACCTAAACAAGTCTTATCTCTAAGGAATAAAAAATAATGACTCGTACCAAGGTCAGACTCAAAAGTAAATTATTAAAATATTGGCATAAATATTGCCAGTTTCCTTATCCATTGCTTACGATGAAACCTCTATCGGCACGCTCCTCATCTCTGTAGATTCCATCGGCAAAACCCATCGATAATGATTTAGCTCTCATATCCACGTTCTTCAGCTCTGTTTTCCATCGGCAACCATGCCTCTCTCTTCATCGGCAACAGCCTTCTGCTCTCATCGGCAAGATCATATTAACCTTCATCGGCAACCATTTGTTAGCCATACTTCAAGGCAAAGTAAGCTTAAAAACACCACCACTCCCTTGCCGATCGGCACAGTTTTCGGCCTATATCGACACGTGTCAATAAACGGTGTCAACACATGCCCCCCAATTTCGAAGTATAAAATACTTTATGCGCCGAAATTTCCTCCAGGTCATAATTGCCCAAACCGCTTGAACTTCTCCTCGAGAGTTGCGCGCGCGGTAGTAGAAATCCTATACCAACAGGCCCATATAATGCTTTCTCCGCCGCGGCCCATTTTTCATCTGCGATTCAAACCCTAGCTTTTCTCTCTCCAGCGGCGACATCAACAGGCGATCCTTTAACGATCCTGATCGGTAGCACTCTTGGCGGCGATTCTTAGCCTCCATTAGCATTCTTTGTTTTCTCCATCTTCTTTGCGGCTATGGCTATTCGCTTCGACGTCCCCAAGGTTAGTCTTCTTCTTTTACCCGTCCTCTGACATTTCATTTCTCCTTCTCCATACAGTTCATGACTCTTCCTTATTCCCAATCTCTAATCTCAGGAACTTTACAATAATCTTCTCATTCCAATGCATCAGAATCACTTTATCTGCCTAGGCCCAATGGGAAATCCAGACCCAATCGACATCATAAACGCAGAAACCAATCGAATCCCCTTTAGAGCTCAGAATTTTGATTTGGGATTCTGGACTGATACCTTCCGATCCTGGCCAAAAACCACTAAGGGATGGAAAGATTGGTATTTGAGGGTCGCTAGGCCAATGGAGCTGTATTGGGTGGAACGCAAATTAGAACAGTGTATCAGAATATCTATTGCCGATATGGAGAGGAATGAGTCATTGTTAATTGCTGCCTCCTATTTCTGGTCTGATACCCTGAATGCCTTCATCTTCAAACATGGGCCAGCTTCTCCAACCCTTGCCGATGTGTACATGCTCACTGGCTTGGACATCTCATCTGCCGATGACAACTCACTGTTCCAACAAAAACCTGAGCATCGGCTGACTACCAGGAACATTGGTGGCTGGACTGGTTATATCAGCGAGTATAAGAAATCTGGTTCAGTCAGTCACAGGGAGCATTCAGCTTTTTTGAATATGTGGCTTGAGAAATTTATTTTCTACGGCAGAACAGTTGGACCGACCAACATGCACCTTCCTGCAGCAGAGCTGTTGGCTAGTGGCGTCAGACTCCCACTGGGCCGATACCTTCTTGGCTCAGTCTACCATCTCCTTCACCAAGTGTCACAAAGGCTGCTGCAAGGCAAATCCATCGGCAATCTGGGGGGCCCTTGGTGGTTCATCAATATGTGGTTGAACGCCCATATGCACAAGTATTTCCACATTGATCTGTTCGCCCAGCAATTCCCTCGAAGTCTTCCTAAAGATTATCAACTCGGGGAAGAAGAATCGGCAACGTGCCCCTTTATCAACTTTGGAGAAGCACTGGCAGTATTACCAGGGGTAGAGGCAAACAGAGTCCAGATCGGCAATCTCTTCCACAGATTCTACATCAGCATCCCTTCTGAGCTTCGGGCCTGGGTCTCGTATGTTGATGAAGCAGCAAGATTCCCTCTTTCTTTTAACCTTACCGATGAAGCTTTGAACCAGGATGCCGACATTCTTAGTGCAATAATCACCCCTCGTGCCATCCCGGTCAACATATTTAGAAGCGGGAAGAACATTAATCCCACATACGAGTTCTATTATCCATCGGTAGCAGCAAGACAACTAGCTTTTGGACAACTGCCCATCAACCTCTGTTTTGCCGATGTGATTAAACTGAGAAGACTATTGTGAACCGTGTGGATTGGCACAAGATTGTTACTCTCCTTCCCGATGCCGATACATCTGATGTTGATCTGACCAATTGGGTACCGGCTTCCTTCGTCACCGAATCCTTCAAATTATGGTGGCAAGAATGGAAAGAGCAGCTATTCTTTGCATCTCCTCATTTTTACTGGAACCTCATTGATCCTGATCACGCCATCCCTGCCGATGTGGTAAGGGATTCTCTGTACTTTTTTCAACTTCCCTTTGATTCACCGGCAACTAACCCCTTTTTAGCAGGTTGATGACCCAGTTCCAACATTAAGTAAGAGCGGCAAAGTCATACGGTTGCAACCGATCTCCCCGGTATCCATCATCGGCCATAAAGCTCCCTCGCTAGATGCTCCAGTGGGCCATGGTCGTACCAAGAAGAGTACCAAATCGGTCACATTTTTGGCACAGACATCTCAGGTAACCACCTCACTTTCTTTTGTAGATGCCGATTGCTGTGATTTACTGATTTCACATTTCAGGGCGCGAGTTCTACACCACTAGAATCTTCATCGGTAACTCGTCCTTCGTCTCCACCTGCAGCACTTTTGTCACCCCACCTTGTTGTCCTTGATGATGCTCCAGATGTATTCTTTATTCAACCCTTGATTATTGGATCGGCACTTTCACTCATCTGTCTCTCTTGCAGCACCGAGTAATTGCATCGGCAACCGTCCCAAATGTACCGATTCCTCAGCCATCCATTGCTGATGCCCCCCAGCCGTCCGATGCCGATATCTTACAGCACAAGCGTAAGGCTTCATCGGGCGAAGAATCACAATCCAAGCGGGCAAGACTTACACCATCTCCGACGACGTCCTCGCCTCGCCCGATATCGCCTGACGTATCTATGCAGACTTTTCCATCGGCAACTGCTCTTCCATCGGCCATTGTACCCATACAAGGATCTTCATCGGCACCGGTGTTGCAGCAGCAACCAATCGAGGTACCAACACAAGAAACGTCATCGGCAATTGTACCTGAGGTTGCTTCTTCGAGCCAAAGGCGAGAGATTGCCTTGAAACAAGTAGGTTAACTCCCTTAGATAACCTTTAACCACTTTGGGTTCTTCTGCTGACATCACCTTTTCCTTTTTAGGAGCAAGATTCCCCCGATAATCTGTTTTCCTTCTCTATCAGTGGGATTGTTCCCAATGATGAAGATTCTGAAGAAAGCTCTGCTCCAGCCCTTGGAGTTCTATCACCTGAAACCAAGTCAAAGCTGGAGACGCTATTATCCTTGCTGCAACAGGAGACCTCTTTACTGATCCAGGATTCTGATTCTGCAAGAGCAACTTTTAAAGGAATTCGAGGTCATATTCCTGCCGATGTTGAGGAAGCACTCTTCCAAGCTGCACATCTGGAGAGTCGGCAGTTGCAGTATCAGAGGGCTGCCCAGCTTTTTATCACTCAGGCAAAACTCCAGGAGGACATGATGAAGCATAAGCAACTTGCCGATGAGAAGCACAAAGACATCGGTAAGCTAGAAGCCTCTTGTGCAGATCTGGAGGACAAGATTGCTCAACTATCGGCAAGAAGAGAAGCCCTGCTAGCGGAGCTGAGACAGATTGAAGGAGCCTTGGACACAGCAAATCATGAGAAGGCCCAAATGTCCGAAGCTGTCAAGACTCTTCAGCAAGAAAGGGACAACCAAGTCCTCAAGACGCTGGCGCTCAAGAAGAAGATCAAGCCAGTTGAAGGCAATGCCAATGAAGATGCAAAGATACTGGAGGAAGCTGACCAAATTCGCCTGCGTGCGATATCAACTATCCATTCATTGTTGAACTTGTAAACCTCCCATTTCATCGGCAATGTGATGTATCGGTAATTTGTAAAACTTCACATTAACGTAGTGCCGATACATTTCTTTTGAACAAGCACATTATCTATATATATATTTTTTTTATTGGCAAGTGCTAAGAATCTCATCGGCAATAGGAAAACCATGTTGATGTCTGCCGATGGACCTTCACTTTTGCGCTTCAGCCGTCATACTTGAGTTTTTGCTCCATGGGAACTTTCCTCTTTGTGCTCACGTTGCATCTTCCTCTTTTGAGTCCTCGTTAGACCTTTAGGGCACCATTGAGGAAGCTTCGTCTTCCAGACGGGTTAATAAATTTTTGCACTTGAACCTGGGCAATTTGTATTGGGATCCCTGCAGAGTACTGTTTCATCAGGGACTCCTGCATTGGTCATCTCCTCGAGTTCTTCTTGATTCATCAGCAAACAGTCAGCATGCCTACCCAATCTTTCATGCACACTGGTTCTGCCCCCTAGCCGATCATGTACCGATGCCCCTTCTCTGATCGGCTTACCGATGTATTTGCTCCGATCACCATAGCGCGGCCTTCTTTCTGCTCGATCGGTTCGATCATAACCATTGCACTCGTGGGAACTATCAACAGTAGGCAATTTAATGCCTTCTTCCCAACAATAGATGAAGAAGGGGCATCTCCAATGGTCTTTGTGCCGATGCCACGCTTCCCAATGCAACTCCTCTTGCCGATGCCGATAGCGGTTACTTGGAATTCTGTACGGAGCTGGTCTAGGAGGCCTTCTTAAACTACTGCTTTCTTCAACTATCTCTTTCCCCTTCAAGTCATTGGTAGTTGCTTGATTTCTAAGATCCACCGATGCTCTCCTCTTAGTGCTTACCGATTTCAACACTTTGATCTTGTTTACGGCCTCCACTATGTTTGCTGGGAAAGGATGTTGATCAATCTTCATCGGCCTCTGAGCTTTAGAGTTGTCAAACTTGATCCTCCCAGATTCAATTGTCGATTGCAACTGCTGTCTGAAAACCTTGCAGTCATTGGTACTGTGTGAAGTTGCATTATGAAATTTACAGTACCTTATTTTCTTCAGCTCATCTGCCGATGGAATCACATGATTGGGTGATAGCCTGATTTGGCCCTCTTGAAGTAGCAGATCAATTATTCTATCGGCCTTTGTGACGTGAAACGTGAATTTCTCTGGCTCTTTCTGACCAAAAGGACAAGATAAAGGTTTTTTACCTTTTACCCACTCAGCCAGGCCGATAGTTGGTTCTTCATCTGAATTTGATTCCTCTGCCTCTACAAAGGACACCTTCTTGTTCCAGCTCTTTTTATGTTCTGGAGCTTGAGCACTTTGATCAGAGATCCTCTGCACAATATGACTTAAGCTTTCAAACTCCTGAGCATCGTATTTGTCCCTGAGATGCGGCAACAAACCCTGGAAAGCCAAACCAGCTAACTGGCGATCATCAAGCACTAGGCTGTAGCACTTGTTCTTCATGTCTCGTACCCTTTGCACAAAACTCTCTACCGATTCGTCGCTTCGCTGTCTTAATTTCATTAAATTGGTAAGCTTCTTTTCATGGACACCAGCAAAGAAGTACTTATGAAATTGTCTTTCTAGATTGGTCCAAGTAAGAATAGAGTTCGGTGGCAATGATATAAACCACGCGAATGCTGATCCAGACAAAGAGGACGAGAATAAACGGATCCTCAGCTCAACCCTATTCGCTGCTTCCCCGCACTGGATAATAAATCGGTTGATGTGCTCCATTGTTGACGTATCATCTTGCCCAGAAAACTTAGTGAAATCTGGCACCTTGTACCGATTCGGGAAAGGAATTAAATCATAAGATGAAGGGTATGGAGTCCAATAAGAGTAAGTATCGATCTTAGGCTGAATCCCAAATTGTTCTTTCATCACTTCTGCAATCTTATTGGTCAAGAGTGCATCCTGATCTTGCTAATGCACTGGCTGGATCTCTACTGGAGGCGTTGGCTGATATGCTTCTACATACCCCTGTGGCACTTGGCTTGGATAAATCGGCATATTCACGGCACCAATCTGCGGAGTAAAGTTCATCGGCTGTTTTGCCGATGCTTGTTCCTAGAAAGTTGTTTGTGGACTATACCGTTGAGTCCCCATTGCTTGGTAGCTTGGCTGAATAGCAGATTGCTGAATTGACGCTTGCCCTGATCAATTGAGATTGTAACTCATCGGCACCTGGCTTGCCGATGGCTGATAGCTTGCAGACAATTGATGCTCTTGTATAGATGGATGATAGCCAGCATAATTGCCCTGAATTGCAGGTAATCCAGACTAAGATATGAATGGTACTACGGGCTGCTCTGCAGTGGAAGCTCTTTGTTGAACTGATGGAGGATTAGTCAATGGATTCGCATAAGATATCTGTTGCGGAGGTGTGTAGAATCCCATTGACAATGGCTGTATAGCAGGAGGTACAGTAGAATAATACGGCGCTTGAGCCACCGGCCAAATTGGAGTAGCCGATATCATTGGACCCTTCCCTGCTACATCATGCACTTGATGCAGACCAAAGTTGGTAGTAGATGGACGTGGAGGCATACCGTATCCCCACCAATTAGCAGCAGTTTGACTATGTTGACCTGAAGGACCTAACATTGCCGATGCCGATAGATCTGTGCTCAACTGAGTACTAGGCCTCTCCTAAGACGTTAGATCTGATCCTATCGGCGTGGCTTCAATGATGGATGGTCCTGATATAGCTGGAGTAGGCGCTTCCATACTCTCAACGGCTGGAGTTGCCGATGGAGTACTGACAGATGCTGATCCCGGCTGATGATATGTCGGCCCGACATACCCTGGTACTTGTCCTTCTCTTAATGTTTGCACAACAGCATTGTAAACAGTATTGGACAGCACGGTGGAGTGGTTGATCAAAGCTTGATTTAATGCAGAATTAACCATCTCCTGTAATTTACCAGGGTTGGAGTCAAAAGTTACCTGCCGAGGCAACGGCAGATCTTGCTTCTGGATGACTTCTCCTCCCCTATTCATGCTGAAAGACTTCAAGCAGAGCTGCCTGTAATCCTCCATAGCTTTTTCCATGGCTTGCCTCTGATCCTCCTTGAGATCTGATTCTGATATCTCGATGATGTTTTCTGGAGTGATATCAGTAGTATTCTTCATGATAAATCTGTTGACTTGGTCCCACCGGGCGTGCCAAAAGATGTGTTGATGAAAAAAGGCGTTGGATCTGCAAACACACTGGGCTAATACCCAAGTTCGATATCAAGGCGTGCCAGTCGATTTGACCTGTTAATCGACAAGGATGATAAATTTGAATAAGATCCGAACGAGACGACAGCGATACGCCCGGACGTCCAAGCTCAGAAGGTATTCGATAACTGTTGAACAGATCAGACGAGACGACAGCGATACGCCCGGACGTCAAAGCCTGAATCGTGCTCGATAGACGCGGAACCTGCAAGGTCGCCGAAGATCAAGTTGATGCAGCCCGTCGATTCTTGAAAGAACTCGTTGAAAAGGAAAAGGTACTGGTGATGAAGTCGTCGAAAAGTAGATTGCTTGAAAAGTAGATAAAAGTAATAGATTTGTTGTATTTGATTGATTGACCTTTTCTACATTGCCTCTCGGTACATATTTATACCCTGGTACTATGAGTCCTAAACAGACACGACAAAGTATTACCTAAACAAGTCTTATCTCTAAGGAATAAAAAATAATGACTCGTACCAAGGTCGGACTCAAAAGTAAACTATTAAAATATTGGCATAAATATTGCCAGTTTTCTTATCCATTGCTTACGATGAAACCTCTATCGGCACGCTCCTCATCTCTGTAGATTCCATCGGCAAAACCCATCGATAATGATTCAGCTCTGCTTTCCATGTTCTTCAGCTCTGTTTTCCATCGGCAACCATGCCTCTCTCTTCATCGGCAACAGCCTTCTGCTCTCATCGGCAAGATCATATTAACCTTCATCGGCAACCATCTGTTAGCCATACTTCAAGGCAAAGTAAGCTTAAAAGCACCACCACTCCCTTGCCGATCGGCACAGTTTTCGGCCTATATCAACACGTGTCAATAAACGGTGTCAACAGTTATTGATTTTATTAACAACACATAAAATCAAATAGAAGCAAATCATACTTTGTCATTAGAATGCAAATACTCAACTATCATTAGGTGCTACTTGTGCAACAACTAGTAGGTTTCTTACATGACACTCACCATTCAGTGGTTATTTTGAAAAAAATTGTTGGTTGTGATTTTTGATGTTGGGAATTTTGGGATGTTACGGTAACACCTCCGGCCAGCGACGACCGTGCTCTCGCGAAAAGTCCAGCACAACTCCAGCCGACCATGCAACGCAGAGGCCGGAGGCTACGCGGAGGCCGGAGGCTACCTTACCTCCACCTCGACTCCATGCACACGCAGAGGCCAGGATGCTATCTTGATCTCCGCCACGACTCCATGCCTCTTTAGCAAGCAACAACCTCCGCTATATGCCAGCACTGCTACTCATTTTTAGTCTCTGGCCATTTCTGGCTACCTCTCTCACAACAGTGCATGGCACATTATGACACCATAAAAGGTTTGATGTAAATCTCTCCAAGCTAATTATATTATGTTGCTACGCCACCAGAATTGGATTAACTTGAGCCTCCGCATGCTTTCTATTGTAAATCTTCGCTCAGTTCAAAAAATAAATAAGTTCTGAAACTTTTGTACACCAAAACCTACGCTCTAATCTTCAGCCTTGCAAGTTGTCTGAAAGTGCGTGCAGGTTTCAAATCAAGAAACAACTATCTCTTGCAGATACAGAAATATAGCCTTCGGCAAAGGACTTTGCTTTATCAACCTATCACACAAAAAGGTATCGTTGAAAGTATAGGAACCAAACCAACACTAGTGAGTATTTCTCACCAGCCTATAATTCTCTTCATCTTATAGTGCCCAATGATTTTTTATGTCGCAGTACATTTTGACATATTCTGGAACTAACCTTTCACCTCTTAAGGTGAATTTCGCATACAACTAGTCACCATTGTGATAAAGAAAGTTGTTGTGGCCTTCGCCACACTAAAAGTATCGCCTGAGGGGCTATACACGCTTAACCTTAACTGGCTAACTAAAAAATCTAACTTTTTATTGTGTCTCGATCTCTTTTAATTACTAATATGCAGATCACCACCACTGTAAGTATCACTTATCCTCCCAAGATAACCCCCTTAAAATGTATTTTTATTCGTTATATGAATGTTTCTGCTTTCTCAAACCAAACAGCCAGTGGTTCCTATTAGTTGTTCAACCTTCGTCTCACATTCGTTCAACAACTCTTGGCTTCAAGTTAGTCGATACCTCCGTCACTTGTTCTCATGGAACATTCAGTCAGATAGCTCAGTAATCCTCTATCAGTTAGTGATTTTAATTTGTTAGTGATCTTCGGCGGTCAACGGTTTTCTTGATGCAGTGGCCATCATCTGTTATTACCTTTCAACAGTCAGTGGCTTTCTTCGACCTCTCAACGGTTAGTGGTTTTCTTCTGTCCGTGCCATTCATCAGCATTGCTTTTCAATAGTTAGTGGTTTTCTCTAGTCATTGGCCTTCATTGTCTGTTGGTGGACCTCATCTATTATTGGTTTTCAGTAGCCTTTGACACTTATTGACCAAATTCAGTGGCCTTCATATGAAGTTAGCAATCATCAGTCAGCAGCCTTCCTAAGTTACAAGCCTATGACAATTGGCAAACCTCGGTAGCCATTGGACCTTGTCAGTCAGTACCTCCGCTTATCAGGCAACAATCTCCATCAATCATTGGACTTCATCAGTATATTGCACCTTGTAAGCCAATACCTCCACTAGTCGGTACCTCCGTTTATCAAGCAACAGCCTCGGTCAATTATTAGACTTCATCAGTATATTGGATCTTGTTAGTCGGTACCTCTGCTAGTCAGTACCTCCGCTTATGAGCTATTAATCATTGGACTTCATCAGTATATTGGACCTTGTTAGTCAGTACCTCTGCTAGTCTGTACCTCCGCTTATCAGGCAACAACCTCCATCAAGTATTGGAATTCATCAGTATGTTGGCCCTTGCCAGTAAACAATCTCTGCCGGTCAGTGGCTTTGTCATTTATTCAGCAACCTTCGTCAGTTGGCAGCCTCCGTCAAAAATCGATTTCTAGCAACCACCCGACCTTCGAATTCACAAACACTAAAATGATTTGTCAGGTTTTTGCAGGCTATATTTTCTAAATATATGGCAGATTTTAGAAATGTTATACCAACAAATTTTATCTGAGCTAACCATTGCAGGGACTGCTCCTTTTTTTATACAAGGTTAAAGTCACATCTATACTCATACAGGTTCTTGAAAGACAACCTCCGCTAGTCATCTAAAACTACAACCCCTTCATTTTGAAGGTCCTATCTCTTATATGCAGAGCATAGCCTTAGCTAAAACTCAACCATATTCTTTGCAGGGTACATGACATCCTTCATGTGTGGATCTTGGCATTTGTTCAAGCATAACCCTCATTTTTTGCAGGTTGCATAATATTTTTACCCCCATAAATATTTTTGGTGTGAATGCTTTCATTCTCATCACATGTATGCATACATACATTGCAGCATTGCACTGCATGGACAAGGCTGCCTGGAAGAAGCTCTAAAACATGGGCACCAGGACTCTACATAAAATTCTAGAAAAAGTCCTGAATCAATACAGGCACCGGGTCACGAAGCTTAGACTTTCGTGCTACCTTCATGTATCAATTGAATGACTAACAATTTTTTGTAGCAAATAGAAAGCCAGCATTTTTCTAGTGTCGAAAGACTTGCAAAGCAAGTTAATATTCAACAAAGCTATAACGCACAACCTAAGTCCCTAAAAAATGCAAGAGATCAACTCTGGTGCATTTTCACGTGACTTCTCCGGCCTTCGACACGAGGCACCGATGCTAACATCAACATGACCTTCACCAAGCTCTTCTGCATGAGGGGCTTCGCCATCATCTTCGACGAGTTCGCCAACATTGCCTACACCAGCCTTCGCCAAGCAGCCTTGTAGAAGGGCCTTTAGCCAAACTTGCCTCCGACAATAGCACGAGGGGCTTCACCAACATCAGCTTTGACGTCTACACCAAAATCATCTCCGCTAAACTTTTTGTAGGAGGACCCTTGCAAAACAACATCAACGAACCTCTACAACCGGTCTTCGCCAAAACTTTGGCAAGAGGGGCTTCACCATCATCTTCACCAAGGTCGACCACACCATCATCAACCATTCTGGTTCAAGGAGCTCACGGACATCTACTTTGACTGTTATAACTACATCGACAACACCAAGTGTGGCGGAGTATTCACTCACAAGTGCCAGCCAAGAGGGGCTGGGGGAGTGCACTAGCTCTAGAGCATGACACTTTTTGCCCGGCGCTCGTGAGCGAAAATTTGAAGTCGACGACCTCCGTATCAAGAAAATTTGAAGTTGGAGACCTCTGATTGAGGAAAAGTCAGAGATGAAGAACTCTACACAAGGCGAAGTCAAAGACCTCCGCATCAAGAAAATTTGAAGTTGGAGAACTCCGATAGAAGAAAAGTCTGAGATGAACAACTCTACGCGAGGTGAAGTGGAGGACCTCCGCATCAAGGAAATTTGAATTCGGAGAACTTCGATTGAAGAAAAGTCAGAGATGAAGAACTCTACATGAGGCAAAGTCAAAGACCTCCGCATCAAGAAGATTTGAAGTCGGTGACCTCTGCTTGAAGAAAACTCAGTGATGAAGAACTCTGTATCAAGCGAAGTCAAAGACCTCCGCGTCAAGAAGACTCGACGTCGAAGACCTTCGCATGAAGAAAAGTCAGAGACGAAGAACTTCAAGTGAAGGAAGACCGAAGACCTTGACAGAAGGAAAAGCAAAGACCTTCGCACCAAGAAGATGTGAAGACAATTACTTCAAGAAGAAGCCTCAGTTACAAATACCTCCACGCCAAGAAGTCCCGAGAGTTGGAACATATATAGGTTAGAGTCGTGCACATGCTCTTTTCTCCATACCCTTTTTTCCCACGGGGTTTTTGGGATGGAGTTTTTAGCGAGACATGAATGTTTGGATTACGAAGGACAGTCCTTGCAACTAGTTTTCGAGTTGTATTATGCCTCTTCATGTATGAGTAGCTACTAGGCCATGTAATACTGTCCATAACCTAGTAGCTAAGGGGCTATTGTTGGGGGAGCCCATATGCATATGGGCCGAATCCCCCTAGAAGAGGCCCAATAGGGGCTAGAGTAGTCACTTGTCAACCCTACCTCCACCGGGGGGTTGCTTGTAAACTGCCGCTTGCCTATATAAATACCAAGAGAAGGAGGGCAAGGGGGACTCTCCCTCCATTCCAACCCTAATTCTTGCAACTACTCTCGTATTGTTCATTCAAGTGACCTAAGCCAACCTTAGTGCCCTGAGATAGGGAGAGCGAAGAAACCTCCGCTACTCTGTCAGCCACCTCCGTCCGACACTTTATGGCCTCCGCCATGTTTCCATCTTTTGCCGTCCACTGTCAGGAGAGACCTTCGCTGGTCTCCCAGAGACCTCCGCTGGTCTCCTAGTGACCTTCGCCGGGTTCCTCGCACGGCGCAGCCCACCAGTGGAGGATACCTCCACTGGCTCTCTGGTGACCTCTGCTGGCCCTCTGGTGACCTCTGCTGGTCTCCTAGTGACCTCCGCCGGGTTCCTCGCACAGCGCAGCTCGCCAGTGGAGGAGACCTCCGCTGGCCCACTGGTGACCTCCGTTGGTCTCTTGGTGACCTCCGCTCATCTCCCGGAGGCGGAGGTCCCGACCCAAATCGAAGATCTCCGCTCGTCCCTCTCACTCTCGTTGGTACCCAAGTACCAACAGATAAATTTAGATGAACTTTTATTTATGTACAATTATCTTATAAAGATAAATTATCTTTATGATAGAAGACCGCTAAAAATGTGATGGACTATGGCTAGGAACATGATAAAACATCGCTACAAACATGACAGAGCATCGCTAAAAACATGATAGAACATCGCTAAAACCTGATAGAACATCGCTAAAAACATATAGAATATCGCTAGAAACAAGACAGAACATCGCTAAAATATATGATAGAGCATCGCTAAACATGATAGAACATCGATAAAAACATGATAAAACTTCAATAGAAACATGATAGAACATCGTTAAATAAATAATAACACATCGCTAAAAAACATAATTAGAATAATAAAATAAAAGATAATAAAGTAAAATAATAAATACGTGAAAAAAATAAAAGAATATAACAAAATATAAAATAAACCACGAAAAATAAAACAAAAAACAAAAAAAGGGAAGGTAAAAATAAATATATATGGATAAATTTTAATATTGAAACAAAAAAGAAAAAGATAAACATACCGATCTAAGGGTGAAAAAAAATTAAATGAAATAAAAATAATAGAATGAAGAAAAGAAATAGAACATAGATAAAAATAAGAAAAAAAAGAAAAGAAAGGAACGTACCTGGAAGGTTGTACTCCAACTGCTTGCTCCGCTCATGCCGGAAGAAAAAGTCAAAGAAGGCATGCAGCCGATGTGAGGGGGAGCCGCACGGAGCGTGCGGGAACTGTGCGCGGGAACCGCTCGGTAGAGGGATCGGGTCCGAATAGTCGGACCTGAAGATTTCCGATTTAATACCCCATGTTAATATCTCAATCTGGAAAACAAATTATGACAGCTTCAAGGTCACAAGCAAGTAGTACTCCAGCAAATAATTATTTAAAAGTAAAGTAAGCAATTAAGCATATAGTTTGGGGAAGATTATTTGTACAAATCTCTTCTTGCAATGGCTCTAGTATCTCACGATCGCCGAATAAATTTCTTACACAAATTATCTAAGTAACCATATACGTACAATAAACTATGTTAGTAAAAATTTTAAATGGTGTTTTCAACTTTTGATTAGCCCCACGCCACGCCAGGGCCCTGGCCTACCGCGCTCCCTTCAGTCACCGTCCATCTGGCCTGGCTCTAGCCCGGCCCATGCAAACTGACGGACCTATTTTTGCCCCCAAGTTTGCCCTGATATCCACATGCTTTTGTAGTGAATTTGGCCCAAAAAATGAATGTCTACATGAAATTTGGATGGTTGGCACCAGAATCTGTTCCCACCAACAGATGTTTCTAGTACCATTGGATGGTTGGCACTAAAAATATTTATATCTATATCTATATCTATATCTATATCTATATCTATATCTATATTCACTAGAACATATAACTGACCTTCACTCAAGCTACATCCTCTCCACATGACCTGATGGCGGCGATTATAGCTACGAGAAACTTAGTAACGACGGATCCATCTCTCCTAGCTTGGATCGACCTCCCCAGCTGCGAATTGACGTCCGCAGACATGGATCCATCTCCCCCCGCACGGATCAACCTCTTGCCACTCGGATATAGCTCTCCTACGACAGATCAAGCTTCCCCTATGGTGTGTCAGTGATTCGCAACCCAGGCCCGGCTCGGCCTGTGGGTTTTTTCCTTTTTTTATTTGATTTGATTTCCTGAAACGGGCATTTGAAACAACCTTAGGAAAGCTAGTTTAGCATGACCTTTGGACTGAGGTGATTGTGATGCCGGCCTCGTTTAATCCAAAACGACCGCTGCGGTTAAAGTTTATGTAGTGGTGTCTTTTGCCGGCTTTCCAAGCCACTGCTCTCCTCATCTGCACGTTGCCCTTGCTCGCCAGCGCTTGGCAGCATTCCCTTCCCCTCTCCCACTTGCTCTTCTCGTTCATGAGAGAAAGAAGAACATGGTAGTCATCACAATGAAGAAGATGGAGTTGGAAGAGAGAGAGAGAGAGGGAGGCAATATTTATTACGCCGAGACACCGACATTATGTGTAGTAGTTTCTATAGATGATGTCGCGTTGACGTGGCTGTTACCGAAACCGTACGTTTCAGGGGTTAGGACTTGCCTTGGTACAGAATAGACCATGCAGGTTGTGAAAGCAAACAAACACACGCTCACTTGCCCTCTTGCCTCTTGCTCACTAGAGTTTTCACAAACTGTCTCAAGCAGGTGGGAGCGGCAAATTGCTCCTCAAACTGCCACCTCGACCACCCGGTGCTGGTTTGATGCTGCTGCAACATCAAGACAGTAAGCAGTATTATTGCTCCAATAAATAAAATGTACAGTAAAAGGTAAGGTCGAATCCCAAAAAGCCTCAAAAGCAAACAGGCGAGAGAAGACACATCTACAAAACATTACGGTTGGCGTACAACAGTGGGCTACTACTTTTTGAAACAAAGAAACAAACAGAGCCTTGAGAAAAGCTTGACCGGATTGCACGGCTTCCTGGAGCACCAATATACTCACAACAGATCTTGGTTGCCTTAATTTCTGGAAAAATCTCACTACTTATGACATTAAATTAGTTTCATTAGATATATACAGTAGAATACATGTTTGTAATATACTTATTTTGTGGCATAGATGTTTTTACCTCTATCAAGTTAATCAAACTTATGATAATTTGACTTTCACGGATTCTAGGAAGTGGTGTTTGATACCCTTGAGTAAACTGCTTATCTCTCTTGCATCTGATGTTTGATATTAATAGGAAGCATAAATGAAGGCTAACTTGTGAAATGAATGTATTAAGTCTAATCTCTACATATAAAATATTTAAAATATCAACGTCTATCCGACAGCACCAAACCACCCTAACCATGCTAGGACCTCCGCTCTATTGCTCGCCGGCAACCTCCGCGATCTCCGGGTCCGAGCCTTCCGGCTCCCGCAAACATCTGCGTTTATGGCAATCAAACACTGCGCAAAAGGAAGGCCCCCAATCTACAATTCCCGTCAGGCACAGCACTCCTCCCTCTACCCAATCAGCGCTCCGTAAAAAGGAAGGGGCATTCCCATCGCCCGCCACCGTCGCTCCTCCGTCCCTCGCCATTGCGCATCGCACGCACCAACGTTTTTGTTTTGTTTTCCAAGGATCAGTGTTGGCCGTACTGAAGGAATCGCAGAATCGGCAGTTCGGCCGAGAGCTGTTAGACTTCTTGGGTTTGCGGCGGCCGACGGGCGCCGGGAGCGAGCAGCGGTGGCGCACGGTCGCAAGCGTGAGCATGGGGCGCCGGGCGCAGCAGCCGAGCACCGGGGCTGTGGCGGCGTGAGCCAGCGGGCGGAGTTGGGGATGCGGATGCAGAGGCAGAGGCAGGGCGGGCTGTGGTGCAGCGCGTGGGAGGCGGCATCGCGACAGCTTGGCCCGCCTGGCCGGCTGCCCAGGAACGTAAAGGCAGCAGCAAGCATGCCAGTGGCCACGGGCAGCGACCAGCAAAGACCACAGACCATGACGGGCAGAAACCAGCAGGTATTTCCCTACTCCTTTTGTTTTATTTCTTTTGACTGTTGGTTTAATGTAAATGTATCGAGGATAAGCTTGCGCACATTTGGGTGCGCTTGATCTTGGAAAGTGGATTCATGACTATGTGAGGAGAAACAATATCAAAGCTAACATGATCATGGAGAACTCTCTAATTGACTTGTTTGCAAAGTGCGGTTACAGTTAAAATGTCAGGCTGCATGATTCTGAAAGCTCCACTCATGGTTGGATTGCTTCAGTTTCGAAAAAAGTTAAGTGCTATGAGGAAAGCATGTTTGTGAAATTATCTTCTCCTTTCATTGTTTATGCATGGAAAATATTTGGCTCATGGAATCTTATGTTTCTGTATTGGCATTGTTTTTTTCTCTATTTAAGTACATCACTTATTGATTCCTTAAGACAGTATCAGTTAACAAAATATAAGGTTATGTTATCTTTACAGTACATGCATATTTAATATTCATTCCAAGGGATGGTTCTGTTATCGATATCAATTCCTCCGATCCATCCCTATACTTTTTATCTGCAGCATGCAGGGCCCTAAGGATTTATCCCATGAGAGGTCAGCTGGCTACAATTTTTATATTAATGTTTGTTTGCTCTGCCTATTTAGGTTCTGGATTCACCTATATTTGCATGCCAGGCTTAGACATCAGCGTATATTGAAGCAAAGAGAATTAAACTGAGGTCAAGCAGTTATACTTCCAATGCTATGCTTTGACACTGTAACAGCTGCAACAGTGCAGGAAATACTTTTTTTTACTTTGTACTTTTGTTTTCCTTTGTACTTTTCTAATAGTGCAGATCGGGTTCGGCTGCAACAGCGCAGGTACTTTAGAGAAATACTATGCTTGACACTGCAACAGCTGCAACTGAGGTCAAGCATTCATTTTGTACTTTTGTTTTTTCAGGTGCAGCACTAATATGGAAATAGTTTCTGAAACAGTGATATCATCGTCAATGGTGATTTGTGCCATGGTTTCAAGGGTGACTGCCCTCCTACCTCCTATTCCAAAGGTCCTAGCTTTATATTGGCAGCCTTGGCACTTTGGTTCTTCCTCCATGTGCACTCACTATTTGTTCAAAGAGTAAAAGCTGTTATTAATTACATTTCATGATCCCCAAACACTGAGATATAGCTGCAATAACAAATCATGGGTCACTATATATTTGTCCTCTTAAGGTAAACCCTCTATCTTCTTGCAATTGGATCTTTTCTACTATATATATATATATATATATATATATATCCTAAACAATAAATCCAGACTTGTTAATGACCCGCATTGGACATTATTTGGACTTTGAAAAGCAATTATAAGCAGAAAAGGCACCATCAAAATTATAGAATTATTTTAGTATTGGTCAGCATTGATTTTGTTACTATTATAGATCATAGTTTTCTTAGCAGTTGTAGAGGAACTAATTTTGATAAAAATATATATATATGATGTTTATAGGTCATTTCTCAATTCTTCGTAGTAAGTCTTATTTCAAATCTATTGCACAAGCGCCATCCCTAAATATGTGATGAGTGTGTTCAAACTTCCAATGACTTTCTGTGATGATTTGATGAAAGCACGTATGGGCCTTCTGGTGGGGAGCTGAAAATGGCAAGCGGAAGATTTAGTCGAAGCCATCTGAACAGATGATGCTTCCTAAGAGCTCAGGAGCAATGATGCTTCCTAAGAGCTCAGGAGCTTTTGGGTTTGAAGAATTTATTTAAGACTTTTTAGTCAGGCTTTACTTGCTAGATAGACATGGATGTGCCGCTCTCTTGAGTTCCATGAATTGATCACAGAAACTCGATGTTTTACAACATATGTTATTCCGTGATATCTCTTCCCATTGCAACGCACGGGCATTTGCCTAGTTAGTCTATGATTTGTCTAATTAGCATAAGCCAGATTAATTGGTCTTAATAAATTTGTCTCGTGGATGAGTCATGGTTTATGCTATTAGTTTTATAGTTACCTCATGTTTAGTCCTAATTAACATCAAACATTCAATGTGACCTAGACTAAACTTTAGCCATAGGGTCTAAACACCCCCAACGGAGGCTGTCTGTTGTTTTGCCGATCTAATATGTTTTAGAGCTATTCATGGAAGAAACTGAATAGGTTGTTTTTTTACATGAGTACTCCCTCTATTCTGATGTAGTATAAGACATTTTTATTTTCTGAATTGTATTTCTTTAACTATATTTCTAGGCATATTGTATATCTTTTCTTTTTATAAATTGTAGCCATAAGTGCATAGTAAAAGAGCTATGTATAAAACCAGAACACCATATAATCTGGAACGGAGGGACTGATTTCATAACACCTATGTTTAAGATCAGAGTGAGTATCTATCTTACAATAATAGCTCCAAAGAAACTCACATGACTCATAAATATGCATGTGATTACTAAGAAACCCATGGCTTGATGCTGCTGCAACCTCCAGACAGCAAGTAGCATTGCTCCAATAAATAAAATGTAAAAGCTAATAAGGTCGAATCCTAAAAGTCCTCAAAAGGAAACAGGCGAGAGAAGGAACATCTACAAAACATTATATATTAACGGTTGTAGAAGGAACATCTACAAAACATTATATATTAACGGTTCTCGATCTAACTGGACGAAAGAAAGCATCGCTCAGCGGATTCTCTGCATGGACAAGACGGTGATGAGCGTATAAGAGGACCGAGGATGATTTCCAAAGCATACAAGCTAGCTAAAGCGCTCATTGACCTCAATGACACGGAGGTGATCCAAGGTGTGTGGGTGGTGATGCTCTGTTACTCTGCTAGCAGATGCCCGGGGCTACCTGCATTCCAAGAGCCTAGCGCATGGTGGGAAGTCCTCACCAATGTTTGGCTCCTTTGGTGGTGTATGGGGATGCAGACCTTACCGAACATAATGAACAATCTAGGACCTCCTGAAGAACAAACAACTGCTGCTTCGGTTTGATGTCTTTAGATATGTACTGATTGCAGATTTTGCATTGATTGAATTTGTGTGTTTTCTGCATGCTGCCGCTGGGCGTCTTTTTTTTTTTTTTTTTTGAGGAACTCCTTATTTTTGAGCGACGAGAGAGTATGTGTTTTGCTACTTCCAATAATATATAAGCTGCTCTAATCGAGTGCTTAATTCATGTGTGCCCGTGCCCCCAAATTGTCATGTCTTTAATTTCCTTTTTTTTTCATATGCCTTCTCTGATTCGCAAGGCACTCTGTTCAAGTATATATGTAGCCAACCGACACCATTGATTCATCATAAAACCAGATGGTAAATGATACTACAGAAATTCAGATTTTACAATGATTTTATTTCGGCAGAAATATGTATAGAGGTATATACAAAATATGCTCTAGCTTGGATGTTGTTGGGGAAGAGACATGCTTTCTTGTCACCCCGCATTCGCGCTCCGCCTTCATTTGCACTCGATCATCAGTTCGGCCTTTCACCAAAACGCGATAAAACCTTCAGGGCGTCAAAGAGCGAAACTATGGAGACTTCCTGGTCGGGTCGTTGAGAGATGCCACGAGCCCGATAGCTAGCCCCGTTGCGTAACCTCGATACGACATCCATTTCGTCACCCCCGGTGTGTTCGTCATTTTCAGGTGACCTTCAGGTTTCGTCCAAACGGTGGTTGCGTACTGTGGGGCGACGAGCTCCGGCGGCGGCGGGTGGGTGGCGTACGCCGTCACGGTCGCCGCGTGACTCGCCGCCACGGCGTACCTGCAGTGGGGCGTGCCCAAGGCCCGCGCGCCCAAGATGTGGGGTGTGCCGCTCGTGCCGTGGCTGCCATCGGCGTCCGTCTTCATCAATATCTTCCTGCTGAGATCCATCGACGGCGCGTCGTTCACGAGGTTCTTGATCTGGACGGCGGCGCTGCTCGCCTACTACTTCTTCGTCGGGCTCCACGCCTCCTACGGCCAAGGCCGTCGCCGCCGAGGCAGAGGCAGCACGGGTGGAGGAAGGTGCGCGCAAGGTCGCCGTCGGTGGCTGCCGCTTCAGCTAAACGACGTAAACTGATGGGTGACACTGATCATCATATCATATCAATCGAGCCTTAGAGAGTTCTATTAGAGCTGTGATGGAGTTATTCAAATTTATCTGTTATTGTTAGTACTATATTATATACGGTTAGTTGATGTGTATATATAGCTAGCTTAATAAGTTCGCACAGTTGAATTTCAAAGTGACTTCGTATTCATTATCTGAACATTGTCAGGGTCATTTGCACGTTACAACAACAACACCGCTAACTGTTATCTGAACATTGTCGAGAACGTACAGCACCTCTAACCATTCCAATGTCGTAGACCTAGTGGGCGCCCTTCTCCTAAATCACCGTTTCTATGTTCTTTCTTCTTCTCATTTCAATCTTGTAATGGACCTTTTTTTTCAAGTTTGTAGTATTGTCTTCTCTACCTCTATATATACATCTCGAGGTGAGTTTTGAATTGCTGAACTTCGATGCCGTGTATTCAATTCTGGTGGGTCATCTTTGTTTTCTCGTTTCAATCTCATCTCATAATAGATCTGGTGGTTTTCTTTTTTGCACAATTTATTTTTCTCTGTTCTCACTATTATTTGTTTCTAACGTTAAATCGTTTCATGATTAGGTTCGCGCATCTGAATCACTGTCGCTACCATGGCTACGAAAACCTCCAAATCAGTGTCATGATACCATAATTGACCCCCAACCGATTCTCCTAATCATTTAGGGCTCGGGGCCCCGGGGCGGGGGGGGGGGGGGGGGGGGGGTGTTAAGTAGAGGCCACGAGGACAGTTAGGGGCTGATTGACCTGTGTTTATGATCCCACCATATAAATCAACCACACAAATAATCATTATATGTGCTTGAGATTAAATAGTGTCATTAACCAGTTGGACCACTACAACTATATGTGATTTACTTCAACTCTAGCAATGACAGCCATGCAAGTCTCTGGAACCAGCCACGCCAGCCAGTCACTCACCCAACATTTAATGACGGGTATCCAAGGCTCCACATGAGCACCACCTCTAGGTTCCCCTCCACCTTTATCCTCGACATCACTGCCCAACTGGAAGTGATCGATCCACCACACTAGTAGTTGGACTATACAAAGATAAACATCGACTATGATTGACTACTACGTCAACCGGGGTCTAATTGCCAACTTTACCCCTAACTCAACTATGCATTCGTCACTCGATCGTGCTCTAGTGATTAATATCTCCCTAGCTCACTTAATACGTTAACAGTCCAATGTTACCTGGCCATAGCTATATGTATGCGTCACTCAAGCTACTACCATAAAAAAGTTTCTAATTTTCTGCCGAAATCCTAGCAAACATACAAATCATCCACAGATCAAGACTCATACCGCCACCAACCATGCTCGCCTGTCACCCATCCAACGGTAGCGTTAGATATCTCATGTTCCACCTCAACACCACCACTAGGTCTCCATCCACCTGTTACCTTGACATCACTGCCTACGCACGTCCATATCTATAAGAACACAAACCGGCTAGCCACACATGGACGCCGCTCACACTATCGGATAGAAGAACACTACACTTTCGTTCACCTTCGACGAGCTCGGTCATGGCCTTCATCTGGCTACATATGGCCTTTGACACTGCAGCAACGCTCATCGACGCCTTCCCTCCCCCTATCCCTACCGCAACTACTGATGTAGCCATGTTACACTACACCAATGCGCAGATGTATGCATCTCTGCAGCCCGCCGCCAGGGATCCGGCAGTCCAAACCGCATCCATCCGCCTGGTCCACCTCCTCATCACCTGCACCAGGGCCATCCAAGCAGGCAACTACTCGGTCACTCATGGCACCCTGACAGAGGCACGCACGATCCTCAAGGAAATCCCGACTTCAACCGGGATTGGCCGTGTCGGGACCCACTTCATCGACGCGCTCGTGCAGCGCCTCTTCCTGGCGATGTACGCTCACGCCGTGGCACCACTGCCTCCTGCAACGCCGTCGGCAACGACCTACAACAATTTCCATGACATAGGGCCCTACCTGAAGTTCACCTACTCCACGGCAAACCGGGCCATCCTCAAGGCGTTCGAGGGCTGCAAATGCGTGCACATCATCAACTTCGCCGTCAAGCAGGGTCTGCAGTGGCTAACATTTATGGACGAGCTTGCCAAATGTGAGGGCGGGCCGTCGGAACTCCTTCGCATCACCAGCATCGGCCCGAACCCGACGAGTGGCCACAACGAGCTCCACGAGGTGGGGATCCACCTCGTTGAGCGCGCGCACCGCCTAAAGATCCCCTTCGCCTTCAGTGG
This sequence comes from Bothriochloa decipiens, assembly GCA_023333625.1. Classification (NCBI taxonomy): domain Eukaryota; kingdom Viridiplantae; phylum Streptophyta; class Magnoliopsida; order Poales; family Poaceae; genus Bothriochloa; species Bothriochloa decipiens. The sequence goes on from CM041646.1 coordinate 5,760,301, forward strand.
AACATCCGCGCCGACCACCTAGATCAGTTGACCGCCTGGATTCACCTCAGGCTCACCAACGACGAGGCGTTGGCCATCAACTCGATCCTACAGCTCCATCGCCTCCTCGTCGACCCGGACTCCGTCGCCGCTGACGACTACGCGCCGATCGACATCCTCCTCAAGTTCGTCGTGAAGCTCAAGCCCAAGATCTTCACGATGGTGGAGCAGGAGGCGGATCACAACAGGCCAGTGCTTCTGAAGAGGTTCACCAATGCCATATTCCACTACGCCACCATGTTTGACTCCCTAGAGGCCTGCCCCATTGTCACTACTGCTACTAGCGCCACCGCCGGCGCCAGAGACGAAGCCGGAAGCAGCACTAGCACCACCGGCAACTCATCACAGCTCGTGGAGGCGCACCTGCGGGGAGAGATCTTCAACATCATCTGCGATGAGGGCAATGCTCGCACCGAGCGACACGAGCTGTTCACGGCCTGGAAGGAGAGGCTCACCCACGCCGGGTTCACCCAGGTGGAATTTGACCACAGCAAGGCCAACTTGGCGATCACTGATCTCATCAAGGCGACTTCCTTCTCCGGTTCCGGCTTCACCATCCTACAGGGCTTCGGCAGCCTCGCGCTGGCGTGGCACGGCCGCCCTCTATATGTGGCGACGGCTTGGCATGCCATGGGAGAAGGAAACACTGCTGCTGCCAGCAGTGCCAGTGCCGCCAAGGATCACATGAAAGGGGGTGATAGTGGCTACTAAAAAGGTAGGAATGGCTACCGTGGCCGCCGTGGAGCAGCCGGAGGAGCAATAACATTTCTGTAAGTCAGTAATTTCAGCGAGAGGGTGATGATCAAGTCGAATAATAATGTAATATGAATGTTTGTGGTGGTCTGGTTTAATTTCAGTCGTGCATGCTTGTGATGAATAATTGTTCTGTCTAGATATATCCTGATCATGGGATTCGGAAGAAGAGAATGTTTGCTGTGAATTCAAGATCTTGAAATGTTCGATCTTTGTTATGAAACATTTTTTTTGACTGGATTTGTTATGAAACATTCATATGCAGTTGTTCAAATCAGTGCTAGTTGGTGATCCTTGGAGTGTGAATTTTATTCCTAGTTCCGATACTCGGAAACTCGTTCTCAATGGCCCGTTCGTAATGCATACCATACCATATACAAGATGAGTCGCCACAACATAACTTCGATCATTGTGTTGTAAAAAAAACAAATTTAGCAAGTGAGTGTGGTACCTTTCAGAGAAGCGTGATTAACTTCACAAAAAGAGAGAGAAAGGCACATGGAACTGTGACATTCACCGTAGCACGCATCGGGCCTCTCATGTTTCCGTTTCCGTTTCCGTTTCTGCCTAGCCTGGCTTGCGAGGGCTCACGTGACGTGGACCGTGAGAGAGCATGCACGTCTAGCTACATGACATAAGGTGACAACCAAACAACATATCTCTATAGACTGTTTTTACTGACAAGCCAAACAGAAAATATGTATGTTGCACACATTATGACTTACCAAGTCTAGCCTGGCTGGGTAGTGCGAGCCAGGTCGATCCGGTTGGTACAACAACCATCACGCCTATAGCGAACACGCCGAGCAGTGCTACGTCACGGTGGACGATGGGCACAGGCTGCACCATAAAGGGTGTGATGGCATGCATCAGGGTTGGTGGCAATGAGCTTGAGACAACCATAGGCAATCAACGCGTGAGGTTTGAACCGTCTAAGGTGTGAGTTTGTTCCTCGGTGGCTGCTTGTGTGCGTATTGACTAACTAGAGGGGGGTTAGTTGGTGGACTTCTCACCTGGATTATAAACATTACCATTTCTTTTGGCACGATTAACAGAGTTTGAAAAACCTTTTGCACTAACATTTTGTACGAGCATGCAACTAGGGTAGATCAATTTATACTTACGGCGGCCTTAAGAAACCCACGAGTGTACATATACATAGGCGGTTTTCAAGTGACGCCAGCAAAAAATTCCATTATTTTCACGTTAACAGTTTACAAAAAAGAAACGGTTAGTAGAAACAGTTTATGTATTGTTGGGCTTTGCATAGATCAGCACTAATTTGATTGGCAGAGATTTTGTCACGCCTCGGGCTAAAAGCTATCTAGTAGAGAACTCAAAATACTATTGATAATCAACCGTTCATGGTAAATTATGACTTTAATACTCGTAAGCTTATCTATTTTTCCTCAAAAAAAAACATACCAAGAAGAGAAATATTATATGTCGATACTGTTAATAAGTATGTTCAAAGTCATTAAGGCATACAAATCAAAGAATTTTTTGAGATAATCATACAAATCAAAGAATAAAACAAGATGTTAACTCAATCCACATATAAATCTTTAGAATAATATTTTAATTTAAAGGTAAAGTTCCTGCCATTTTTAAAAAATCATACGCTCGTAAAGGTGACAAGAAGAGAGAGTGTAGGTACAAGACAAAAAGGTAACAACCAAACAACATAATAATTGTATAGGATGTTTTTATCGACGGTAAGCAAACAAAATGTTTGTTGCACACACTTTGACTGGCCAAGTTTAGCCTGACAGGGTGGCATCAGCCAGGTCCGATTGGTACAACAACCACCATGCATATAGTGAGCACGCCGAGCAAGGCTACGTCACGGTGGACGGTGAGGCACAGGTTGCGCCATGCGGAGTACGATGGCATGCATCAGGCTTGGTGGTAATGAGGTTGAGGCACAACGGTAGGCAATCAACGTGCGAGGTTTGACTATCTGAGGTGTGAGTTTGTTCCTCGGTGGTTGTTTGCACGCATATTGACTAACTAGACATAGCCATGGGTTGGTTGGTGGACTTCTTAGTAGATTATAAACATTACTATTCTTTAGGAATATTCACAAATTTTAAAAAAAAAAAACATTTGCACTAGTGGTTTGTGTAAGCAGCCACTAGTATAGATCAATTTGCACTAACGTCGGCCTTAACAAACTAAACCCATAAGTATGAACGCTACATAGATGGTTTCCAAGTGACAACAGCAAAAACACCACTGTTTTCACACTAGCGGATTACAAAATCGCTAGTGAAATTAAAAATTCAGAAAATATCGTCAATACAAACGGTTTCTGTACCGTACTCGAGCTTTCCATGGTCACTACTAATTTAATTGGCGGAGATCATAATGTTCACGCCTCTCGGGCCAGAGGCTATCTAGCAGATAGAGAACTCAAAATAGTGTTGGTAATAATCAACCGGTCAGAGTAAATTTGACCTTACTTGTAATCTGTTTTTCCTCGTAATCTAATTTTGCACATTTATTTTTTAGGATCAATTTTGCATTTGTTTTTTGTAAAAGCAGCACTAAGCTAAAATATCGACGTAAGCCCAAACCTTACAGAATTCCTTCTGTGTGCCACTTCATGAACCAAACCTGGCCCGTGTAGTTGTAACTATTCAGTTAGACGGGCTGGGCTGCAAAAAAGGCCACATCGTTTCTCTGCGGCCTAGTTATAAAAAAAAGTTATTCAACCCTCTCTCTGTCTCCCAGGAAGACAAATAATTAAAATGACCCTGGCCCACCGCGCACTCTTCCGTGGGCCGCATGCTCACCGTCCATCTGGCCTGGATCCGGCCCGGGTCCACGCAAGCTGACGGCCGCGATCACGTGCCCCGGCGCGCGTGGCTCCCGCTTCGCTAGCTGCCAAATCGTTTTGCCATGAATAGAGAGACAAGAGAGAGTGTGAAAACCACCGTCCTCGCATTTTTACCCCGTCTAAAATTCGCCAGTACGTGCTTTTATAAGTAAATTATAATAACCACTTTTATGATAAAAACTTTTTTGATATAGATTTATCATTTTTTTGCACAAGTGATATAGATTTATCATGATACTACTATTAATTAATTAATTAAAATGGTAAAGTATATCTTTATGTTTATATCTATATCTATATCTATATAATATCTTATTTTATATTTTTATCCATATTCTGTCACGTTTTATGAGTTGTCCACGTCACCACCATTACCACATACAATATCTTCATTCAAGTTGTTAACGTCGGAAGACCATATCAACATAAATTACATTGTTCACAACGCTGCATTAAATCAGTTGACATGTATTATGGTATTTATACAAGTTAAACTATAATAAGTACGGCTTGCATCTACAATAACTGCAGCAACATATATTAGGTATTCTTCTAGTAGAAAATTAGAAAAAAAAAGTTTACCAAGTGCTAATTTAATAATAACAATTAAATAAAGAAGACAAAAGGGAGATTAAAAAATATACAAATTGGCTAGAAAAATCGTGGCTGCGATGCGTCCAGGTCCACGCGACCACGTTGATACAGTTGGGCCCCACCACCCAGCCACCTCCCCTCCACCCCTGCCCTCTCAAATTTGAGGCCCAAACCCCCGTCGGCCCCATCACCACGCCGCCGGCCACGCCCCGACGACCCCCACCGTCGCCGCCTCCGTCCTCCCGCTCGGTCCGCGCGCCCTCCGCCCTCGTCCGGCCAGGCGCGCGTGGAGATCCACCCGGGTCCGAGCCCCGCTCGCTCGTTCCTCCTCTCGTCGGTGAGTGTCCGTTCCGCCTCCCCCTGTGCTGTGTGTAGGTTCCGTCCAATCCGGAGAATCCACTCTCCGCGTCCAATTCGCCGTGCGTTTGCTCCCTGCCGCCGCACCTGCGCAATCCAATCCCGCCGTAATTCGAGTAGGCTCCTCCAATTCGCCGCGCGAGACCAATCCCGACGAGGTGCGCCGCGGCGCGGTTTCCTTCCGGGAATTTTAGGGATTCCATTCAACCCTGTGTCCCTGGCGTCTTTCGGTTTGGGAATTCTCGTCTTAGGTCGCTCCTGTGCATCCTGTTTGGAAGTTGGGAGGCACGAATTTCACGTTCGGGACAGACGGTTCAAAATCGCACAGGAACTGAGGGGAATTGCGAACCGGCCGTGAATTTTGTACATGGCCGTGGATTATGTGACGCGTGCCGAGCTACTTGGCTGGCAGGAAGTTTTAGAGTGTGTGCCGTTTGCAGAATTAGCCGTTGGCACAGGTTCCCCAGCCAGCCTTTGGTTGTGCACAGGCACTTCACTTGTAGTATTTCTCAGCTAGACCCATTTGAATTGCCCTCCATCAATTTCTTGGTGTAACGAGGTTTAATCTCTGGTTTGTTGTTGAAAAATAACTTCTGTGGCCTCTGAGATTCCTCACACATAGATGTACAATTTTCTTGATTTGCTTCATCCATGGGTTGCTACTTGCTAATGAGCTTTGTGCTTGGGTTCAGGAAACTTTATGTGTGGCTTCATCCACGAAGTGCTGAAGATATTGCATGAGTAGTCGCAGTTAGTGTGGCTGGCTTTCCTCCGTGCTTGGTCCTGATTGAGCTTTGCCTTGCAAAGGAAGGAATCATGACCTCTGTTGTTCAGAGTGTTTCAGGTATGCTTGATTCATCCAAACTCCAAAGTTATGACGTATTATTTCACTCTAACACTAGAGTAGTGCATGGCGTACTGTGTTCAAATTCAGAACACATGCCACCTTCTTCTGTGCTGTGGATTACTGTAGAGAATATTTCATTATGTATGTGTTGCAAACACAGATTGTACAAGCATTCATTACATTTCGTGCCACCAGTTCTGTGCTTTGAGTAAACCCTTCCTCTGTATGTATGTCGCTGAAAGAAAAGTGCTTTGTGCTGGCAGCTCAGACTGTTGGGCTCAAAGCAGAATTTAATGCATGCTCACTGCTTTGGATTTCAAAAACAACATATACACAGTTCTCTTTATTGTTTTCATGTGCATACATGTCATTATTTGTTATAGTAGTTACACCCTGCTGCTACCAAATAGATTTACAGCTGGTGGAATTTTTTTCTGTGCTCTCTGTCATTTAAAATAATTTCTACTCCATAAAACGTTATTATGACTTTTGTTACTTGTTGGTTTATGCACAGTGGTGGACTGGTGGCATGCATTAATGTGGATATTTGTTTTTTTAACACATGTAAGTGTGTCTTTTTGAGGACATCGGAGTCAATCTTGATGATCATTCATGTCCCTTCATGGGCAGGTGACCACAGGACTGAGGATCAACACCATCAGAAGAAGCAAGCTGAATCTGGGGACCAGCAAGAAGCCCCAGTTACTAGTTCAGATAGCCAACCAACAGTGGGCACACCATCAACAGATTATGTGGCACCCTATGCCCCTCATGACATGAGCCATGCAATGGTACCACACTTGTAACTTTCACTCTTTACTTATCGATTAATAGGTTCTTTTCATTTGAGTTATGTCTAGGAAAAGGTAGAGGTTTGGTCATAGTGTGATGTCTAAAGTGATAGCATATATGGTGTCAAATCTCCTTCCCCACTTCAAACTCTACTTCAAAAGTAATAATAACACAACATATTCATACCAAAACTTTAAAGTGACAAGTACAGTTATACACCATTTCCCTGTTGGCTGAAGTTAAAAAGAAACATTCCTCTTTTAATCCAGATTCCAGACCATTTGTTGCTATAGGAAAGTTATGTGTCATCTCAAAATTTCTGCTATTTCCAGCCCTTATTGTCACTAAATGGTTGACTGTAATCACATTTTGGAATTAAAATAGAAAGCTTCTTCATTGAAACTCTCCACACCTGATTGGTACCAATAACCCAATTTTTCTCTCTCAAATGCATATTATTTTCCAACTTTATTAGTCTAAATTGTTAGTTTACACCTCACATGTGTTTTGCTTATACCTCTTTTATTCTGAATGTTCACTAATTATTTTTTATGCTATCATTCTTCTAGTTTCAGCATTCTTTTAGACCTTCACTGGTGTGATCTGTTTTATTTTTGTCCTTTCAGTTTCCTCTTTTCTACAATTTTCCATCAAGGTTCATTAATTTTGAGGAGTATGGTGCAACCTATGTTTTCTAATTCCATATTTTGTGTCTGGCAGGGTCAATACGCTTATCCAAATATTGACCCATACTATGGAAGCCTTTATGCAGCTTATGGTGGACAGCCATTGGTAAGCTTTATACACTCTCTCCATTAGCAAATACAAGTATTGTAATCCAGTTTAATTTTCCCCAAATACTAGGTTGTTTCCACTTTGTGAAACATTTATGATTTACCTAGTTTTGGAAATGATTGAAGAACACTTAGTTCATTTAATTTGATTCCTTTTGTATGCCCAAACCTCAAACCAACCCTGGTCAGAGGCAGTACAAAGTATGTAGCTAAACATGCTAGTGTGTCTTGAGAGGGAAGGCCAATTTTGCTAGTATTGTTTTCATGAATTCAGAGTCAGAAAAGGATAATTTGTCTGACCTTGGACCTTCCTGTGCTATTATGATTCTTTATTTAAACTGATGTCTTGGAGTTAATAAATTGGTAATCCTTCAGATGCATACACCGTTGGTTGGAATGCATCCAGCTGGCTTACCTTTGCCTACTGATGCAATCGAAGAGCCTGTGTATGTAAATGCAAAGCAATACAATGCCATATTAAGACGACGTCAATCTCGGGCTAAAGCTGAATCAGAACGGAAGCTTGTCAAGGGCCGTAAGGTAAATCTTTGAAATCTTATTCTGCGTTGCCATCTGAATTGGAATTTTTAATTAGCTTTTTTCTGCCCATGATGCTAGAGCAAATGATCAAGCAAATTTCTCCAATGTACCTTCCCTACTTCCACAAGATCGATCTGCCTCACGTTGCCCTATAAATCTTATGGTGAATGTTCTTTTAATTTCAATCATGCCTGATATCTGAAATTTCAACATACCACATTTTTTAATGCCTTCACTGGTGTTGCTTATCACAAAAGCAGTAAAGGATGTAGGAATGTAAATTGGGTGCCACACATTGACAAAGTTGCAACATTGAGTAAGCTGAAATGCTTTCTGTTTCTGTAAGTTACTTCAAGCTAGAGAGAGTTGAACTTGTTAGTATCAAGATTATTTCTCAAAACTGGAAGACTGATGATACAAAGATGCAGCTATCCACTTAGAAAATCCTATAAAGTTCTGCCAAGCTCAGATCCCACTGCAAGTTGATCACGTGTTTTTTCCTCTTTGATATCATCTGAAAAAAAACAATTTGATTGCTCATTTCCTTTATCTTTCTGTGGGTGAAATGGTAAGTCATCTGAAATATATATAAAAAAACTGACTTGATTACATCTGCGCTGTGCAGCCCTATCTCCATGAGTCACGGCATCAGCATGCCTTGAAAAGGGCCAGGGGAGCTGGAGGTCGGTTTCTCAATTCAAAGTCAGATGACAAGGAAGAGAACTCAGACTCAAGTCACAAAGAGAAACAGAACGGAGTTGCGCCCAACAAGAGTGGCCAACCGTCAACGCCTCCATCTCCCAACGGTACATCATCAGCTAATCAGGCAGACAATCGTGAATGATGATTCAGAACTCACAACCAAGAAATTTTAGCCCCTGACGCTAGATGTGGCAACAATTTTGTACAGTAAGTGCTAGCGGGCAGCAGCAAGATGGTGTCAGTCAGTTGTTGTAGGACATGTTCCATAGAAAAACACAGATGAGTCGACAGGTTTTGGAGTCTTGGTTTGGTCCTCTGTTTATTCACCTTTCTGTACAATTTTAGTAGCATTGTGTCCCTTCACCTGGATAGCTTCAGTCAGCGCTTAGTAGCATTGTGTCCCTTCACCTGGATAGCTTCAGTCAGCGCTTCAGAAACTTAAATGTGTAGTATATTGGCTTATTGTTTGCTTTGCATGGTCTTGGAGATTTGGGAATGGAGTTCATAACCCTACTGTCCTGCTGCATCATCATTCGTGGGGCAAATAATGATATTCCTAGCTTACTATGTGTATGTCGATGACAATAAACCCTATTGTAGGACACGTGACCACCTCATCTGAATCTATCTTTGTTTCCTCTGTTTCAAATGATACCCTCACAATTGGCTGGAGATTGAGAGAACTTTTGGCACTCGTCCTGCAACAATGCATGTTTTGGTTTGTCTTTTGGATTGGCCTCCTGGCATGGTATGATGTTTTTGTTCATCTGTTGTCAATTGAATTGCTTCATGATTGCCGGATGCCATGAGCATTTTTGAACGAAAGATGCCGTGAGCATAGCCTGAAGAACAATTGGGTTTGGCAACTGCATCATTCTGTCATTCGCCATCCCATGAACGTTTTACATGCTTTTCTCGAGGGCATTGAAATACTGTCAACAACGATTACCAAGAAGAGTGTACTTTATCGAGTGCTGCAGAATGTGCTTTCTCGAGAACTCCTAAGTGTATTTTGCACCCTTTCTCACACGAGCGTATCTTACTTTTTTGCTTGGGAAAACCGGGAAAAAAAACAAAAGGCATTAACGCATAACGTGCCTGCAGACCTGAACTTGGAACTTTCTTCACTGATCAATGACTCTGACCAACCTGCATTTCTGCAAGTCTGCAGAGACAGGCAGCATTGGGCATTCAGACAAATCCTTTTTTGAAGAAAGATCTTTGCTCTGTTCTGCACAGATATAGCACCTGCCTAGCGAAAAATCATACCCAAAACATCTTTGGTTCCTTTTTTTGTTTTAGAACAACCTGAAAATGGATGAAAATTTTTTGAAAACTGGATCTCCAGCATTCTTGAAGAACCTGAACCAAGCATGCTGCATGCATTCTCTTCGTCAATCCATGCTTCAAAAGTTGTAACCTCTCCGAAAACTAATCATTAGAGCTAAAATTTCTTTAACCAAGTCTCTAGGATATGGTTTCAGAAAACTACACCTCTGATCATCTGAGCAGGTTCAATTTGAGTTCATTTGCAAGAGATGAAACAGTTCAGGGATGGTTGAAGTTTCAGTGTCATACAGAAAATTTCTGGCACAATGTATCTGAGACTTTGAATACTATCTATTCAGATTCAGACATACATGGCCCAGGTGATTATCTTAGACAGCAAGCACTAATCCTGTCAGGCCCTTAACAAAAGCCATGCCTGGCATCGTACTGTAATTATAGCTTAAACCTCAAGCTACTAATCATATCAGGCCCTTAACAAAAGCCATGCCTCGCATCGTACCGTAATTGTAGCTTAAACCACAAGCTACTACTATACTAAATAGAAAAGGTAATAATGTCATGATGCATAGGAACTGATTGATCCATCTCTGCCTTAAGTTCTGAATAAGAAAAATATTTAGTTCAAATTGGCACTTCAGAAGCTAACTCTGTAGAATATACGGCCCCATTATTTTCTATCCTTGGAAGCTTGGGAGTGGTTTTCATAACCTGCGGTCCTGCGCCATCATTTGCGGGTGCGAAGGATAATCGCTGGCGATGTTTATGTCGATGACGATAACCCTGATGCAGGACATGTGACCACCTCATCTGAATCTAGCTTTGCTTCCTCTGCATACTTACATCCATCCACTGAAAAATGACACCCTCACAGTTGCTTGGACTTAGATCATTTTTGCACTTGTCTGCAGTGCATATGTTTGGGTTTGTATTTTCATTGGCTTCCTGACATATATGATGTTTGCGTTTAACAGTTGTCTGAATTGCATGATGATTGCCACATGCTATGAGTATGACGTGAAGAACATAGGGCTTGCCAACTTCATCATGTTGGCATCGAAATACTATCAACACGATTACCAAGAAGATCGAGTGTGCTAGCGTTGCAGAATCTCCATGCTCTATACTGTACTTGAAAACCTGAAAGCCATCTGCATCCTGCTTTGACATACATCGCTGCAACTAACAATGTTGATGTTCTCAAAGTCATAAATATGGGTGCCCACGTTCCTGACAATGTTTCAAAAGCTTTTTTTTTTCCAAAATTGTTCATATAATCCTCACGTATTTTCTTTTAAATGTTTCTTGTTATCCAATTACAAATACATCTAAATCCCATTTCAGATTTTAAGTCAGGGACGTGGCACGTGGGTGACACAATAATAATGGTTCAGGAATTACAAATACACTAATTATTGTCACATAATAGTGTAATCATTTCCAGCACAAACAACCTTGCATACAAATTTCAAAACAGCCAACATGTCATTTGAATGTCAGATTAAAAACATCACAATGTGAATATTCCAATTAATTGCCGTGCGACACGCTTCACAAGTTCTTTCGTGCACATCTCTCCACACTTTTGCAGCTTCTGAATATGCTTGAGCTGGGGACATTCGGAATAATTTGCTTGAGCTGGGGAGCACATCAATCTTGTACGTCAGAATTCAGATTGCCCTGTCAACAGTCTTATCCGATCTCCAAGCACTCTGCAGCACGTGGGCAGCAATCACATTGTAAGCATCAATATGATCTTTTTTTTTTGTGATTAAAGCATCAATATAATCAGTTCTCCCAGGAAACACCAAAGGCAGAAAGCATCTTGAAGGGTTTTTCACAGTTACAGTGACAAGGCATGGTAATTTTAAGGGTGGGTTATTCACAGTTCAGTTCAGCTCAGCCCGATGTTAATGGCTCAGAAGGAAAAGATGCAAAAAAAAAAAAAATCAACACGTTTGTTTCTATCCGGGAGGCGACAATCTTATTGCAGAAAGCACTAATGTAGAAAACACAGAGATACACATGATCAATTTAAGTTTGCATTATGTTACAACAGTATGACAAAGTTGACATAGTGTACCTCCCAAACAAATTGGCTTGTGCGACCAACCCTAGCCAGACTGAACAAGGAATGGCATATGACAATGGGATCCCAATAGAAGAATAGGCAGAAACCCAAAACAACCAAAAGGTTTGTGTCTAAGCTAGGCTGATAAACGAGTATTTCAGTGACAATGTTGTTTGGGAAACACTAGTATATATGGTGCCACCACTCAGCTCAGCTGCTCTAAGGAATCATAAATATAATTAGTGACTCTAAACTGTGACCAGGTGTGCCCGTCACAATCACATGTAACAAATACTAGAAAACCATGAAGTTCCATAAAGCTATGCCAAGTGATGAACAGATAAAAGCTTTAGTTGATGTTTAGAGCATTTTCTTAGGCAGGAAACAGGGAGTGAACAGATATAAGGTCCACATTATTGAAAACTGAAATCAATAAATAGTACCCAGACTAAACATATGTCAACAATGTGTTGTCTACTGTCACTATGGGATGTGGCTCCATGAAAATGGTTGGCAACAACTGTATAAACAGCAAGCAGATCATGAATGGGCTAAGAGTACTAGCACAAGAAAATCATGCTAATATGTGGTGACCATAAAGACCTAAGACTTGGATGAGCCCACAATCATTATTGTACAAACATAAAGCAATTCCAGCTCACATTCACACAATAATAATTTTGAAGGTCTGTAAACCACAAAAGTGAAGACTTACACCTATCCATGTCCTCCTTGAATCCTCCTTGGTGACATAGATGCTGGGAAACCAAAATACGGATGGGATATAATTCTACCACTTGTCCTACAAGCTCTCTCAATATTGTAAGACTTAACCTCGAGAGAGAAATACTCTAAATCCTCTTCTTCTATAATTTGTTAAAACATATCCTTCAGCTTGACCAGCAATAAAACAATTACTAGGACCATGGTCAGGCAATGGGATGGTACTCTTGAAACACCACCTATGGGACTTCTCAGTGCCAATTTGCATAAAGGCGTAACATTCCACAGGCCCTTCATGAAGTTTAGTGAACATTGCAACCTTGGCTCCCCCTGACTCCACAATGACGATCGATCTCTGGTGATGACCAGGAGGAAGGTCATATATGGAAAACTCCATAGCGTCCATGTCAAGCTTGAGCAACTCGTTTCTGCAGTACAGTTTCCAGTAGTAGCAACCATAGACGCATTGGCCAGAATGATTTAGGGAGTGGTTAATTTCTTCAGGCAATCCTAGATCAGCCCATGTGACAGCTTTAACGGCACCCCAGTGAGCAGGGCTTGTTGATGAGAAGATAATTGTCTTGGAAAACATCCAGCAGATCACGCTGAACGTTATTTCCTCCTCCTCCGTGCCTCCAGAAGGGATCAAGGAGGCCTTGGAATAGTGCATGTCTTTGTTATCCAGGCCGACGGTGGCGAGCAGGTCGTCGGTGATTGGAGGCAGCGGCAGGTATCGCCGGAACATGGGGTCGCACACCGCGATGTCCCAGTATTTGCGTTGCATCTGACGAGGACACGCCCATCGCGGACATCATTGACACACGGACATCACTGACACACCAACCTTGCGCACCATGAGGCAGGAAGGACAGGTCGACGGTGCGGGCGACGCCACGGGAGACGGCCGCAGAGGGATGGGTCGCCTCGACGGGGTGGAGGCCATTTCGGTTGAAGAAGCCGAGAAGCGGCGGCGGGTGGACGGCGCGGTACCGGCGGAGGAACGACGGGCTGCTCATGAGGCTGCGGAAGGAGACGCACGCGGCGGAGGCGCGGGCGAGGTCCGCGGGGGACGCGACGCGCAGGAAGATCTCCAGCTTCATGGCGTCGAGGCAGGGGAGGACCGGGAGAGCAGCACGAGACGCCATGGCCGACATCCCTCCCGCTCCCGCCGCCGGCGAAGGGAGGGAGGGAATCGAGCCGCCGCCGCAGTGGTATAGTACGAACGGATTTTGGGTACGCCGCTCTCTTTTTTTTTTTTTTTTTTGCCCCCAAACTCACCGTCTGATGTTCTGTACTTGGCAGAGATGGTTGGTGCTGCTTGAGGAGGACGACAGAAGAAGTATCATTCAAGTGAAGACGGCGATCATGGATTGGCTAAAGTCTTTCGCACCTAGTAATCTAGTCTCAACGGACATAGTAGAGCTATAATTCTGTATTTGAGACTATCTTTTTTCTCTTCTCTTTAGCTTTATGCTCTTTGGGCGTTTCATATTGCTGGCATCCCCAGCTGACGATGTAAAACTCGTGTTGGCTTTCTTAAAAGTCGAGCATTGCTCGTTTAAAAAAAAAAAAAGAGGGAAGGATTTTGGGGACGCCTGGACAAGAAGAGGTCGTGAAAGCGTATATTCACGGGCCGTTGCAAGGCCCATCCTCAAGCCCAGATTTGAATATTGGCCCGTGAAGCAGTCAAGATTAGCTCTGTAGACCCACGTTCCCAAAGCTCTGGCCCACGCCAAGCCCCAAGCCTGCTCATGCCGCCTGCACGGCCCAACCTTCCCTTCGGTTTCTAAAAAAAACTTTTTTTCTGCAGGTGCAAAATCTCTTCGTGAATATTTCTCACTTATTCTTGGCTCTTAGCGAATTTCACATTTCAGTGAATGATTTGCCATTTTTTGACCGATGTACTAACATCTTCGCTTGCGAAGCTATGGTAATCATATTGTTGTGGGTTCTGAACTTTCTTGGGTAACATCTTTCGGCAAAGCTCACAAAATTCCAAGAACATCAAAATAGTGAACCTAGATGCATTTGTACCAATTGCAACAAAAAAAAAAATCTTATCTTCTGCTTACTCTCATCAAGTATGTCTTGTTCAACTAGACTTTCAAACAATTATCTAACTTTGTTTCCTTTGCTACAATGGTACCCTCAGAATTGGTCGGAGTGTTTCAGAGATCATTTAGCACTCGTCCTGCAACAATGTTTGTCTTGGTTTGTCTTTGGACTGGCCTCCTAGCATGAATGATGTTTTCGTTCAGCTGTTGTCGATTGAATTGCGTGATGATTGCCGGATGCCATGAGCATTTTTTAACGAAAGATGCCATGAACATGGCCTGAAGAACATTTGGGTTTGGCAACTGCATCATTCTGTCATCGGCCATCACATGAACGTTTTACATGCTTTGTCTCGAGGGCACCAACGATTACCAAGACGAGTGTACTTTATCGAGTGTTGCAGAATGTGCTTTCTCGAGAACTCCAAAGCGTATTTTGCACCCTTTCTCACACGAGCGTATCTTACTTTTTTGTTTGGGAAGACCAGAAAGAAAACAAAAGGCATTAACGCATAACGTCCCTTCATCTAGACCTGAAAGGAACTTTCTTCATTGATCAATGACTCTGAACGACCTGCATCTCTGCAGTGTGCACAGCCAAGCAGCATTGTTGTAACAACCCTAGAAATCCGGTCACCAAAAATACGAGTTTTTAAAAATTTTTCTAAAGTTTACCAGTGTATGGTGGATGTCATGTAGGAAACCCGCCAATAGATGCACAAATAGCACCCGACGTTAGCCCGAGCATTGCATTTAATTACCAGAGAATGTTTTGCCTCTTATTCGATTTTATGTGATGTTAATAAAATCGAATAACCTTTTATCGCATGTATATATATATATACCCGTTAACTCTGGAAATGGATCCATCATGACCTAGAGACCCTAGGAGACCCACCATGGTGTATACATCATGGTCGCTAACCTCACTAACCTAGGATTGCAGCTAAATGAGTTGTTTTGCAAGAAATAGGAATAGAAAAGGTTTTGAAATTAAAAAGGAAAAGGAAAAAGAGAAAACGGCCCAACCAACCGGCCTGCTGCGCTGCTGCCAGCCCGCTCGCGACCCCGACCGGCCTGCCTCGAGCGTCGGCCCAGTCACGCTCGCGCGTCGCACCACGCGCTGCCACGCCCCGTCGATCGCTTGCGCGCGCGCGCTCGCCCGTCCGCCGACCGCCGGCCCAACAAGGCGGCCCATCGAGGGCCTGCCACCGGTTGCGCCCGCGCCTCCCCCCTTTCTCTCGCTGACGCGTGGGACCGAGCTGTCAGCTCCTTCCTTTTTCCACTTCTGGTCGACCGCGCGTCGCGTCCGTCGCACCATTTTTGTGCACCGCGCGCCTCCGCCGTCCGCCCTAGTACGGCCGCGTTCCGCGCCGTCCGTCCCGCTGCCTGACCACGCCGCGCTTCACCGAACCCTAACCCTAATCGTGGCCGCGCACAGCCGCCCGATGGGCATCTTCTGCCTCCGCCGTCCATGGCCGGCCGCCGTTCCTATTTAAGGAGAAGCCCGGCACGCTAGGGTTTCCCCCATGCCCAGCCGCCTTGCTGACCATCCTGCACCCACCCGTCGGCGATGAAGGAGTCGGAGAGGGAGGGGTGAAGGAGGCGGGGAGGAGCCGGACCAGAGCAGAGCGCCACCTCCGTCGTCCGCATCCGTGCGCCGGAGAAGCCCGACGGACCCGCTCGGCCTCGACTTACCCCTCCGACGCTACGGCACTGCTACTCCCCCATCAGGCCGTCGCTTCGACCTCAGCCGCGAGCCACCAGGACAGCCCCGCGCAGGTGAGCTGCCCTACCCCATCCATGGCCGCCACCAGTACACCGTCGATGTTCTCGCTCCCCTCACCACTGTTTCTTTCCTTACCATGGCCAATGGCTTCGCCATAGTCTAGAGCGCGTTCTTGGCAACCTCTTGGAGCCGGCACGGGCCACAGTTGGAGCCACGCACTTTTGCAGCTCCGGCCTCCCCGGACTCTGGCCGCCGGAGCGTCCGCCGTGGCCGCCGAGCCGCGCACGCCCCGCCGTGCCTCGACTAGCCCCGGTAGCTAGCTCATGGAGATCCCAGCTTCTCCAATCGAAAGGCAAGAAGGAAGATGGAGACCAACGCCCGGCTTCGCCGGCAAATTTGGCCTCGCCGTCGCCAGACGCCGCTGCCGCGCCTCGCTGATCGCCACCGGCTTGAGGGTCGATTTCCCCCAAGTTGGAGCACCTAGCCGGCCAGCCACGTAGCTCAGCTAATGAGCCGACATTCGTCGAGGGTTCACCCCATGAGTCGAGGGTTCGACCGACGAAGTCGAGGGTTCGTCCGACATTCGTCGAGGGTTCACCCGACGAGTCGAGGGTCCGACCGACAAAGTCGAGGGTTCGTCCGACATTCGTCGAGGGTTCACCCGACGAGTCGAGGGTCCGACCGACGAAGTCGAGGGTCCGTCCGACATTCGTCGAGGGTCCACCCGACAAGTCGAGGGTCCGTCCGACATTCGTCGAGGGTCCACCCGACAGTCGAGGGTCCGCCCGACGAAGTCGAGGGTCCGCCCGACGAAGTCGAGGGTCCGCCCGACGAGTCGAGGGTCCGCCCGACGGAGTCGAGGACCTGGCTCTAATCGAGGGCCTGCTCGAGTCGAGGATCCGGCTCGAGGCCAGAGGGTCGAGTCTCACCGGATGACTGTTCTCGAGGGTTGCCCCTTCGTGTGAACAAAGTTCCGTCTTCGAGGGCGTGCCCGTTCACCGGGCGAAGTTTCGTCCTCGAGGCCAGTCCGTTCGCCCGAGCGAAGCTCCGTCCTCGAGGGGTCGCTCGGATCGCACCCTCGAGTGTACATCGGCCGACCCAACCTGACCCAGATCCAGCCCTGTCCAGGCCCTCCGAGGCCCAGTCGAGACCCGTCAACGTTGACCGTTGACCTGGCCCCACCTGTCAATGACCAGATCCGTGGGCCCCCTGTCAGCCACTGACTGGGTCCCCGTCAGTGCTGACGTCAGCATGACGTCAGCATGACGTCAGCACAACCCCGGCTGTACTGTTCCTGCACGCCACGGGGCACAATCAGGAGCCGCCACGTATTAGCCTCCGGTTAATCTGCCCTTTTTCTTTTTCAGAAAATAGAATAAACTTCGAAAATTCATAACTTCTTGATACGAGCTCCGAAAAATATGAACCAAGTGTCCAAATTTTCATAAAAATGAGCTCTACGTCATAGGCTTATGTATGAGTGCATTTGGAGTTGTTGAATTTTATTGCTTCTTTGTGTTGACTCTATAGGAGCCGCTAACGCGGCTATTATGTCTCGTTTCAGAGGAGGAGCAGCTTGAGGAGGACGACTACGAGTACGAGGAGGAGCTCGGGGACGACTTCACAGGTGCCACACCCCACCCAACCTCGTAGATCCTATTACGCATGACATAATATCTAGTTGCTAGTGCTTTAATTATGAATATCACCTGATGATAGGCTGCATGATAGCACTGCCTGATGAGCCTTTACCTTGTCGCAACCAAACTCCTGCACACCTGCTGATAGGCTAGACGCTTGCTTATTTACTTATGATGCTTTACTTCTACTACGCTTATATCTATGTGATAATGATGCGTGGTGGAGAGCATGGTTATATGGTTAAGGCACGTGGTGCCACTTTACTCGGGGAGAGTGCTGCGTGCGTCTTGGGTGTGGAGAGGGTTGAGTCGATCGGACAGGATTCTACGACGAGCCATGTGGGCGAGTCTTGCCGGGGAATGTGTTCTGGGCATTCCCGTGTGAGGTGCTTGTGGCGGGCACATTGTGAGGTATAAGGAGATCCCGGGGGTGAGAGCCTTCGTGGAGCGAAGCCCCGGGAAGGAGGTGCTGATGTAGCATGGACTGTTGTAGTCCCAAAAGAGAAGATAATCCTGTCTGATCCCCCCTAGGACCTGATATCTCCTGAGGACCGGAACCTTGGGACTTACGTGCTCACCACTCGCTCTTGAATGGGCGGGAGACGGATGTCTAACTAGTTAGGACGATGCCACCACTACTAGGTTGTTAGCAGAAAGTGTCGGGAGGTACGGGAGTGGAGACCCACACCCTCCTTAGACAGCATAGTGACCACGGAGGCCCGGTACTATGTCTCACAGTCTCAGTGTGCCGTTGGTACCTATCCGGGATGTCCCAGTACTGAGTGGTAGGGTGGCATCGTACCGGTTAGAAAGCAGCCGGAATCAGCTTAGGCGGGACACCGCCGATGATAGTGATCTTGTGGTTACGGGAGTACACGCTCTGCAGAGTTTATGAATCTATATATAGTCCGCGAGCCACTGGTATGGCTTTTTCCTAAGACCCACGCTTCTCGGGAGTAGTGAGAGGAGTCCTTCTATTTCTCCCCCTGGTGTTACCCTTCCGGCTGTGAGCCGCTGAAACAGGCTCCGAGAGGGAGTTGGACCTGTCGGCTGAGTGCGAGAGGGTGAGATGTGTGTGATGGTGATGGAATGGGTTTGGATGTGTGGATGAGATGGATTAAAATTTGATGAACTATATTATATAATATTGTTCGCTGTTTGCATAGAAAACTACAGCCACATATTAGGCCGATTTGATTATATCCTTTGCATCCCACCAAATACTACATAGCAAAAGCAAAGCATAGGGTGGGAGATGTGGCCAGTACAAACCGTACTGAAAATTATTTGGCAGGTGAGCCCGACTACGACTACGACGATGAGAAGGAGTAGACGTCTCGTTCCTACGCTCAGGCTTCTTTTGGAGATGTTTTGTACTTCCGCCTTCTGCAGCCGTTCCAGAGGCTGCTGCTACTCTGATGATTCCGCCAGTGTGGCGATGAATTATTTATGTAATCCCCCCTTAATTATAATCTTTTGTACGATGTGTATGGATCCTGTATCGACTACTGCGGGATAATGAGATGGTTTGATGCTTCGAACTATTATATTATCCGCCATTCTATGTATTTTTCCTTCGCGGAAAATTGAGGATGTTTCAATTGTCCATTCTTTTTTTTTTGTTGAAGAAAGATCTTTGCTCGGTTCTGCACAGATATAGCGCCTGTCTAGCGAAAAAATCATACCGAAAACATCTTTTGCATCTCTGCAGTGTGCACAGCCAAGCAGCATTGACCATTCAGTTTTTTTTTTTATGAAATAAGATCTGTGCTCGGTTCTGCACAGATATAGCACCTGTCTAGCGAAGAAAATCATACCCAAAACATCTTCGGTACTTCTTTT
This sequence comes from Bothriochloa decipiens, assembly GCA_023333625.1. Taxonomy (NCBI): domain Eukaryota; kingdom Viridiplantae; phylum Streptophyta; class Magnoliopsida; order Poales; family Poaceae; genus Bothriochloa; species Bothriochloa decipiens. The sequence continues at coordinate 5,779,904 of CM041646.1, forward strand.
GTTTTTTAAGCAATCCTCTGATTCGTAAACGCCCTGAACAACCTGAAAATTTCATGAAAAATAGAATTTTGAAAACTGGATCTCCAGCATAAGGTTCTTGAAGAACCTGAACCAAGCATGCTGCATACATTCTCTTCATCAATCTATGCTTCGAAAGGTGTGACCTCTCTGAAAACTAATCATTAGAGCTAGAATTTCTTTAACCGAGTCTCGAGGATATGGTTACACAAAACTACACCTCTGGGCATTTGGGCTGGTTCAGTTGGAGTTTCAAATGCAAGAGATGAAACTGTTCAGGGATGGTTCTGAAGTTTCACTGTCATAAATTCAGAAAATTCCTGGCACAATGTATCTGAGACCTATCTATTCAGATTCAGACATACATGGCCCAGGTGATTATCTTAGACAGCAAGCACTAATCATATCAGGCCCTTAACAAAAGCCACGCCCGGCATCGTAATGTACTTGTAGCTTAAACCACAAGCTACTACTATAGTAAATAACAAAGGTATAATGTCATGATGCATAGGAACTGATTGATCCATCTCTGACTTAAGATCTGAATAAGAAAAATATTTAGTTTCAGTTAGCAGCGCTTCAGGAATTAACTGCGTAGCATATATGGCCCCATTATTTTATATCCTTGGAGGCTTGACAGTGGTTTTCATAACCTGCGGTCCTGCGCCATCATTTGCGGGTGCGAAGGATATTCGCTGGCTATATGTATGTCGAAGACAATGAACCCTAATGCAGGACATGTGACCACCTCATCTGAATCTAGCTTTGCTTCCTCTGCATACATTCACCCATCCACTGCAAAATGGTACCCTCACAGTTGCTTGGACTTGGAGTCTTGGAGATCATTCAGAGATCTTTTTCACACTTGTCCTGCAATGCATGTCTAGGTTTGTCTTTGGATTGGCTTCCTGACATATATGATGTTTGCGTTTCTGTGTTGTCCATTGAATTGCATGATGATTGCCAGATGCTATGAGTATGATATGAAGAACATTTTGGGCTTGGCAACTTCATCATGTTGTGGCATCGGCCATCACATGAACGACGACAATGCTTTTCTCGATAGAATTGAAATACTGCTAACGATTACCAAGGAGATTGTGTGCTAGCGTTGCAGAATCTTTGTACTTGAAAAGCTGAATGTCAACCGCATCCTGCTTTGACATATATCGCTGCATTTTTTTTTCTCTTTTGACGCTGCATTTGACTCTGGCCATTATTCATATTTGAATATAGATGTATGCAGTCCACATGGAAAAGCCCTGTCCATTTTTCTTATGGGAGGCCCAAGGATCAAAAAGAAAAAAAAAAGGTCTTGCCAATCTTTCTGGCAAGAAAAATTGTGGCAACTGAGGCAACAATTTTTCTGGAGTAGCGAATTTTGCTTGCGAACTGAGGCAACAAACCAGACCGTACAGGCTCCTGTGTCACAGACTCACAGTGGTTGGCCCAAACTGAAGTTTTCATTCAAGACCAAAGAAAAATCAGTCTTTTCAGAATATGAGATTAAAACTACAGTGCAATAATCTCTTCCTGGATTTTGTTGATGTTCTCAAAGTCGCACACACTCCTGAGTCCTCACAATGTTTCAAAAGCTTTTTCGCAAAACTGTTCATATTAAGCCTGATGTGTTTCCTTTCAGAGTTCAAGTTAGGGACGTGGGTGGCACATATAGGTTGCATTTGCCAACATCAAAATCTCAGTAATTTCCAGATGCTCAACTTCATGATTATCAGGCAATAAGAAACATTAAAAGAGGATCAAAATGGGATTTATTTGGTTCTCAAGACGAGAAATTTATTCACGGTACAATCAAGCAGCACTGAGAATGCGCCAAATAGTTAAAAAGATAGCTACAAACTCTTTTGTTCCTAAGTTATAGTTACCCCAACTTAGATGGCAAGTGGTTTTAACATTCTCAGCACTGACTATGTTGCAGAGCTTAAAATCACTCAATATCAAATCCCTTCTCCTGGAGCTCCTGTACGACCTCATTCCTCATCCGAAGCCATAGTTTCTGTGCTTCCTGCTCAAACTTCTTAGACTGCAACTGCTTCTGCATGTTTTCAGAATCCATATTGGCATCAGCAAAACCCTTGGGTCCAATCGTGGTTCCTAGAGCACCACCACTTTTTATGAACTCCTCAATTGCCTCCTCATCACCAGGGTACGGGAACTTCCTGCGCTCATAAAGGTGTGCCATTTCTTTTTCTTCCTGCAAGATGTTGGGAATATATTGTCTTATCAGGGAGACCAGAAACTTGCTGGCTTAAATGGACAAGCATTCACACTGATCGTCTATGGCCACTAAGACCAAGATAATGCAATGCAGCGAATTAGAGGTCTGTCATATACTTTTTTATGCATTTTGAAAGCCAAGAAAACTTAACAGCAAATTTACTTTTGGAACTGTATGAAGACAACATTGTTTTCAAGCATAGCCTCCATCCAAAATTTATTCACAGATGAGCTATTGTCAATGCTTGGGATGCATCCTTGTCAGCACAATGGAAAGTAGTTAGGATTCCTGCCGTGGGAGCAAATCCCAGATTTGAAGAATCCTATATTAACCATGCCATGCAATGAGGCCCAAATCTGGCCTAGATTTTATATGACTACGCTTGCCAAAATCAGTACTGGTGCTTCAAATGTCCTTAAGTTCATTTCGGCATCTAGCCATTTCGATATCATAATGCAGGTCCAATGCTCATGAGAAGATGGCACGCATTTTATCATGAGAAGATGTACAGTAATTTAGGTCTGCCTATGTTACTGTGCAAAGTCTCACCTTTTATTTGCACATGAGAAGAAAAGTTCATCTCAGGATCATTACTAGCAATGAGGCAAGGCAACCCGTTGTGAGTTCTAACACCTCCAATAACTTCTTTGTAGTCAGACGAGGGCCACAAGATTCAGGGTATAAACTAATTTTGGGATATATTTTCAATCATATAGCCCTGAAATATTCAAATGCCAAGGCGGAAGATGTTTAATTTCGAATCCCTCTTGTTCAATTTGAAATATTCAAAACCAACAAAGAGGGATTGCAGGTCACAACTGCACAACCTGTAATATCTATTCAACTCGCAACAAAACAGTGAGTTTCCGCGCTACTACAGCACAGCCCAACGAACGAACGAGAGAAGACGAGACGGGAGGAGGAAGTGGAGGAGGGAACCTTGGGGCGGGGCTTGAGCGTCCACCAGCCGAGCGGGGACGTCTCGTTCCAGAGCCACGCGACGCCGAAGAGCGTGTAGGTGCAGAGCGTGGCCTTGCCCATCTGCTTCCAGAAGTAGGCGTCCTCCTTCTCGAACCCCATTCGCCTGCGCCCCCCAACCACCAATGAATCACAATCAGAAACCGTCCTAGGCAAGGGCGAGGGCGACCGAGGTACCGGCGGCCGGCGGGGAAGGAAGGCACGGACGCACCTGAGCAGCCTCCGGGCCTGCGGGAATTTCCGCAGCATCGCGTCGGTCGTCGCGTGCTTCGGCTTCCAGTGGTGGTGGATCGGACGGCGCGGAGCGGCCGGAGGCGGAGGCGGAGGCGGCGGCGGTCTGCCTGCGCGGCCGGACGGATGCCGGAATCCCGAACCCGGCAGGGGAGCTGCTGGTAATAGTATCGAACGGTTGAGGAGTCTCGGCTGAACAGAATGGACGGTCGGGATGCGCTGTTGTGCTGCTTCTGCACAGACCTCAACTCTCTTCAGTTTTTTTCCTTCTTTTATTAAAAAAAAAGAAAAGAGAGAAATGTCGCTTCAGTTCATGGAAGGCTATGAAGACATGTTTCTTTTAAGGAACAGGAGTGGCAACTGGAATTTATTAAATATTAAAGCAGGTACAAATGTTTATAGCTTACACTTAAGAAACGAAGAAAGAAAATAGCTAAGATTACACAAAATTGTCTAGCCATTGAACTATATTTGGTTTGTAGGAGGCTTTTGCTCTAAGAATAACCAGAGCAAATTCATGTTTGAAAACTGTCTTGCAACGAAGCACCAAGTGAGCCAAACCTCTGAAGATTAAATCATTCCTCGTCGTCCAAATTGCCTAACACATTGAAACCATGATTTCCATGAAGAAAGGAACCCGGCTGATGCCTTCCAAAATGGAGGGGAGGTCCGAAGAATTTCGGATAAATACCTGAAAGATTGTACCAGCAAGCTGCAGCAAAAGAACGGTGGAAAGGCATCTGCAAAAAGGCTATGAAGACATGTTTACAACACCTTGCAAACATTGAACCGAATTCAGTAAATTAAACTCCAGCGCATGCATGCGTAGTGCCTCTGAAACTTTACAATGTTACTGTTGATTCATTCAGAGTTTCAGACATGAAAAGGCCTACGTGATCATGTCAGGCCAAGTCCTTTTTTCCCCCTTAACAAAGGCCGGTCACCGTACTCATCGTAGCATAGACAAGAAGGTGTTCTAGAACTAAACTAACACACATGGTCAGCGCACGAGCGACGCCATGATGCGTCTTCGCACATCATTATTGTTTCGAGAGAAAACGTTCGCAACCAACCCACGCGAGAGGCCCCTGCGTCGCCTTGGCGGACGGCACGGGCGGAACCCCCAACCCAGCGCCGCCGCACCTAATCCCCACATCTCTTCCACCTCGCCGCCGTCGGAGTCTGCCGGGAGGCCCGCGCGAGCACAGGGATGGCGGCGGCGGGGTCTCCTTCCTCCCTCGGCAGGGGAGGTCGCTGTGGTGAGTCCACCGGCCATGGTGGCGTCGACGACGGTGGTGCGCGAGCGCCGCGGATCAGGTGTGCTCGAGGCCAGATCCGGTGTTCCTAGAGCCGGATCCGTGCGAATCGCGACAGGCGGCGAGCTCCTCTTCGTCCTGTGGTGGTGCGGCGTGGGAAGTCCCGGCGGTCGCGCCGTCCATGGCACCCTCCGGCCTCGGCGCGCTGCTAGCGGTCTCCCCCCCACCCGCCCCAACGGCGGCTGATCTAGACGGCGAGACCGGTTCCAGCGCTAGGCGGTCGGTCTACGAAGCGACAGTTTGGGTGAAAGCCTGTCTGGCATCTTACACCGGGCCGGTGGCCGTGGTACTGATCGTGCCACGTACCTGTCGATGCGTCCGTGGGCGTGCAACAATTGGATGAAAACCTAGTCAGCTTTCTCCGGGCCGACGGCAGTAGCGCCGTTGGCGCGTCATCGAAGTTGTTATTTGTGAGGGCCGGGATTTTCTACTGAGGGTTATCCTACTACGCGGCTCAAGATGGAGGTGGCGCTTGATGATGTAATGGCTCGGCTTTTGGTGGGTGGGTGTGACAGAACCGACCAATTTATTAGAGCACAAGCACATAATTCGCCATTAGGACGGCAAACTACATGATTGAGAACTAATAAACCCGATAGTCATACCGAAATCTCGAAGGATTTCAAACGTTTCCAGCACGACCAAGATCGTAATGAGTTTAGCGTTCACCATTCACAACGTACATAGTTTGCACATAGTTCAAACATCGGAGTTCGAAATAAGTTATTACAAACCAAGTTTTAATTCGAAATAAAGCGAAAGCGGTTTAGTTCAAATCCACACACACACTTAGTTTAAATACAGTGCCAGGTTCTTGATCAACATCCAACAAAAGCATTAAGTAGAGAAGAATGACCATGCACAAGGTCTAGTCATCTCCCAAGGCGGGATAGAAACAGTGCTGACAATAGCCATAAAACAACTCACCATCTGCAAAAACATGGAAAATAAAATCCTGAGTACGAGAATGTACTCAGCTAGACTTACCTGTCATAAACTAAAAATAAATTGACTCCAAGGAGTATGCAAGGCTATATAAGTTGGATAGCTGACTCATAAGTTACGGAAAAGCTTGCATTAAAGAAAGAATTAATAAGAACCTTCTAGTAATGTATTTTAATCTGATTAACCTTATCATGCTATATTAGCACCTGTACTAAACAAGCATGGTAATAATTATTTAACAAAAATAGTAACCAATTTCGGTTGAGTATCCTTCAATCTCAACAGCTCAACCATCTCATCTCTTGTTCAAGTTCTTACTACGATGCCGCTGCTCAAGTCAAGTGTTCACTGTCCAGGAACGATGGCGATTATAATCGATTACTAACCAGCTGGCGGGTATTCCTCACATAAACCACACTCACCAGCCACGGTGAGCTACAGATCACCGACATTCAATTCGGAAAAAGCGCGGGATCAACAGGTACCATCGTATCCAGGAACCACCCGGCTGCCTTATTCAGGGCGACCCTGACCTCGGACTTACTCTCCGCATAACCCGTGGTCCCCCATCTTCACTAATACGATGCGTACAGCAGGTCAACTCCCGGCCCAAATTAAAATTAGCCTTCGCGGTCGGAACGACTTATCCTTCGAGCTAAATGTGAGGCATAAATTCAATATGACTTGAGGACGTACAACGGACGGGGTCCTAGTTTGACACAGACGGGATAACCTCACCGAACCTCCAATTCAGTCTCAACACCAATCCCGTCCGGTCTCGATTTATTATCTCCACATGGTTATCCAAGATAACAATGTATTCAACCATTCTGAGTCACCACCTATAACTCGCAGATGACAGAAAATCACCCGACTTCTACCGATCTAGTTAAAGCAAGGCTAAGAAAATATTCGTACCTAAACCTAACAGGATTGAAGGATATACAGTGGCAAGGAATATAAATAATGCAGCAATGGTATAAAACAATGCCTATAACTTAATGCATCAAACAAGTAAAGGACTCAAGTTAGATGTTTTGCAAACCACAGGGAGAATGCTCCGGGGCTTGCCTTTCAGGAAAGAGCTTGGCTGATGGTCGGGACACTCGGGAAGATCAACCTCAGGATCCTCTTCTGCTGCTATCCCTTGTACCAAGGCTTCCTGCTGGCCTTCCTCTCCTTGTACTCCGGGAACTACCGTTTTGAGCTCTGACGATCCTGTATGATGCATAGTGCGTATGAATACCATGTATACATAGAAATACAATGCTGATGCTGATGGTGAATGAATGCTCAGCTAAGATAAAGGATATGATTTTTAAACATATAAGATAAGCACATGTCATCTGCATTCCCTTCTACCGACAAATCTTAAACAAGCCTCGCATTATAATTTACTTACACATTAAAAAGAAATTATAAACGACTATTGTTTTTCACACTACCCTCTACTAAACCAAAACCCATACCGATTATACACATCACAAATATCATAAAAAGTATTTTTACACACATGAAATGATAGCTTTAAAGCATTATTACTTATTAAAAGCAATCAGGGTAGAACTGCAACATGACTTTAGACTATTCAGAAAATTCTGTAAACATTACAGGAGCTTAAGCATGTCTAATGTAGACTACCATAAAAATTTCAGGTCAAAACAGTAAGTAATTTATCCTACACAAAAATGGCAAGGCAGCATAATTCACGGGGCATAAAATACTTTATACATAGGAATATGTCAAACAATATATCTCAGAATATAATTAGCTCTAGATTGACATAAAAACATTCTCCAAAAAGTTTCATGCACAAATTCCTTATATATTATTTATTATGAATTATTTACCATCAAATAGAAATAGGCACCATGACTAGACAGAGCAAACTTTTCACAGGACGTAGCCACACAACATTTTTCACAGATAGAGCATGACATAAGAAGACTAAAAAACTTGGTCTCATATTTTTCTGAGCAACAGAGAATTACTTATGCATTTTATAAGATAAAAGCAATTAATAGAGATAAATAAATCTATACATAAAAGTATCACAAATTTCACATTTCATATTTTTCGTGCATAGATCTTCTCATAAGAAAAATACTGCAAGTTGAACCATCTCATTTGGACTAAAAATGAGGAAGTTATGATTTTTCAAAGGTTTAAACAAAATCTGGAATCAGTTCTGAAAAAGAAAAAGGAAAAATACTTTTGCACCGGAGACCCTGAGTTTACTAGAAATTCACTAAGCCCGATAAAGAAATATCCTATGTCTAGCAGATATGCACTAAGCACCCTGACTTTGATTGAATTCAAGGACAAGGTCCTTGCAGACGGTTAGGGTAGGTCCACGGCGTCAGCGCGGCTTCGCCGGCCGTTGCCGTGGCTCCCTGACCAAATTGACCCGAGGAAAAGCTAGAGCGGTTCAGGGAGAGTCGATTGAGGGTCAAAGCGTGGCCAGAGCGAGGTCGTGGCGGCTTGGCCACGTGCGCAGGCGGACGGCGGCTTCTCGTCGGCGGCGTAGCCGAAAATCCAGCGAGGAACGACCCGCATTGGCTTCATGGATTAGGGTTACGGCTTCTACACGACAAGGCGCAGCTACTGCTCGAGACAGGGAGGGAAGATGATGGCCGAATCGACCGGAACACGGCGGCGGCGGTCACCGGTTCACCGGCCGCGGAGAAGAAGAGTCGATTGGGGGTCTTACCCTCGGCGAGGATGACTACTGGCAGGCGCACGAGCACGAGCAAGTCAAGGCGAGTCTGGTGGCGTGCTCGAAGAAGAAAATGAGTGGCGGAGGTGGCTCAGCGACGGCAGCACAGTCGGCGGCGGCGACGGCGAGCTCGCGGAGCGGGGAGAGAAGGCAGGGAGAGCAGGCAAAAAGGAGGGAGACAGGAAGGAGGGAGCTGCCGTTCTCGATTTAACACGGTCAGAGCGGTCGCTGCCGCCCCGGACAGCCGGTGGACGCACGCCACGCAGAGCGCGCGGGCTGGGTGCGATAGGCGGTGGCCGGCCATTTCCCTGACGGCTTTGACCAACCGTCACTGAAATGCTATTTCCATGATCTCTAATACAAATGTTTTGCCCTATAACTCCCAAACAAGCCGAATTAGCCAAAACTTATATTGAAGAAAATGTAGCTCTAGAAGAGTAGAACATTTCATATATACAAAGTACAGCCAGATTCTACATAGATTTTAAAATACAAAAATCCAAATAAAATACCCCTTAAATCCCTAAAAATAGAAAAATAGCCCCCCAAATCTGCCCTTTTTCAATATTTTTGAACATCTTTCAAGCATTTTCATGAAAAGTGGTAATAACAACTTTTGTTCCCTATGAAATTCTCTACAAACTTTATTTAGGGTGTACACACATGCAAGCAGTCTAGCTACCACTTTCAAATCAGTCAAATAAAACTACTTTCATGGTCCACCTTGGTTAACCATGACAACAAAGCTTAGTTAACCAAAATCATGATCATAAACCTAGGTTCATTTGGTGTCCTAATCATATCTAGGTTACTTTAGAGGTCATCAAACACCAAACACTCATACCACTTATCCAAGTCATGTGAAATGCAACCATAATTTGAATAATTCAAACATCCACATAAATAACAATTGCTCTTTTCATCAATGCTATGCATAATGATGCTTATGCCTAAGAATGCAAGTGATTATGCATGCTTAACACCAGAGTGTTACAACCCTTCCCCCCTTAAAGAAATCTCATCCCGAGATTTGAGTAGACTAACCATTCTTTATGAAAATCGGGATATACTTCTTTTAAATAGTCCTCAGTTTCCCAAGTGGCATCGCTATCATCATGATTGCTCCAAGAAACCTTGTATTGCCTGACCACAAGATTTCTGGTCACTTTGTCTTTGACATCCAGGAGTCTCATAGGTTTCTCTTCATAAGTTAAATCTGAACTCAGCTTAATGTCTTTAACTTTAACGGCTTCTTCGGTTGGAACACGTAGACATTTCTTGAGTTGGGATACATGGAAAACAGGAAACACTGCACTCATCTCTTCAGGCAGTTTGAGCTTATAGGCCCACAATCCTTTTCTTTCTACTATCTGATATGGACCGACATAACGAGGTGCTAGTTTTCTTTTAATACCAAAACGTTGCACTTTCTTCATAGGAGAGACCTTCAGATACACATAATCACCAACATTAAAATTAGAGGTCTTCTCCTCTTGTCAGCATAACTTTTCTGACGGGATTGTGCAGCTGCTATGTGTTGTTGAATTGTTCAAACCTGCTCTTCAGCTTCTTTAACAAAGTCAATGCCATAATATCTTCTTTCTCCAGGTCCTACCCAATTCACAGGCGTTCTACATCTTCGGCCATACAGTGCCTCAAAAGGAGCCATCTGTATACTCTCTTGGTAACTATTGTTATAAGAGAATTTTGCCAAAGGTAACCACTTCTCTCATGAACCCTTGGATGATAAAACACAAGCCCTCAAGAGATCTTCCAGAACTTGATTCACTCTTTCTGTCTGGCCTAAAGTTTGAGGATGATAAGCTGTACTATGATTCAGTTTTGTCCCCAAATCCTTCTGCAAGTATTCCCAGAAATGAGCAGTAAACTGAGATCCTCGATCAGATACAATTGTCTTGGGAATTCCATGCAAACGAATGATCTCCCTGGGATAAATGTCAGCATATTGAGGCGGTCGATAATCTGTATGAACTGGAATAGCACTCTTGGTAAGTCGATCAACGATTACCCAAATAGAGTCATGCCCTTTTTGAATGGTGGGAAGTCCGATAATGAAATCCATACTGATATCTTCCCATTTCCATTCAGGAATCGGTAACGGTTGAAGCATTCTGGCTGGCTTCAAATGAACAGCCTTTATGCGACAACAGATGTCACACCGTGCGACATAAGCTGCAATCTCTTTTCTCATCTTGGTCCACCAATAGCGAGCCTTCAGATCATGAAACATCTTACTACCTCCAGGATGAATAGATAACTTTGATAAGTGAGCTTCATCCATAATTTGATTTCTGAGTTCTCTATCTTTTGGTACGACCAGACGATCATCAAACTATAAGATTCCCTTCTCATCCACTCTGAAATGCTTGAGCGGCTGTTTCAACATCTTCTCCATGATATGACCTATGCCCTTGTCAGTTTTCTAACCTTCGATGATCTTACTTTCAAGCGAGCAACTAATTTAGATGTTACGCAGCACAACAGGATGCATGAGGCCAAATCCATCTGCTAACAAAGGTTGAATAGCATGGCAATGTGATTTTCGACTCAACGCATCTACGACTACGTTTGCCTTGCTTGGATGATACAATATCTCCATATTGAAGTCTTTAATAAACTCCATCCATCGATGTTGCCTCATGTTCAACTCGAGTTGGGTAAAGATATACTTCAGACTCTTGTGATCAGTATAGACTTTGTAGAAGTTACCCAACAAGTAATGCCTCCAGATTTTTAGAGCATGCACAACAGCTGCTAGCTCCAAATCATGTGTTGGATAATTCACTTCATGCTTCTTTAACTGACGTGAGGCATAAGCTATGACTCTTCCTTCTTGCATAAGCACACATCCTAAGCCTGTTTTTGATGCATCGCAATATACATCAAAAGGTTTCCCTAAATCTGGTTGCGCAAGAACAGGAGCAATGGTCAACAATTCCTGCAAGGTACGGAAAGCTGTTTCACACTCCTCCATCCAGACAAACTTCTTCTCTTTCTGCAACAGATTTGTCATAGGTTTGGCAATCTTCAAGAAATCCGAAATGAAACGACGATAATATCCGGCTAGACCAAGAAAACTCCGAACTTTATGCACAGAAGTTGGTGCTTCCCAATTCATCACCTCTTCTACTTTGCTCGGATCTACTGAGATTCCCTCATCAGATAGAACATGGCCAAGGAATTGAACTTTCTTGAGCCAAAACTCACACTTGCTAAACTTGGCATACAACTTATGCTCCCTAAGCCTTTCTAAAACAATCCTCAAATGCTCGGCATGATCTTCTTCATTTTCTGAGTACACCAAGATGTCATCAATAAACACCACCACAAACTTGTCTAACTCAGGCATAAAGACCGAATTCATCAGATACATGAAGTATGCAGGAGCATTTGTTAAGCCAAAGGACATAACAAGATACTCATACAATCCATATCTGGTAGAAAAAGCGGTCTTAGGCACGTCTTCCGGTCTAATCTTGATCTGATGGTAACCAGACCTAAGATCAATCTTGAAAAACACTTTCACCTTGGACAACTGGTCAAAAAGAATGTCAATACGGGGTAACGGATACTTGTTCTTAATGGTCACAGCATTGAGTGGACGATAATCCATGCACATCCGTAGAGATTTGTCCTTCTTCTTCACAAAGATAGCAGGACAACACCATTTTGACACACTAGGGCGAATAAGACCCTTGTCCAACAATTCCTTCAACTGATTTTTAAGCTCTGCCAATTCATTTGGTGGCATCTGATATGGCCTACTAGAAATTGGGGCGGTGCCAGGCAGTAACTCTATGCGAAACTCAACATCCCTATCTGGTGGAAGACCCGGAAGCTCTTCAGGAAAAACATCCAGAAACTCACACACGACAGGAATTTCGGGAAGAGGGGTCACACGAGTAGAATAGGATACGCTCTCCAGCTTAAACTTTTAGGGTAACGGCACTTGAAAGGTACCCTCTCCAAGAGGATTTCTGATAGATAGTACCCTATTACCTGTATCAATCACAGCACCCCAGAATTTCATCCAACTCATCCCCACTATGACATCCACTCCTAAGCCAGGTAGAACTATCAAGTTCAACCGAAACCTCCACTTATCTAGGTCTAGGGTTGCACCCTGAACTATCTGCTTAGTAGTTATATCAGCCCCAGCTGAACTAACCTTGAATTAAATGCTCAATTCAAGTATCTTTTGATCATGCTTCTATGCAAATGCTTGACTCATGAAAGAATGCGATGATCCAGAATCAAACAAAACAGCGGCAGGGATTTGATTCACAGAAAACATACCCATAGTCACTGGTTCACCAGCAAGAATATCCTCAATAGAGGTGTTGTGCACACAAGCTTGGTACAGGGCCTGCTGCTTCTTGGGAAAAGGGCAATAACGAGCAAAGTGCCCTGTCTGGTTACAGTTGCAGCAAGGTCCATTGACAGGTGTCTTGTTAACACCAGTCAAGCTGCTCTGTCCTGATTTCCCCTGTGGAACAGGAACTTTGAATGCTCTGTGATGCTTCTACAGATTCTGAGCTAGATAATTGTTATGCCTTTTCTGCTGCGGGGGCCTGAATCTCGCCCCAGACATTGGTGGACGAAATGATGTACGAAAAGCAGTTGGGGCTCTTGCCTGAGAAGAATCACCTCCATCATGAGCTCTCTTGCGATTCTTGGCAGCAACATGAACGTTGTTACTGTTTTCTTGCATAATACAGTCGTTCAGAAAGTCATTGAAAGTAACACGGGCAGAAGTGCTCATGGTCTTCATCAACTTGGAACTCAAGCCTCTCTTGAAACTAGCTATCTTGTTCTCATCAGTGTTAACAAACTCAGGAGCATAGCGACTCAAAGTATTGAAGGCGTGCAGATACTCCTTCACATTACGAGTTCCCATAGTGAGCGACAGAAACTCAGTCTTCTTCATAGCCATCAAACTGGGAGGAATGAAATTCCCCCAAAAAGCACGTACAAAGCGGTCCCAAGTAATAGGAACACCCTACGAAAAGGTGGTGCGATGTTGCTTCCACCACGTCCCTGCTTGTCCCTCAAGTTGATGGGCTGCATACTCCGCTTTCAGCTCTTCTGACAACCTTAGAAAATGAAATTTATCTTCCATGGTGTTGAGCCATTCATCTGCTTCAAGTGGCTCAGGAACATCTTTGAACACAGGAGGTTTAGTGTCCTAAAATTCCTTGAAGCTGCTATACTGATTTTGCTGAGGACCCTGACAAACATCACGGGCCAAGCTCTCACGAAGAAGCTGCTTCACATTGCGCTGGCTGCCCAAGAATTGAGCAAACAGCTGCTCCGCATTGGTCAGAGGTGGGGGTGGCACACCACGTGCAGTGTTATCGGCACCCTCTTCAGCACCACCACTACCATTACCACCCGAACCACTACGGGTAACCGGCATCTGCATATTTCAGCAATAAGTATTTATTAGGTGAATATTGTCATAATGAGAGGTGAATGTAAAAATCATGCCAAACTGAATTTATCGAGGGAAATAATTTCGTACAATAAATAGAGGCACAATAATTCCAATTTTCACATCACAACATCACTACTAATATTACTTCGAACCATTGCAAAGCGTCTTACAACATCCATATTTTGCTAGCATACATACACTGGACTTTGAAAAGTGTACGGATATCGCCACATCAAACACCATGATCCAACATTACATCAAAGTCTCGATAGCGTGCAAAAGGGTTACATGACCACCTGACAGGAACGCAAAAGAACAACTAGAGACTAGCGATCGTCAATAAGGCTACTCTTCATTGTTGCTACTCTCACTAGAAGCACCGTCCAAAAACCCCCTAGCTGCTGCTAAGGCTGCTCTCAGCTGACGGATCTCCTCCTGTTTCCTGTGCACCTCCTCGTGAAGACTAGCATTGTAAGCACGAACATCCTCCACGTCCTCTAGCACCTGCTGCTGACGGATGCTAAGACGATGAAACTCAGACCAGGCTTCATCCCTAGCCTGAGCCATCTTCTGGCTCTCCAGCACAACCTTGTCTCGATGCTGAGACACACGGGCTACCTCCTCTCGTGAGCGCTGAAGCTCACGTGTCAACTCACATTTCTCCTTGCGGGCATCAGCTCGAGCCTCCTTGAACTCCTCACTCAGATGAAGTGCCTTAGTCTCCATGCTGACATAGGCCCTCATCATTGCAAACATAGCACTCATGGCAGGCGTGCTGCTACCCTGCGCCTCCTCAGGACCTGCCTCCAGTGGGTTTCCCTCAGCATGTGGCCACCTAGAAAGGCGGTGAGCAAAAGGAAACACTCCAGGAAAAGCCTGTGCAAGCTAGTGAGGTATCTCCTCCATCAGGTGCTCTACCACGTCAAAAGTTGCAAACGTGACACCCATCTTGGCAGTCCTGCCCGCACCAAAACAGTGCCACCCAACCCAGTGGGGGTCACCATCCAAAGGTGGGACAACTACCTCCACCCGAGCCTCTCCATAGTTCACCAAGTCATCCTTGTCCCAGTAGTAGTGAGGCTCCATGCCCACCGTATACCCAGCGTTGGAGAGAATCCTCCAAAGAAGGCTAGGCATGGCGTGCTCCTCAAGAAAAGTGTCCACCTCCCTTGGTGCCGACTCACAGACAACCAAAGGACCACGGGGCACTCCTCCTCCAGTGGACTTGTGAGCAGTCTGCTTGGTTCTCGGCATCTGTTCAAAAGTTGTATATCCCATAAGTTATAATTTTAAAGAAATGAGACAATTTATTTATAAGGGAAGGTACCATGAATGTATGAATGAGCAATTTTCACCATGATGCATGCACATTACATACGTCCTCACGAACTAATAATCTAACGCGCTATGCGGTGGCATACATCGTTCTCTCATATATACGTAACTACTTCGTTCTACCGTTCGCGGTTAGTGTACCTGCAGAAAATTTATTTCAGCCCATATCCCATATGAATGCAATTCGACGTAAAAATTCACGCACCTTTCGAACAAGGTGAAAACACCGATTACTTACTACCCCAACACGTCGCGTAGAAGATGACACCGCCAGAAGACGGTCCCAACATGAGATACCTTCATATAAACATGTGTGCAACATGTGACTAATCCGGCATCAATAAGCACTCCCCTAGACTGACATTGCCTCCAATCATGCTCTCACAACTCACACTTACCAGGGCGTAGAGGCAATTTGATCCATACATTACCACTCAAGTGAATGGCACCCATACGACTCCGTCATTGTATAGGCAACGACAAAACAGAAAATATGAAGCAATTTCCCCCAAATTAGTACTTAATTAAGCCACCTGAATCCTACTGGGCATAAAGGATATGACCACTGGCATACTCTAGTTTTCAAAATCATAGATTTGAACACCTATATACAGCTATACATTTTGTAAATACTTTTCGTAAACCAAAACTCTTTTATTTTAAATACTTGTGAACAGTAACACGCTAAACCTGCTCTGATGCCAACTGTGACAGAACCGACCAATTTATTAGAGCACAAGCATATAATTCGTCATTAGGACGGCAAACTACATGATTGAGACCTAATAAACCCGGTAGTCATACCAAAATCTCGAAGGATTTCAAACATTTCCAGCACGACCAAGATCGTAATGAGTTTAGCGTTCATCATTCACAACGTACATAGTTTGCACATAGTTCAAACATCAGAGTTTGAAATAAGTTATTACAAACCAAGTTCAAATTTGAAATAAAGCGAAAGCAGTTTAGTTCAAATCTACACACACACTTAGTTCAAATACAGTGCCAGGTTCTTGATCAACATCCAACAAAAGCATTAAGTAGAAAAGAGTGACCATGCCCAAGGTCTAGTCATCTCCCAAGGCGGGATAGAAACAGTGCTGACAATAGCTATAAAACGTCTCACCATCTGCAAAAACATGGGAAATAAAACCCTGAGTATGAGAATATACTCATCTAGACTTACCCGTAATAAACTAAAAATAAATTGACTCCAAGGAGTATGCAAGGCTATATAAGTTGGATAGCTGACTCATAAGTTGCGAAAAAGCTTGCATTAAAGAAAGAATTAATAAGAACCTTCTAGCAATGTATTTTAATCTGATTAACCTTATCATGCTACATTAGCACCTGTACTAAACAAGCATGGTAATAATTATTTAATAAAAATAGTAACCAATTTCGGTTGAGTATCCTTCAATCTCAATAGCTCAACCATCTCAATTTATTATCTCCGCATGGTTATCCAAGATAACAATGTATTCAACCATTCTGAGTCACCACGTATAACTCGCGGATGACAGGAAATCACCCGACTTCTACCGATCTAGTTAAAGCAGGGCTAAGCAAATATTCGTACCTAAACCTAACAGGATTGAAGGATATACAGTGGCAAGGAATATAAATAATGCAGCAATGGTATAAAACAACGCCTATAACTTAATGCATCAAATAAGTGAAGGACTCAAGTTAGATATTTTGCAAACCACAGGGAGAATGCTCCAGAGCTTGCCTTTTAGGAAAGAGCTTGGCTAATGGTCGGGACACTTGGGAAGATCAACCTCAGGATCCTCTTCTGCTACTATCCCTTGTACCAAGGCTTCCTGCTGGCCTTCCTCTCCTTATACTCCGGGAACTACCGTTTCGAGCTCTGACGATCCTGTATGATGCATAGTGCATATGAATACCATGTATACATAGAAATACAATGTTGATGCTGATGGTGAATGAATGCTCAGCTAAGATAAAGGATATGATTTTGAAACATATAAGATAAGCACATGTCATCTGCATTCCCTTCTACCGACAAATCTTAAAGAAGCCTCGCATTACAATTTACTTACACGTTAAAAAGGAATTATAAATGACTATTGTTTTTTACACTACCCTCTACTGAACCAAAACCCATACCGAATATACACATCACAAATATCATAAAAAGCATTTTTACACACATGAAATGATAGCTTTAAAGCATTATTACTTATTAAAAGCAATTGGGGTAGAACTGCAACATGACTTTAGGCTATTTAGAAAATTCTGTAAAAATTACAGGAGCTTAAGCATGTCTAGTGTAGACTACCATAAAAATTTTAGGTCAAAATAGTAAGTAATTTATCCTACAAAAAAATGGCAAGGCAGCACAATTCACGGGGCATAAAATACTTTGTACATAGGAATATGTCAAACAATAGATCTCAAAATATAATTAGCTCTAGATTGACATAAAAACATTCTCCAAAAAGTTTCATGCACAAATTCCTTATATATTATTTATTATGAATTATTTATCATCAAATAGAAATAGGCACCATGACTAGACAGAGTAAACTTTCCACAGGACATAGCCTCACAATATTTTTCACAGATAGAGCATGACATAAGAAGACTAAAAAACTTGGTCTCATATTTTTCTGAGCAACAAAGAATTACTTATGTATTTTCTAAGATAAAAGCAATTAATAGAGATAAATAAATCTTTATAGAAAAGTATCACAAATTTTTTGTGCATAGATCTTCTCATAAGAAAAATACTACAAGTTGAACCATCTCATTTGGACTAAAAATGAGGAAGTTATGATTTTTCAAAGGTTTAAACAAAATCTGGAATCAGTTCTGAAAAAGAAAAAGGAAAAACACTTTTGCACCGGAGACCCTGAGTTTACCAGAAATTCACTAAGCCTGATAAAGAAATATCCTGTGTCTGGCAGATATGCACTAAGCACCCTGACTTTGATTGAATTCAAGGACAAGGTCCTTGCAGACGGTTAGGGTAGGTTGACGGCGTCGGCGCGGCTTTGCCGGCCGTTGCCGTGGCTCCCCGACCAAATTGACCCGAGGAAAAGCTAGAGCGGTTCAGGGCGAGTCGATTGAGGGTTAAAGCGCGGCCAGAGCGAGGCCGTGGCGGCTTGGCCACGTGCGCAGGCGGACGACGGCTTCCCGTCGGCGACGCAGCCGAAAATCCGACGAGGAACGACCCGCATTGGCTTCATGGACTAGGGTTACGGCTTCTACACGGCAAGGCGCAGCTACTGCTCGAGACAGGGAGGGAAGATGACGGCCGAATCGACTGGAACACGGTGGCGGCGGTCATCGGTTCACCGGCCGCGGAGAAGAAGAGTCGATTGGGGGTCTTACCCTCGGCGAGGATGACTGCTGGCAGGCGCACGAGCACGAGCAAGTCGAGGCGAGTTTGGTGGCGTGCTCGGAGAAGAAAATGAGCGGCGGAGGTGGCTCGGCGATGGCAGCGCAGTCGGCGGCGGCGACGGCGAGCTCGCGGAGCGGGGAGAGAAGGTAGGGAGAGCAGGCAAAAAGGAGGGAGACAGGAAGGAGGGAGCCGCCGCTCTCGATTTAACACGGTCGGAGGGGTCGCTGCCGCCCCGGACCGCAGGTGGACGCGCGCCACGCGGAGCGCGCGGGCTGGGCGCGATGGGCGGTGGCCAGCCATTTCCCTGACGGCTTTGACCAACCGTCACTGAAATGCTATTTCTATGATCTCTAATACAAACTTTTCTTCCCTATAACTCCCAAACCAAGCCGAATTAGCCAAAACTTATATTGAAGAAAATATAGCTCTAGAAGAGTAGAACATTTCATATATACAAAGTATGGCCAGATTCTATACAGATTTTGAAATACCAAAATCCAAATAAAATACCCCTTAAATCCCTAAAAATAGAAAAACAGCCCCCAAATCTGCCCTTTTTCAACATTTTTGAACATCTTTCGTCATTTTCATGAAAAGTGGTAATAACAACTTTTGTTCCTTATGAAATTCTCTACAAACTTTATTTAGGATGCACATATATGCAAGCACTCTAGCTACCACTTTCAAATCAGTCAAACAAAACTACTTTCATGGTCCACCTTGATCAACCATGACAACAAAGCTTAGTTAACCAAAACCATGAACATAAACCTAGGTTCATTTAGTATCCTAATCATGTCTAGATTACTTTAGAGGTCATCAAACACCAAACACTCACACTACTTATCCAAGTCATGTGAAATGCAACCATAATTTGAATAATTCAAACATCCACATAAATAACAATTGCTCTTTTCATCAATGCTATGCATAATGATGCTTATACCTAAGAATGCAAGTGATTATGCATGCTTAACACCAGAGTGTTACAGTGGGCTTGTGCCTACACCAAGTGTTTAGTGTTGTTGCCTTAAAGAAAAGCATACAGTCTTCAATAGTGGTCGGTGTCCAACGTTTTCAGTATTTTTTTCAATGGTCCGAGAAATATGTTTTTAACGGCTTGGTCTTGATGTTGACGATCTTATTCCAGTGGAGCTGTCATCACGTTGGTGATCTTATTCTAGTTTAGTTGACATCATAGAGCAAACTTGTTTGTCGCGTAGAACTACTCAAGCTTCTAGTTGGGGATGTAATTTTTTCCATCTATTTTTTCTTTTTAATTTATTGTTATAATAATTTGTCCTGATTCTCTGTCTCCAGGTTGATTATCTGAAAAAAAACATCACTGGCTTGACTGCATACATCACATACTGACTCTCACGCACGCAGATTTTGATTGTCATCATCGTTGCTGTGCATGCAATGCAACAGAGGGAAGATGAATAGATGATGAATCTCCGTGATGCATGCATACTACGCAAATGCAGCGGCGATTGATTCTACATTGGAATGCAGAGATGCAGAGCATGTTGCTGTCCGTTTCTGAATTCTCATGGATCCATCGTTCATCCGTGCTGGGTAACTGCTTCAGTTCAGCCTTGAGAATTGAAATAGACAGAGGCGGGCAGGCAAACAGACATCCCCAAAGACAAGTGTGATATATATATAAAAAAAAAGAGGGGACAAGGAGAGCTCCTCGGTCGAGGAATAGCGAAAGGGCTCTCCTCTCCTCATCTCCTCGTCTCTTGACATGCTTTGCTTGCACGGCCCCATCACCACCCATCTCCAAGAGTGCTGCTGCTGCTGCTGCACCATCCATGCGTACTTCATCTCTCCAATCCTTTTAAATTCGTTTTTGTTTCATTTTTTGCCGTGCGATTGCTCTTGTCTATCGCTCATTTCATCTCAAAATAGACGTCATTCTCGCTTCCCGATAAGTCAATGTTTTCAAAATATCAGCAATTATATATTAAAATATATAAATATTTATGCTAAGTAATTAGTATCATCGGAAAGATCTTTAGGTCTAGTTTTTTAATAAATTTATTTAAAAGTATAAATGTTATACGTATTTCTATAAATCTAGCCAAAGTTAAAAAATTTAACCGACACGCATCCCATAACGACATCCTTTCTGAGACGAAGGGAGTATATTTTAGACGTGAGCTGCCCCTAGCTTGTCGTCGTCATGGCGTTGCCATGGCAAGGGGGGCAACACAAGCAGGGGCACAACGACAGACGATGTAGGCAAGGAACAGGCATGCATGCATCACATTGCAAACTGCATTGCACTTTGATGTAGAGTAGCACTACTACTACGAGTAAGATCGAGCGAGACACTGACATTCTAGCTTGTCACGTACATGCATTGACCTCTCTTCCTGTCTCAAGAATCAAGATCCATCATGGCCCATTCATTCATTCTGCTCGTTATTGTTAACATTTAGTTTGCGGTATCTCCTATATATTTATTGGTCCATTCACTTATTTTATCAGCGTTTATCAACTAGCCATTCAGCAATGTTTTTCTCTCGTAATAAAACATCATCAGCCAGAACCAGTCAGCCATAAACGATCCAACGGTATGGAAGCTAAGGTTTTTGTTGCATTTATGCATGTCATTCTCATTCCATTAGTACCACGGTATTGATTGAAAAACAATGATTAATGACACCTTACACAGTGATGTAGTTAGTTTAGTTTCTGTAATGTCAGATACCACTAGCTATATATGCATGCATATCATATGCATTCTTCAAGTAGGGACAGATACTAATAGAGCCTGAATCTACATCTCACCCCCTAGTCATGTCAATCTTTACAGGACTGGAGACGCCAAATAAAGACCATAAGTATAAGTAGTAGTACCAATCTCTAGTGTTTTTGTGGTTCTCTAGTGTTCTTGTGGTGGCTTTGGTTCTTTTTTTTTTTGTTTGGTTTTTATGCTAGTACTACTTGATATTACACTCGATTGCAAAAAGCATATATACCTTGTGATGTGACATACATACCACCACTATGTCTAGTACTGGCAGCAGCACGCATGATTGCCCTCATCTGACAATTGACAAAGAAAATGCCCGAGCATGGGCGGCTACAGACTCATGATCGAAAAGACAAAAAAAGCACAAAATAAAGGAGATACTGCCATGCATGCATGCTTGCTTGCTGTGGATATATGTCAACCTTAGACAAAGGCCTTGTTTAGACACCCAATAACTTTGCATAGTAAATTCTATTAAACACTATAATAATTTTATTTTTATTTGATAATAATTGTTCAAATATTGATTAATTAGGTTTAAAATGTTCGTCTCGTAAAGTATAACAAAACTGTGTAATTAGTTTTTTATTTCATTTATATTTAATATTCCATACATGTGCTGGCATTTTGATGTGACGAGGAATCTTCTTTTTATATAGTAAAATTTAGAGTGAAATCTGGAATCTAAACAAGACCAAAACTAAAATTACCATCAAGAATGTAGAAAATGGCATGGTGCTTTTGTTCAATAATCTCTCTCTCTCTCTCTCTGGTATCTGAATAAAGACAGTGACAATCTTGGAAGTGAAGGGAGATGGGTGGACAGCCACTCTGAAATGTCACCATGGAGAGAAAAACAAAAAGTAGTGAAACGGGTTAAAGTCAGAGAGAGAAGGGTGGAAAGGATTTTATTGGAAAGTGATGGTTGTTGGTGGTGCACCCTCTCTTCACGCCAAGAAAGTGGCTTTCAGAACCAACACGCAGGGGTGGGTCGTTCTAGGGGGTTTAGGGCCGGGGTTAAGAGCAGACTGCCTGTGCTTGTCTCTGCTGTACACCACTTGACACTACACTAACCAGATGAGATATTGCATGACCACCAAGAAAATTGCCGAAATGTGGTGCCCATTTGGCTGCATGATCTTGAAAGGCGGTTTTTGTTTGTAATGACCCCTTTTTTTCATGCCACACGCGCGGCCAAAAGTCTCTCCTTTCTGTTGGCACTTCAGAGCACCCTCCATGTGATATCAAACAAGAACTGACCATCAGAAAGTAGCAACTCATGAGCTCTGAAAAAAACAACTCCATGTGATGGACATGGCTTGGCTGCAAGCAAACAAATGAACAACCTACTGGTTCGTTAAGAAGTTGATGAGCTAAACTGCTGAAGTCAATGGCCTGCACACTGCATCTCTTCTTCATCATTCATGAACACGGTTTAGTGCATTATTGCCCCTGAACTCTACTCCAAATCACATGTGATTGGCGAGGACAGCACGTTAATAAACCAGTGCAAAGTAGTAGTATAAACAAGCAGCGCATTCATCTCCAAGCATAGTGCTCTCTCTGTGTATGCAGCGCAGCGCAGCGTGCAACAGTGGCAGCCAATTGAACGTGCTCTGACCGTCGGTCTCAGCCATGCATCAGCAATGACAGAGAGACAGAGAACTCGGGCCTTTTTAGACTGGCTCCCGATTCCAGCACGTATGTAAAAATAAGATTTTTTATCTTATCAAAATATCGATAAATATATAGAGTACTAAATATAGATAAAATTAAAAATTAATTATATGGTTTTGTTATATTCTAAAAAACAAATATTTTAAATCTAATTAGTTAAAATTTAAATAATTTTTATCAAATATAAACAAAATGCTACGAAAATTATGGCCTTAATTTAGTGAACTGAACAAGGCCTCGAACGAACTTGCCAAAAAAACCGAGCGACGCAGAGCTGAGAGCTGTTCCTTCTCCATCCAGTCATGAGCGCCTCCATTGACCTGCGCCGGCCAGGTGCTTCAATGCAGGGCAGGCCATTGCATCAACCACCAGCTTCCTCCTGCCCGCCTGACCTGCCGTTCTGAATTGAAGCAGCAGCGGGGGCACGGTACATCACTTCTTCTGAAGCTGAAGCTATCTGTTTCGGCCTGCACGCGTCCCTCTCTGAAGTGCAAGCAGTGCAAGTGCATGGCAAGGACAAATCTTGGCCTGTAGATACGTTTGGGGCCGATTTGAATGCGCACAGCTAGTAGCTTGTATGGGAATTGACTGAAAGCTGGGAGAAGTACTACTTGGGTTTGGAAACCTGAATCGAAAGATCATGATTCATGAGGGCGGTTTCGTTGTGGCCACAGATCCTCGGGCCTTCTTAGATGCTTTAGAAGTTCTAAGTTTTTTCATTCTTTCTCTATCACATCAATCTTTAGCTGTCTGTATAGAGAATTAAATATAGGTAAAGAAATAATTAATTAGACGGTTTGATTATAAATCATGAGACGAATCTTTTAAACCTAGTTAGTATATGATTGAACAATAAATATCAAATACAAACGAAAGTGCTACGGTGCGTAAAATTATAAAAATTTACAATCTCAACGAGGCCTTGCTGCTCGTGAAATAAAAGGATAGATCTTGCAAATTGAAGTGCTCCTAGCACAAGTGGTTGAAGCTTTACTGGTGGATAGATATGGGCACACGGAGGTGATGCCTGATGGACAGTTGCAACTGCATAAACTCCTTGTCTGGGCAGAAATAGCACGACGTTTTCAGATCCGAAATTGATGTCTCGGTTTTAGCAAGCATGCATCCCTCCGGTAAGAGACGACACTGGTACCAAAATTGGAGCAGCAATCCGTTATCTTTTGTCCGTGTAGAAGATCTTAACGAGCTAGCTCTAAAAAAAACACTGCTCAAAATTCTCAGTAACTCTGAAAAACGCGCTTAGGCGTGGTCTAAGAAAATTCTAGATTTTCCGATAACATACTACTGAACTAGGATGGGTGGATGGATGACATATCATTTTCAACCACGTGCAAACAATATATATTTTTTGGTTCACACGGATTTCGTCGCCGAAATCCTGCTCCTTTTTCCAAACATGAACGAGGCACATTTGAGTTGACGACAGATGAAATAAAGCCTGCAAACGTGGACAAACATGAACGAGGCACATTTGAGTTGACGACAGATGAAATAAAGCCTGCAAACGTGGAGGTAGTGGCATTCCTTTATTTGGAACAGATGGGTCCCAATTCCCAGCATGGCAGCCATCAGCCGCATCACCAAGCAAACCCCAACATATTTTTTATAAAGAAAAAACAAAGGAAAAAGAAAAAAAGGGGGAGATGCTAACCTTCCACTGCTTGACTATTGATGATTTCATTGCTGGCCATGACACAGGTGTTGTTTATGTTGAGCTTATGGCCACCCTGACGCACGCACGCGTTGCCTCCTGCTGCCCCTAATGCGAGGGCAGCAGGCAGAGGAAGGCTCAGCTCAGCTGGATGGGTGCGGTTCTGTCACAGGCACAGCATACAGTGTCAGTGTGGTGATAAAACTAATACTCTGAAGAGAATACTCCGGAGTGGCGGCACGTCTTCATTCTTCACAGAGGAGAGAATACTCTCAAGAGTCGGAGGAGAGGGTGGCCGTGGGCGCTCGCTTTTCATGGCGGCACACAAAGGCGGTGCGGCCGCCACGCCCATCACACCCAAAGGCGGCGAGCCGGCGAAGGAATCCAAAGCCACGCATCTGCAGATAGCCACGGCAGGGCAATGCGGCTGCCAGATGGATCTCTAAACAAGCGATGCAACGTCTACAGATATGTAAATTTAACGTCCGCCAGACCAACCAGTTACTCAGAGTTTAAAATCATCAATGAGAACATTGAACACGAAACACAAACCGACTCATCTTTCATTACTAGTTTTCATTCATCCTTGCTATTTCAAGATATCAAAATCTCCGGCAAGCAGTAATGAAGCCTTGAAGGCTTGGGTCAGTCACTGATGCTGCGGCTAGGGGTGTACAGTACCGGATGATGTCGATGCTGGAGGCCGGCAGAATGGACGGATCATGGATGCAACGCTGCCTGTTTACTCCGATGCAGCGCAGGAGAGCTAGCAGCGCGCAGGCAGCCAAAGCCGTCCGGCACCGGCAGGTCGCGCATGCACGTACAGGCCGCGTGCAGCAGAGGCCGCAGGCGGCGCAGAGGTAGCCGTAACTAAGTACTAAAAGCGTCTTGCATTGCATGCTCTCATCGACCCATGAAAGCATTCCTATTTAATTATGGTCGTCAATATTATTCGTAGAAAACATGTGTAACATTTGTATTTATAAATAAGTTTATTAAAAAGTTAGATTTAAAGATTTTTCTAATAATACTAATTATATAGTATAAATATTAATTTTTTTTAATATATATAACTGCTCGCAACTGTTTCTTAGCAAACGCATGCGACAATTAAAAAAGACGAACACTGTTTTATTTATTTATAATATGAATGAATGAATGCCCCAATTACTCTACATGCAACGTCCAGCGCTTGAATATCCCGTTGAATTCACACCAAGGAAGAGGATGCATGATGACGGCCCGACTCCATCGATCACATGCATGCGATTGCGATGCAACGCAACCGTTTGGCCGGGTACAGTTTACATAGTAGTACAGGCATACACAGCCAAAGCCAAGCCTGAGCAGTCACACCACAGAGAGCAGCAGTCAACACTTGTACAGCGGCACACACCAGACAAATGTACAATCGCGTCGTGTTGCGTCGCCAGCTGTATATTCGAGTTTATAATATTCGAGTTTTTGATATATATAACTGCTCGCAACTGTTTCTTAGAAAGCTGCATCGACTTCAAACTTTATTTAGATTCTAATTTTATAATATTCGAGTTAATAAATAAGTTTATACTTTATAATAGAGTCTACGTTTTGAGTACTTTTATGGATTAATTATTTCTCTCTGTAACCTCTCTCTCTATTTTTTTTCTAACAAAATATCTGCATTATTTCTCTCTCTATTTTTCTAACAAAATACCTGCATCTTATATATATATATATATATATATATATATATATATATATATATACGTGTCCTAGATTCCAGTTTTAGCTGCCATGTCCAAATTCGGCATGCACCACCATACATAAGATGTTGAATTTCCTCTATAGAATGTTATATTTGCAAAGTGGTAATATTATAGAATTGAAAAAAAACAGAACTTTTGCCATGAATTAAGCTGCAAGCATTCTTAATGCGTCCTAACTTGTTCAGTCAAGACGATGTTCAAACTTGCCTTAAATAACAACTTGCAAAACTTGTTGTCATGGAACTTAAAAACAATTAGATGATTTGTTAGTATCATTGATTCCATGGAAAAAAGCTACTCCAAAGACAGCAGCCACTCAGCAAGGGAAGGGAATAAATAATGCAGCGTGCCGTGCCGCGTGTGTGGGAGCCGACGAACGGAGATCGTCGCCGCCGCTTCAAGGACGAATCCGCGGGCGGCTCCATCCCGGCCGTCCGTACCGAGATCCGCCGGCTGGCGGGCCGGTCAAACCGAGTCCACGCAGCTCTGCTGCTGCTGCCTCGGCTCGTGTAGTACGGGACTGGCTGGAGCAGCGTCTGTGGCATGCAAGGCAAGGACCAGCGGGATCCTCTGCGGCCGCCAGCCACGAGAGCTATGGCTGTGGGTGACCCGAGACCGAGAGGCGAACAATGTCAGCAACTCTGCATTTGCATCGCCATTGCGTCGCATTGTTTTGCATGTGACTGAGCGGTGAGCTTAAAAGGTTCGTGCAAAATTGGTGCAAATGGGAGTGGGTGTTCCTCGTAGCCTCTTCAAAGGCACGCTTGTTTATCTACGTAGGGTCTTGTTTAGTTCGGTCGAGTTGGCGCCGGCCGAATCACCGTAGCGAACTGTAGCCGTAGCATTTTATTTTTATTTAATAATAATTATCTAAATATTAATTAATTAGTTTTAAAATATTTCTCTCATAAAGTATAATTAAACTGTGCATGTATCAACATTTTGATGCGTTGGAAATGTTTTTTTTATAGTGTTAAATTATGGATTATGGAGGGAACTAAATAAAACCTTTGTTTAGATGTTAGAATTTTTTTAACTATACCGTAACATTTTCGTTTGTATTTGATAAATATTATTCTATTATAGAGGTTTAAGTTTAAAAGATTCGTCTTATAATTTAGAACTAAACTATACAACCTTTTATTTAAATTTAATATTATATATAAATAATTAAATATTGATGTGATGAAAAAAATAAAAAACCTTATAATTTAGAATGCATCTAAACGAGGCCCTGTAAAAGTTGATCGGGCATGGCAGACAGAGGCGGCAACAGTTTTACGGGCCGGCATGGGCGGCGCGTGAGCTGCTACTGCACTGCTGCATTGACCTCTCAAGCTTTTTACTGTGGCTACACCTACATGGACAGCACGAAAGGAACTGCATCACATCATTTCGTTTCGTTTCATTTACTTCTGCCTGCATCGCCAACGCCAATCCATCCATACGCGAATCTGAATGAATGCAGCTCGCACAAGGAAAATAATCTCCTGAACTCCGAGAGGAGTACTACACCGTAGGTATGTTCTTGTTGTTTCAGATACACACAATACACTTTTGAAAGATGTTTTTTCTATCCATACGTCACAACAGCGTCTGCTTTCACATGCTATACCAATACAATACCGGTACACCATTTCCATTTTCAGCTGCAGACATGGCCGGAAAAAACAACTCATTTCGCTAGGAGTAGCCTAGGCATTATTTAGATGTCATTAAAATTATAAATATTTTCACTCTCTCTTCATTATATTAATCTTTAGACGCATGCATAAAGTATTAAATGTAGTTAAAAAAATAATTAATTATACAGTTTAATTATAAACCATAAAATGAATCTTTTAAACCTAATTAATTTATGATTAGATAATATTTATTAAATACAAATAAAAATGCTACCTGTAAAACTGAAAAAATGTCGTAATCTTAACAAGGAGCTAGTACTAGGCACCTTGACTGATTTGAGCTGACAGTGCCATCACCCACCGCCGCACTGTGTATGTATTGCTCGTGTAGCGTACGAGTACGTGTATTTTATTTTTTTGCATAGAAAGAGCCGAAATCTTGAAAAGAATAGAACTCGAATAGAGCCATGCTATGCTCCCATTCAGGGAGAGAGGAGAAATGCTCCTTCAGATTCAGCCACACAGACTTCTAAAAAGCGTTGATGTAAAAATACTTGGCGCCAAAAGAATCTCGCTTTGACAGGGGCTTTATCTGCTGTTTAAAGCTGCCACTCATCCTGTGAACTCTACCAAACCTTTCTGTACTGGAGTAGAGCTGTGCTCAAGTTTTTTTTTTTTAGGAGTTGTGCTCAAGTTTTCGATGAACACTTCGTAGTTGCTAGCATTAGTTCAAATTTTATTTTGTGGGTGAGTAATGAGGTCATGCCAATCTTGCTAGCATCGTAGCAATCCAAAACGGTAAACCTAGTATGTTTTTGTGAGTTCTTTTGATTGAATACAAGTTTGGGTTTTGGAATTGGCTATCAATTTCGTGCCTATTTCAAACGCCTCTGTGTCGATTCAAGTGGTATTTTTTGCAGATCAAAATGGGAATAAATTTACCGCATTTCGTGTTTCAAAAGTTATTGCCCGGTTTGTGGCAATAGATCTCCATGTCAGGAAAAAAAACTTATTCTTTTTAGTCCAAAGGGCCATAGAAATTCAGAAATATATCACTTGTTTCAGTAAAGGGGCCAAAAAACAAAACTCCATGACAAGAAGAATGAAATCTGAAAATGAAATGAAAAATATTCGTGTTGTGTGCACCTGCAGCACTCATCATAAAACCCAAACCTTTCACAAAAAAAAAAAAAAACAACTGAAGGTGAGAGAGAAAGAGAGAGAACTCTTCTCTTGCATGTGACCAAAAACTGAAAGAAAAGCCATCCTTGCTGCTGCAGAGCGTCAGTACTGTCCTGCTATTAAATATTAAACAAGCCCAGAGCTTTGCAGCTCCTCTCCTCCCCTTCACTCCCCACGCGAGCACACCCACCACCTACTCCTACTCCCCATGGCCGCAGCGCGCACGGGAGCTGGCTCCTCTCCTCTCCTGCACTACTAGCGGTCCCGCTGGCGACGATGGCGATGGTGGCAAGCAGGGAGAGGCGCCTCTCCCCGGGTGCCGCCGCGCCGCAGGTGGACGCGGGCAAGTACGTGCGGTACTCGCCGGAGCAGGTGGAGGCGCTGGAGCGCGTCTACAGCGAGTGCCCCAAGCCCAGCTCGCTCCGCAGGCAGCAGCTCATCCGCGACTGCCCCATCCTCAGCAACATCGAGCCCAAGCAGATCAAGGTCTGGTTCCAGAACCGCAGGTCAGTCACGCTCAGTCGCCGTCACTCTCACTTCCCCAACTC
Source organism: Bothriochloa decipiens (assembly GCA_023333625.1). NCBI lineage: Eukaryota > Viridiplantae > Streptophyta > Magnoliopsida > Poales > Poaceae > Bothriochloa > Bothriochloa decipiens. The sequence goes on from CM041646.1 coordinate 5,809,720, forward strand.
GATCTGTGAGCTTCGTCTCCTGGTTTTGCTCTCATCTTGCTTCTTGGGGGGCCAACACATTGCGTGATCTTGGCGCGCGTGCTAGAAGAGAGGCGTATTCAGTGGAATAGTAGATAAGATTTGGTTTCGTGTGATTTTGGTCCGTTTCTTCGCTTGATTTCTGGAACGGGCGTCCGTTACTTGCCTTTTCCCCTTTCATTCTTTGCAAGTTTTTTAGCTGTTTTGTTTAACATTTTGGGAGTTTCCTAGGGTTGATTTACAGTGATCTTGGGTGTTCTGTGCAGTGGCAATGATGCCATGTTTGGTGGGGAAAATCTCTGTATTCTATTCTTCAGAGATTTTCTTGAACCTGCGCTCTCCCATTTCCTCCCTCCATTCTTTTAAAGAACGATTTGGAGAAGGCACAATGATATGCGTTCCTGTATCTCCAGTCTCCCTCTTTTTGCTATCTTTGGGTTTGGTAGGGCACTAAAGCAACCGTCTTTGTCAGATTTATTATAAGGAAGATTACTTGGCTCATGTGTTCTTGCAAATGTCAGGGCGTCAGTCCGTTCGTGGTGACAATGACTTGCTACCAGGCGGTTTCTTGTTTCCACTGCTTGCATTTGTTAGGATTCGTCCTGTTGCTTAGCACAAGCGTGAATGCGAGAGGTGTCAACTGTCAACCTTTCACATGCATGCCAAGAAGTCAAGATCCTAGGGTCACTTGTGTTAGTCAAGAAGTTGCTAGCTAATCATGCATGAGTTGTACATCGATGTGTCAGTATGAACTCAGCTGGTATAAGTGTAGTACTACATTTATCTTGGATTTGAGAACATGAGATTGGAAAATAGAAACAAGTGACTGTTGTTCGGCACCACAAAGTCCTCTAGCTCTTGTTTGTCCCTTCACTTAAGTGTGTGTGTTTCCTTGTTGACTGATCCACCAGCATTCTGAGTTGAGGCCCGTCTTTTCCACTTCAGCGGTGGTGGCATTCGCTGTACTTCAGGCCCCTCTGAACATCACCTCGTAGGCTATGTCACTTTGCCTTCTTTTCCAGCGGATTAAAAGTCGGGTAACAGTTTTGTTCTTGGTGGTGCCTCACTGTGGAAGAATCAAGAATGAGAATAACGACACCTTTTAAGCAAAAAGCTTTGGTGAAGGGTAAAAGGAGCCAAGAATCTTTTACCCTGGGCTCAGGAAGTGCTAATTTTGACTAGACTTGGTAGATGCAGTCTCTCGCACACACATCACTTTCAATTAGGCAATGATTCACATATATTGGTTCTTACATTGGATCCATTTTGTCTCTTTTGCTTCACCTTTTCCATACATTCCTGTATAATGACCCGCTCGTGCCCGAAGAGAATATTTACTGAAATGCCTTCTTTCTGTTCATTCTCCCTTTATACCAATCAAGAACTACAAGGGAGTCCCGTGTATTGTAAGCCACTGTTTGTTAGTTCTTCGCCTTTTTAGGCGTGCCTGCCACTAAATCGTCTTTCTATTGTCTTTGTTAGATGCCGGGAGAAGCAGCGCAAGGAGTCCTCTCGTCTACAAACTGTGAACAGGAAGCTTAGTGCGATGAATAAGCTGCTGATGGAGGAGAATGACCGGCTGCAGAAGCAGGTGTCCCGTCTCGTCTTTGACAACGGGTACATGAAGAATCGACTCCACAGTGTGAGCTCCTTTCCTCTTTTGAACTGTACATGGGCTTGAACTTAAAATGGTTTGGTTTCTTGATGCATGGCTTGCGGCATTTTGTCTCGGTCTGTTACAGTATTGTTTGCATGCCAATTATAGTTGTTTTTCCCTGCTTATTTGTATTATCTTATTTTGCTTTCTATAAAGTTTACTTGTAAATTTGCAGCCTTCTGTAGCCACCACAGATACAAGCTGTGAGTCTGTGGTGACAAGTGGTCAGCACAATCAACAGCAAAACACAGCAGTTCTGCATCCTCCACAAAGGGATGCGAACAACCCAGCAGGGTAAGTTTGAAACCTGATTACATTCCTGTTCAAACTCTGCTTGATCTAATGCTAATTTTACCTTGTCCAGTCTACTCGCTATTGCTGAGGAGACATTGGCAGAGTTCATGTCCAAGGCGACTGGAACTGCTGTCAACTGGGTGCAAATGGTTGGGATGAAGGTAATGTACTTGTTTTTTCAGACTGTAATATCGTGATGCGCTTGATGTTGATATCTCTCATCATTTCAAATGTGATTATGATTACAGCCTGGTCCGGATTCCGTTGGAATCATCGCTGTTTCGCACAACTGCAGTGGCGTAGCAGCACGAGCTTGTGGCCTTGTGAGCCTTGAGCCCACAAAGGTATGTTGACTCCTATATTGGTCTTGTGTTTTCTTTTAGCTTCTGCAGCTGTGAGACATCTAATTAAATTACATTTAGGTTGCTGAGATTCTTAAGGATCGCGCATCGTGGTATCGCGATTGTCGGCATGTTGATATCCTCCATGTTATTCCTACTAGTAACGGTGGAACGATTGAGCTGATCTATATGCAGGTATATGTCTGCACATAAGGTTCAGTCTTTTTACGTGCTGGATTATGTGCTAGTACTAGTAACTATGCTTTATTGATAGTGATAATTTCTGTTTTAAACTGTAGACTTATGCACTGACAACTCTGGCGGAACCGCGCGACTTTTGGACGCTACGATACACTAGTGGTCTTGATGATGGCAGTCTTGTGGTAAGCCTTAATTACCTGGTTGACCTAATGTATATTGTTGGTCTCATTGTTATGTTCCAACCAAGCTTAATCTTGTTGTTGAACTTCCCTGCTGTCAATTTTTACCTGTCTCAGTGTGAAAGTTTGTTGTAAAATTGTGTATTTTGACCTTAGTATACCATTGTGTTAATTGATACTTGGCTGCCACTTCTTTTGCATGATCATTATATTTGCTGCATAATGCACTGGTAATTACCTGTCTCAGTGTGAAAGTTGTTGTAAAATTGTGTATTTTGACCTTAGTGATACCAATGTGTTAATTGATACTTGGCTGCCAGTTCCTTTGCATGATCATTATATTTGCTGCATAATGCACTGGTAACAATGTGTCTCTGTCTTCTGTAGATCTGCGAAAGGTCATTGACTCAGTCCACTGGAGGTCCTTCTGGACCTAACACTCCAAATTTCATCAGAGCTGAGGTGCTTCCTAGTGGTTATCTGATTCGACCTTGTGATGGGGGAGGTTCGATGATTTACATTGTGGATCATGTTGATCTGAATGTAAGTAGCAGTGGGTCTTTCACTCTTTCATACTTTTGATGAATGTGCACTTGGGTGGTTTATTAAGATACAAATCTACTCATTTTTTTAATTTTGTAGCAGATATGTGACTAATTTATCTTGTGTTCTAATGCAGGCTTCTAGTGTGCCAGAGGTTCTTCGGCCACTGTATGAATCTCCTAAGATACTGGCACAGAAGATGACCGCTGCGGTATGTGTCACAGTTCAATTTCATTGCTGCTAAGCAGCTGTTGGACTTTGGTGGTACTCCTTAATCTGTAATTTTACTGATGCACTCGTGACACACTACTTGTTTCTGTATAGGCATTGCGACACATTAGGCAAATTGCACATGAATCAAGTGGTGAAATGCCGTATGGTGTTGGTCGTCAGCCGGCTGTTCTCAGAACTTTCAGTCAAAGGCTGAGCAGGTGTGTAAAAGATGGAATAGCCTTTTGACCTTCCAAGCATCTGCAAGAGTGTCTTGTCATAGCATTCCATTCTTGGCTATCAGTGGTCTGAAATCTAAACTCGAATTTGCAGAGGCTTCAATGATGCAGTGAGCGGCTTTCTGGACGATGGCTGGTCTCCTTTGTTGAGCAGTGATGGTGCTGAGGATATTACAATTACAATCAACTCATCTCCAAACAAACTTATTGGATCTCATGTCAGCCCTTCCCCATTCTTTTCTGCTATGGGGGGTGGCATCATGTGCGCAAAAGCATCAATGCTACTGCAGGTTTGTACATTGCACTCTATTTTGTTCCATGCTAAGTAACCTTATAGTCCATTTAGTTGCTTAGTAGTGTACAATACTAAATGAACAATCTTCATGGTAGTTTTCCTTGCATAAAATTATTTTTGTGCTACAATTAACCTTACCCCAGTGTACTTCTGATATTGTAGAATGTGCCCCCTGCTATACTTGTGCGATTTTTGAGGGAACATCGCTCTGAATGGGCTGATCCTGGTGTTGATGCTTATTCTGCTGCCTCTCTGAGGGCCAACCCATACGCTGTTCCAGGTTTAAGGGCTGGTGGGTTTATGGGCAACCAGGTTATACTGCCCCTTGCACGCACCTTGGAGAATGAAGAGGTAATCTGTTGATTGTGGTTCCTTTCATCTGCCTTGTTAATGTCCAATATAAGCTCCATCTAACTTACTATTTAATTTCAGTCCTTGGAGGTTATTAGGCTTGAAGGACATGGCTTTAGCCATGAGGAGGTGCTTATGTCTCGGGATATGTTTCTTCTGCAGGTATGAGGCTTTCCAGTTTGCCTTTTGATTCTTGGTCCATTCTTTTCTCACAAGCTTATGATTATGTGACATTATTGCTGTTGCAGTTGTGTACTGGTGTTGATGAGAATGCACCCGGTGCATGTGCGCAGCTTGTCTTTGCTCCTATTGATGAATCTTTTGCTGACGATGCACCGTTGCTGCCCTCAGGCTTCCGTGTGATACCGCTTGATGCTAAGGCGGTGAGTATATAAGATTTATATATCACTCCTGGTGTCACATCTTGTCCTCACCACTGTTTAATACAATATATACATTATGCATCCAAATTGCAGGATGTGCCATCTGCCACACGCACACTGGATCTCGCTTCTGCGCTTGAGGTTGGATCAGGTGGAGGTCTGCGTGCTTTAAGCGATGGTACAGGCACGTGCACCACAAGATCTGTCCTGACCATCGCCTTTCAGTTCTCATTCGAGAATCACCTTCGCGATAGCGTGGCAGCAATGGCCAAGCAGTATGTCAGGGGTGTGATGGCATCTGTGCAGAGGGTGGCCATGGCGATTGCTCCTTCTCGCCTTGGCTCGCATATCGAACTGAAGCATCCGCCGGGCTCTCCTGAGGCGCTTGCACTGGCTACGTGGATCGGCAGGAGCTACAGGTAGCACTCTACTTCTCAGCTACCTGAGTGTTCTTTGTTTGGTCTATCGCTGGAATTATTATGCTCTCTTTATCCAGCCTTGCCCTGGAATTGTTAATTCTCTCTTCATATTGCATTTTACCTTGGAATCGTGCATGCTTTCTGCATCCAGATTTACACTGTGATTGTTAATTCTCTGTTCATCCAGCATTACCCTGGAATTGTTAATGCTTTCTTCATCCATAGCACTAGCCTGGAATTTTGTGCTATAAGTTGTGTAGAGTTCCTGATGATTTTCAAAATTCCAGGGCACACACTGGCACAGAGATCCGCTGGTCGCACACTGAAAAAGGCGCTGACTCTCCCCTGATGCCATTCTGGAAGCACAGCGACGCAATACTCTGCTGCTCTCTGAAGGTTAGTCGGTGGTGCCACCAGGCATCTCATACTGTCACCTGCATGGTTCCACCGCCGCACTTCCTAGTAATAGTAGCTTATGCCATGACCTGAACCCGTGCATCATCAACTGCTTGCAGCCTGCTTTCACGCTCAAGTTCGCAAATAGCGCCGGCTTCGACATCCTGGAGACGACCCTGGTGAACATCCAGGACCTGCCACTAGAGGCGGTCCTCGACGACGACGGCCAGAAGGCCCTGTTCACGCAGCTCCCCAAGATCATGCAGCAGGTACACCCCTCTGCTCGTGCTACATATGCAGCCGAGTAGACGATGACGCCATTGCAAATCTGAAACTGAAACCTCCCCGGCTGACCGGCCTCTTTCTCTTGTGAGCAGGGCCTGGCGTGCCTCCCCGGTGGCGTGTGCAAGTCGAGCATGGGGCGGCAGGCGTCATACGAGCAGGCGGTGGCGTGGAAGGTGGTGGGTGATGATGGCGTCCCGCAGTGCCTCGCGCTCATGCTCGTCAACTGGACCTTCATCTGATGCTCGTCCGCCCGACCGCTTCTGAGGTTCACAGCCTCGCACGGCATCGCCAGATCACTGCTGGATGCCGCCTCTATCCTAGTAGGTATTTTTAGTTGCTTTTCCGTGTTCCGTCGCACCTGTGTGTGCTACAACTACTCGAGACAATGAGACGTTTGCTATTCCTGTTATGAACTAAGTGTGTGTGGATCGGGAGTTGGAGACAATGTCACTGCTGATCGTGTGTGAGACCAAAGAACCTTAGTACTACTGCTATTATCCACTTTGTGATCTTTGTGCCATTGTGTGCTTGTGTGACCAGTAAATGTGTATGGCAGTTGCCGCTGTATGCATGCTACAACCTGCAATGCGAGTACTCGAGCTACAGCTAGTACTACCGAGCAGGCAGCAGTATTGAATAGTGACACTGCACCTGCAACTCCATCCGACGATGTGGACGGATTCGGGCCTGTCAATGCCGGCAAGCTAGTACACTGATCAACGGCGTTGCTGGCCGGCGACCAGCTACACCGACGCAGAGGAACTGCGGCAGACCGGCAGTGGCAGTCTACACCGCGTGCTATCTCCTGCTGCACCACCGACCTGTCGTCGTCTCTGCATCGCTGCCCCGCTCCATTGCTGTTCTGCATCGTCGAGGATTTCTCTGTTTCTCTGATCCATCAGCGACCCTGCCCTGCCTGTCGGCATGATTGCTTGCAGTTGCAGGGCCTTCGGCCTGGGAGTTTTTCTTAAAATAATATTTTTAAATGATTAAGTGTAAATGTAGCATCTGGATTGGATTGTAAGAATTGCAAATATGGTACCTTTTATTTTTTTGAGAATTTTTGTGGCGTGTCGGGCCTCTCTCGCGGTCTACACGCCACCCTCTTGGACCGGCCCATATTACAACATTACTGGGCCGAATAGCATGCGCTTGGGCCCAACAAGCCCACCTCCAGCCATCCCCGTCCTCACCCGCAAGGCCGCAACCCACCCGAACCCGACGGCCACTTCCGCCATGGCCATGCTCGCCCTCTCCTCCTCCTTCACCTCCGCCTTCCTCCGCCCCAAGCCTCCCGCGCTCCACCTCCACCGCCTCCTCCTCCCCAAACCCCTCTCCTCCGCCTCGGCCTCCGCATCCACCTCCCCCCTCACGCCGCCGACTTCCCTTGCCGACCCCACCCCTTCCCGGGACGCGGACCCAACCCCGCTCTTCCTCCGCCCAGCGACGCACCTCGTCCCCTCAACCGCCCTCGCCTCCTTCCGCCGCCGCGCGTCCTCCCTCATCCCGCCCTCCGCGCCCCATCTCCACCGCCACCTCCGCTGGCTCCTCGCCGACGCCACCTCCCCCTCCCCCTCCTCCGACACCTCCTCCCTCCTCCGTTTGCCGCTCGAGGACCTGGAGGCCCTGTGGCTTCGCCACGTCCGGGACCGCGTGCCGTTCCAGTACGTGGTCGGGAACGAGCACTGGCGGGACCTGGTGGTGGCCGTGGCCGAGGGCGTCCTCATCCCGCGCCTGGAGACGGAGGCCGTCGTCGACGTGGTGCGGTACGTGGAGGGGTTCGCGGACGGGTGGTGGGCCGACCTCGGCACGGGCAGCGGCGCCATCGCCGTGGCCGTGGCCAGGGAGCTCGGTGACCGTGGGAGGGTGGTCGCCACGGATGTTAGCGAGGTGGCCGTCGAAGTCGCCAGGCTCAATGTCCAGAGGTACGGGGTGCAGGTGAGCTTGCGTTTCTTTTGAGTTCGTTTTTTTTCCCATTGATTGATCAGATTAAGTGAGTAATTGGGAGCACACGGAGCTAATTTAACTTTCTCATGGTTATCACTTGCCATCTTGATGTCAGCAAGTGTACTGAGCTATGTCAGCATGTGTTCCTCTAGATAGGGTGATCAGTGCTGTTTTGCTGGTTGTTGTGGCTCTGAAATGTGGATGGTTAGCATAGGTGGATGTTTTGCTGGAAAATGTAGAACGAGCTGATTGAAAATATGGTTTTGAGCTGTCAATTTAGATAAAAGTTAGGGAAATTTTAAGCTGGGACAGTGTATTTATTATGATACTACAACTATAGTAGCCTCGTTCGGCTTTTGGTGTGGCTTTCGTTTAGGAAAACATTCTCAAAGATGCTCCTTTTAGCCTTTATGTTGGATGCTCAAAGATGCTGAGATGCTCACGTTGATGTTGAAGCATGCCCATAGATGCTCACATCCATCTCAATGCGAGAATAAACGTGAATTTCTGAGAGTATTGTGTGTTCATTTGTTGTGTCAAACTGGTATGTAGGATTAAAACTACACACTTTGTTTCATCCCACTCAGTATCTATCACTTTCTGATAGCCTGTCTTACATCCACCTTCACAACACACCCTAGCTTCTCAATAATAGTTGAAGTAAAAAGATGAGTATCTACAAGCTTGGATTTATAATTTTTTCTGCACAGTTCAATTTATTACGTCGTGCTGAAGTACATAGAAAGTTGCGATTAATACAGTTTTTCTGTGTTGAAATCAGGATAAAGTTGAAATGAGGCATGGCTCATGGTTTGAACCTCTGGAAGATTTGAAAGGAAAACTGATGGGTGTGATTAGTAACCCTCCATACATACCAACTGATGACCTACCTGGTCTGCAACCTGAGGTTGGTTGGCATGAACCAAAGTTGGCACTTGACGGTGGCAAGGATGGCCTTGAGCATCTGCTCCATCTTTGTGAAGGGTTATCCTCAGTTTTGAAACCAGGTGGTTTCTTTGTTTTTGAGGTAATATCTTTGTCACCATTTCTCAAAGCCTGTTACACTACCACTGTCAGTGTGATTGGATTAGTTCAGTTCAGCATGATTTTCTTACAGGAAACTCAAATTCTCTTCAATTTGAACTTGAATTTGTATGACCCTTCAGTTGATCATTCAAGTAAAGCAACATCTGAATTTATTACAAGGCCTGAAACTCCTGTGCAAGTATTATCATCCTATGAAACCTGAAAAACTGTTGTTTTATACCTTTACGCCAACCAGTTATCCTACATAGCCTGGACTCATTTCGTACAGTTTGTTTTTGTTGCTTTGCAAACCTTATACTGAAATTATTGTTCCAGAGGGGTGTGACGTTGGAATACCTGTGCATCTATTTTGACAGACAAATGGCGACAAACAGTCGGAGTTCCTTGTTGATTTGATAAGCACAAAGTGGAGTTCTTCTTTTCACAACGTCAAAGCAGTTTTAGACTTTGCAGACATCAAGCGTTTTGTAACGGGATATCGAAGATGAACAATAAAGCGCAGATTTAGTGTAATCATTTGGAGACATGTTTTGTTTCCTTATGACTTCAGGTAAGAATAATTCCGTTTGACTTGGTTATTGTAACTGCTCAACTTTGTCCTCTCGTATCTTGAATCAGTTTTCAGAATGCAAATTACTCTGCTTCTACCAGAAAAACTTTGTTGAACTTGCATTGGAACTGAAAATCAGTTTCTCACACTCAGCTAGAAATCAGCTTAAACATACGACTTAGAATTATGTTCTTGGTATCTTTGTAATGATATAGCATGCTTTTGGTTAGAGATTTTCATGTATTGCTTTCTATTGATTACATTTTTATAGGAGTAAAATGCACCCCAAGTACTCAAACTATTGGCCTCTTTCCATCTAGCTCATGAAACCGACTATCTGGGTACTTGATCTATTGCCTATGCACACCACAAGTCCAAAACCTGCCACGTCACGGTCAATTTTTCAAAAATGACCCTATCCCTTTTCCCTTTCACGCAACCAAGTCCTTCCCCTGTCTCTGTCCTGTCCTCACGACGCGCGCCCAGCCCCACCTCCGCTCGGCCGACGCGGGCACGGCCGATGGCGAGCTGGATGCTGACGCCGACGCCGACGCCGTGGACGCTTGGACAACCAGCCCTTGTCAGTCCAGCTCGAGTCGAAGAGAATCCAGGGACCACACGAACTCCTCCTCCGCGCGGCAGGTACGGTGGCCGCAGTGCTGCGGCGACGGCCACATGCTGTGTGTGTGTGTCGTGCATGCAATGGTTGGGTTGGTGGTGCTCCAGTCCGGCTGGTGTGCCTGCTCCCGCCAGACAAGCGGCAGGAGCCTTGCCTGCGTCGTGCCTCGGGCAAAAGTCCATGGCCTCCTCGGGTTGCGAGAGCAGCGGCGGCACGGTGTAGAGCGCGAGTCTCAGCATGTGGAAGGCGAGCGTGAGCTCCCGCGGCGCGCCGGGGGACGTCGTGGTGCCACCGCCACAGTGTCCCGTTCCCTGGACGACGTGCGCCGTGCAGCGGTTCATGTTCGGGGATCCCTCCATGCGGACGAAGAAGCCGCTGAACCAGTTGGTGCTGCTCTGCCGCACCGTCAGCGGGGTGTCGCCGCCGACACACTGGATGGCCACGCGCGCGTCGGGAACGAGACCGGCGGCACGCTAGACGCGGACGACAAGGAGCTCCACTGGTTCGTGGGGCGCCGCGCGCTCGCCGTCGAGGACCTCCAGGCCGGCGGCAGGAGCTCCGCCTCCTGGCGGTGAGCCTCGACCCTGCCCCCAGCCCCGCGTGCGCCTGGCCGTGGGCACACTCCATCGCCGTGTGCCGCGAGCGCTCGGGCCCGTGAGGCCACGACGGACTCCATGGCGCCTGGGCGCCAACTCCATGGCCACGACACCGTCCATCTCCCTGACCACTGGCGCCGATGTAGAGCACCCCTGTGGCGTGGCAGAGCTTGTGGGCGGCGGGGCTCGCGGTCGCGGTGTGGCGTGTGGGCGGGGGCGGGACGCGATGCCGGCGGCTTGGCGCGCGGCCTGGGACGGGGCGCACGGTCGGGTGCACGACGCGCCGCCGATGACATGGCAGAGCTCGCGGGCGGTGGGGCGCGTGGCCGTGGCGCGGCGCCTGGCCGGGGGCAGGGCCCGCAGGAGGGCACGACGGCGGGGCACAGGACTTGCGGCTGCTGCTCGCGAACGGCGGGGCAGGGACAGAGAAGGAGCCAATTGCGAGAAAGAGAAAACAGATAGGGATTTTTTTTGAAAAATTGACCATGACGTGGCAGGTTTTGGACTTATGGTGTGCATAGGCAATAGATCAAGTACCCAGATAGTCGGTTTCATAGTTTGAGTACCTAGATGGGAAGAGACCAATAGTTTGGGTACCTGGGGTGCATTTTACTCTTTTTATAGCTTCAATTGGACACAGTGCATTTCCCTATACTTTTGAAACAGTCATGCTATTATCGTGGCATTACATAATTGGGCATAATTCATATGTTAAAAAAGTGGTTTTGTGAATTTACAAATTACACTAATAGACAACATTAACATAAACCCACTTTTGTTCATTCTGTCTTCCCCCGAGACATTTATCTATTCCTCATGTGCAAAATTTGGTTGATGTTATGCTGCTCTGCTGCCTTTGAGTGTTTGGTAAACCTTCTTGTGTTTACACTATTTAATCCTCCTCTTTTTTACCCTTGTTTTGTCAGGACCTTCTCAATTGAAAAGTGAGATCAGTCTGGGCTGGCTTCCGCAGAAAGCGAACAACGCATACAGTTCCCCCTTTGCAGAGCTTATCGCTTGGAGTTTAAGCCAGCTGGTGGCAATAATATACTTCAAAGTCAATCTTAAATTCATATTCATAGTATATATTCTTTAGGCATGCGAGGTAGCATGTTTGCCAGAGCCAAACTGCAGATAGATGGTCCAACTGCCCAAGGAAGCTCTAGGATAGTTCTAAGATAGTAGACAAGAGCCCTGTGGCTGTGGCAGTTTGCTTGTAGAAAATTGCAGCATGTATTTGTCCACTAGTTTTGTGGCTGAGTTGAGTGATGATTGTGATTTAAAGTGGAGCCTTTTTGGCGTCCAAAATTATTCCACCGTCCACATGCTACCTTGTGTGCTTCATTATTGGTGATGTGGTCCAGTTTTGTTTAATTATTACTCTATTTTCTTTATTGCTTGCTTACATCTGCTGGATCCATCTCCAGACTAAATTCTTTGGAAGATGAATCCCAAATGATTTTTTCCATTCTTCTTAGCAAACCTAGAAAGCTCACAACAACTGATGAACAAGACAGCTCACAACAAAGAACTGAAAATGACTTCGTAATACAACCTTTTAGCTGAACTGCTTGCTCTACCATTTTTTTGGTCGGAGATGCTTGCTCTACCAGTTACCATGGCAGGTCGAATTCTTCTGTGCCTCAGGAAGAGTAATTCTGTTGTGCCGTTTTGGCTAGTCATATTATGATGCAAGTTTGATGGCCTGATGATCCATTCATAGCATTTTCGAAGTCCGTGCTCATACTAACTCATTCACTCATAGCATGTGAAAGCAAGTCACTAGAGCTATTACTGTATGAAAAAAAATCTGGGAATCATGAGACGTGATGTGTAAGGATTGCAACACAAGGTCGCTGGAAAGGAATGTCGGGGTCATGAGATGCCGTCTCATCCTGTGCATCTGCATCTTTCTTCTCTGTTTTTTTTCCTTTTTTTTTCTTGACAAAAGCTATACTTGTATGCAATCTTTAGCCAACTCCTTGACTACCTACAGAAATTGCAGGAAAACTGGTGGTGACACTGAGAGCAGGTAGCAAGGCAAGTACCTGACAGCTTGTGAAGTGGTTCTCTCCTGTTCATCTACCATTCTACTTCTACCTCACCCATCGCTGTCCATCCATTCCAACCCGGTCGTTTGGTTTTGTTTGTCCACCAATTTGCAGTGGTCTCCCGTTTTCAAAAAAAAAAAAAAAAAAATGATGAGTTGATCTGCCAACGCCCAACTTGTTTGCAATATTCTTGCTTTTGTCATTGAAAACGCGATGTATGATTATCATTCTTGTGGTTTTGTGAAAAGAATGGAAAGTTGAGCATTGTTTATGATGTGCACACGGATTAGAAAACATGCATGGAATGTGATTGATGGTGAGGTTTGCAGGGTTGTTGTGTAAGTAACTGCAAACACCAGGTCAGGTCAAGGGAAAAAGAGGCAAGTGTTGGGAGGAGTTCAATGTGAGTACTTCATCTGACTTTCTCTTTCCTGCAGATTGTAGATGGATTATTATAAAATGACAGTTGAAAACAAGGAGCGCCAAGTCAAGATAGAAATCTTTACATTATATAGGCTAATTTGGTGAACTAGTCGTGCCCCCTTTAGATAATGTACAAAAACCCTGCAAAATCCAGATGCACATTCAAAATTAAGGTTTTGCATCCAAATGTATCCGCGTTTGCCACCCTTGTGCCATGGCATATGCATGAAATCATGTGTCTCTGCTGTCTCCTAAGCTGAAGGCAAAATTTCGTCACCCATTGATGAGTTGTGATCTGTAAAACAAAATTAAATTTTGGTCAAATGCATAGCAGTAGCTATGAAGAATGGATCAAATATGCAAAGAAAAAGAAACAAAGAACAAAGGAGGGAGAAACAAAAGATGAAAGGTGGTAAAACAAATGCCATGTGGCTTTGCTTGAAGGATATGCCAAAACAAATCTTGGTTGGGGTCAAGCAGACGCTTCTTGACCTGGTAGAATCTCACATCTCATGTATCATCACAGGTCAACTTGGACGGATGGCATTCTTTTATCTTTTGCCCTCCAGAAAAATATTTCTTTTATCTTCACCGTGCAGGCTTATAATTTTGCTAGCACCTGCCCCAATAATTAGGCATGTGGATGGCATGTGACCCAGTGATTTCACTTTGCAAGACCACCCCCCTGAACATGGTAAATTGCATGGGAAGGGCAGAGAGAGTACTCTTCGAATGTTCTCTTGCAGGTTTGCTTGAAACAAAAAGATTAGTGTCTGGACATTGGCATAATGGCATCCACCTTCCTCCATTTGCATATGTGACGACAAGTTTTGTAACCTTTTGGACCGTTCATTAGATCTGGTGGTTCATCTCCTCCATCCGTACGCCATTGCTATGTTTGATCCAACACTTCTCAACTGTTTGGTACCAAACTGCAACGACCAAAGGCAATATAGAGGAACCACCTATTTCTATTTTGTGTTCTTTCGTGATTGGTGTCATTTTGTTCTTTTGTGTTTGGTGCCTATGTGGACACCTGTATTTTCTATTTTTTAGAAAAACAAAAAGTGGGAAAGATGTTTGGAGGGAGAGAAACTAGCTGCATGGACCCACATGCAAAGAAAAGGGATTAAACAAGATGGAGAAAAAAAGCAAAAAACCAAAAGGCTATCTAACTCCTGGATTCTTATGGAATTTTTGGCACCAGGGAGAAAGAGAGTCACGAGAGATGGGCATTACTTTTCCAAGCATAATCATAGTTAGGTGACGGTAAAAGTTGTACATATATTCCATGAAGCATCAACAAGTACATGCATACAGTTATTTTAACATGCTATAATTAGGACGAGTTTGGCATGGCTCAGGTGGGCTACAACATTGCACATAGCTAGAAGCGTAAAAACACGGTTTGACTCCTCTATCATCTGCAAAAGCTTGCCCATTTTGTTGTGCTCCGGCTCATCGTTAGTGTGAGAGCTTAAGTCGAAACGACACCAAATAGATCCATAGTTTTTAAAAAAGATCAAGCGCTTGTTTGGATATAAGAGCTAATTGCTTGCAAGCTTAAAAATAGCTAAAATTAGCCTTAGTGCATCCAAATAGGAGAACTACAGTTAAGTTAAATTTGGTATGCCAAGCCTTTTAACTAGTTGTTAGCCAACTTTAACTAATTTGAGTTAATTTTTAGCGTAACTAGCTTATCCAAACATGCATTTCCCTGTGGCATCAACGTTTCTTACTCCATTTTTTTTCATGATGAGATAGGATTATTGACAATTTCAAAATATGTTCACTTGGTGACAGAAAAGAAAAGCCGTTTGAAACAAAATTATGTTCACTTGGTGACAGTATACTACAGTATAGGCACAGTCGACACTTGACAACTCCCTATGCATTTTTCCCAAGCTAACCCTACCAACCTTACACATTTCAGTTCACTGCCACCGGGGATGGATCATGGATGAGTAGAGTAATTCTCAAGCAGCTAACCACTCCATCTCCACTCTTCCGTGATTAATAACTCAGCATGTTTAAGGCCAAGCGCATAAATGAACTCCGTTCTGTACTTCTGTGTACTCTAGCATATATACCAATGTTTTTTGGAACCATTATTAATTTCCTCTTTATCCTCATCATTAACTAAGCGAAACAGTTATATTAATTTTTTCCCAAACTCAGAAAATTGCCAAAATCTGAGTCACCATCACCACTGATTCATATATATACTTCTCACTCATCCTGTCACTGTTACTCATTCAATTGGCAGCTTCTCTTTCTTACCTTTTTCTCAGTTTAAGCTCCTCCGCACCAGAACAAAACACCCTCTTTTCCCTCCCTAACCACCCATCCCATATCTTCTCAGTTTCAAAAAAAAAAAAAAAAAACACTGCTCCTCTCCTCTCCTCTCCTCTGCCCATGCCCTGCCCTGTTCCATTTTGACAGTAGTACCAGCAACCAACAGTGTCTCCTGTCCTCTCTCCCACTCTCACTGCTCCCAAGTTATCCCTAATCCTGTCTCGTCGTCGCCCTTTCATCTTTCTCCCCCTGCTGTCCTCTTTTGCAAGATCTCTCCATCGTCTTCTCTTTTCCCTTTTACCTCAACCGCACCGCAATCCCTCTTTTGTCACGAGCAGCCAAGAAGCTCCCACCCAAGCCGCCGAGCGCAGCAAGCAAAGCGAGCGAAGCACCAGCAGCGGCCAAAGAGAGCGACGCCGCCTGCCGGCGCCAAAGCTCGCGGATTCCCGTCTATTTACCCCCTCCCCCGCCGACTCACCGGCGCGAGATCCATCCAGCATCCGCAGGTGTCGGCGGCCCGCATCCCCCCGCGAAAGATGGCGCCTCCTTTCTGAGCCTCCCCTCCCCCGGGGGTTTCTCGTCGTTTCTTGCTCGCTCTGCTCTGCCTGCTCCCCCCTGTCTATCCAAAGCGGCGGGCGGTTTCCAGGGAGCTCCGGCCAATTCAGCTGAGGTGGCCGCAACTGGGATCCGGTTTGTGCTCGGGCGTGTCTGACTCTGACCCGGGCGGGGGGAGCGGTCAGCGGTGCTTCTTGGTTAGTTCTTGAGCCGGCTGCGACGCTTATCCATCCTCTTCTTGGAGCTAGCTCTTGAGCAGGTTCTTGCGCCCGAGCTGCTGCTGCTTCAGTTCTCGTGGAGGAATCTTTTTTGAATTCGGTCGTGGGGAGGGAGATGGGGCTCTCACGCTCCCTGGATTGAGCGAGCATTTCCCGATTGGATTCCGACGCTCCCAGCGTCCCCCAATCCATGGAGGATTTGGGGCTGTGGAAGCAGGTGTGGATGTGGGTGGCGTCCCAGAAGCACATCCTGGCGTGGGCGCACACGGCGGCGTGCGGCAGCCGGGAGCGCCTGGCCTTCCTGGTGGACCGCCACTGGCCCGCCGTGTCCCGCGCCTGCGCCGCCTCCGCGCGCCTCGCGCTCGCGGCGCTGCGGCAGTGGCGCGGGTGCGCCGCGCGCGGGGTGCTGGCCGTCGCCGGCCTCGGCCCCGCCGCCGTCTTCGTCGTCCTCTGGAGCGTCTTCGTCTGCATGACCTCGCCGGCGTGCGCACTCTACGCGCTTCTTAGCCTGGTTCGTACTTCGTGCTCCTCCGCGAATCCTCCTACTTGTCTTGTTGTCTTGGCGCTTGTTCTCAGCCTTTATTAACTCAGATTTGATTTATTACCGGATAAGGATTTTGGGTGATGTAGATTCTAAATCTTGGCATGTGCTGCTTTAGCTGTCGAGCTTTGCGGTGCATGTGAGGTTACATTTCTTTACGAAAGTGGTTAATGTGTTGCCTGATGGATGGATGGTGAAAAAATTAGGATAGGGTGGCTTAAACTGTGCCACCTCTGGTTGCCTTCATGTGTTGCTGCCAAATGTTTGTGTGAAGCTTTTAGTTCTGTCTAGTTTGGATGAATGAAACACAACTTTCGGATGAATATGACCTGACCTAATCCTGTTGTGTGAACATATTGTTCTATGCTAGAATGATGCTATGCTATCCATCCTTCATAAACAAACTTGCTATTTGTGAGAATGCACCTGCTGGGATCCTATCTCAGGAAAATGATAGAAAGTTGCTGTTCAATTGTTTCATCGTGCAGTAACTACTGTTTATTTGATTAGTTGGAATGTTAATACTTATGAACGTAGCTTATTTTCATTGTAGACGGATTAACTCTAATATGCACTTATGCCTCTGCCATAGTTTTTCTATCTGCTTGTAGCCCCAGTTGTGAACTGTAGTGGGCTTAATTAATACAGGGAGAATGTTAGACCTTTTCAGCTAGATTGCACTAGGTTAGATTGTTATACAAACAAAATAAACAAAAGAATCCTAATGCTAGGTCCCCTGATATTTTCTCAATGCTAGATTTTGACATTTTCATGCTGACTGTTGTTCATTGTCATCAAATTTACCTATAATATGTACTCCCTCCGTTCCAAATTATAAGTCATTTGACTTTTTTTGGTACATGTATTTTGCTATTTATCTAGACATATTTATATCTAGATATACATACAAAAATGCATGTACCAAAAAAAGTCAAACGACTTATAATTTGGAACGGAGGAAGTAGCTTTTACTTGCAAGTAAGGACACAAGATTTCATATTTAGATTTAGAATTAGAAAAGTATCTGCAGCATATGTTGTTTGCTAATTTTTTAATAACTCAATATTTCAGGGGGCTGCTGCTGCAGTTGTTCACTATATGGGCTATACACCTGGCCTTTTCATTGTTGGGCTGTTCGGGATATTAATTATGTGGATGTATGGCTACTTTTGGATTACAGGAATGCTTCTAGTTGCTGGAGGTTTGTTCATTTGAACTTACAAATGTGCTAACTGAGAATGCTTATATTTCCTACAAGTCCCTAACCTGTTTCTTTTTTCCACAGTAGTCATATTTATCTGACTTTACACCTGATGATAGGCTTCTATGTGTTAATGCAGGTTGTATGTGCTCTTTGAAACATGCTCGATATGTGATACCTGTTTTGACTTCATATGCTATTTATTCTGTGGCTGTTCGTGCTGGGTGGCTTGGAGTCTTCTTGACACTCAACCTTTCTTTTTTGACAAATGATCTTCTCAATAAGTTAGCGCAAGGATACGAAGGAAGCACTGAAGAAAGCCATTTTGAAGACATGAAGCATTCTGATCCAGTTATGGATGAGTTCTATCGTAGTTGTGAATTCCCACCGGTTCCTGACAGTGAACCTGAGACTGTGTCTTCTGCGAAGCCATACTGCTCAGCACCCATCCAAGATGTGTTACATGTACAAAAGGAGGAACCTCCTATTAAAGTAGTGAAATCTGATTCTAGTTCATTGGATGAGATTAAGAGGATAATGGATGGTTCAAACCATTATGAAGTTCTGGGTGTACCTCGTAATAGAAGCATTGATCAAAAGACCCTGAAAAAAGAATATCACAGAATGGTACTGCATCACACGCTCCCTATACTATAGAAATTCATATTACTGCCCACTGTTTTACAGTCCTGTGTTTTGTTTCTCTAGGTCCTGCTTGTACATCCTGATAAAAATATGGGAAATCCATTGGCTTGTGAATCATTTAAAAAGCTGCAATCAGCTTATGAGGCAAGTGTTTGGATGTTTATGCTTTGATTTATCATTGTCTAGATTATTGTTTAATCCAGGTATTGTATCTTATTACCTTTCTGATTCTTGATGAAGTTAACTTGTGTAGTCATACCTCCATGCAGGTCCTCTCTGATTTGACAAAGAAAAACAGCTATGATGAACAATTGAGGAAAGAAGAATTACAGAAAATGACCCCAAGATCACGAGTTGTCTCTCAACAGGTGTTTTCTTATCTCTGTTGTATATATATCCGGTCAAGTATTCAAGTGTATAGTGTAACTTACTGAGAAATTAGCATGGTGCCATTGCAAAGATGCACAAACTAGGAAATACTACTGCTTATGAGACTGGCAGGTGGGCCCTGAGTCCACATGTCAGGGCACAACAATGGTATTTTTTACTTGAGTGGTCTGGTGGTAGTGGATGTGATGAAGCAATCCACTTTAAATGAACTTATCTGATAGACCTTTTTTTTTGTAGAGTGGTGTAGAGTTTCTCTCAGAAGAGTCCAGGCGCATACAGTGCACTAAGTGTGGTAATTTTCATATATGGATATGCACCAAGAGAAGCAAAACAAGAGCAAGATTCTGTCAGGTTAGTCACCCAGTATGGACTTTTCAGGGTATTTTTCGATTGATTGGATATCACTTCAGCTAATTAGTAGGAATTATGTGGATGTAGGGCTGTGATCAGTTTCATCAAGCCAAGGATGGAGATGGATGGGTTGAAACCAGATTTTCATCCTCTGTCAAGGTACATTGATATGGAGTGCTTTTACATTATTATATGAAAGAATTTGTGAACAGTGTTGTTTCTTTTTTACTGCTGAAAACTTGTATGGAGTGGTTTCAAACAAATGGAGCGTGAAGTAAACCAAAGCACAATTGACAATTGTGTGAATTATGTCATTCTGCTGATGTGAATATTTTTGTTTTCAGAGACAAGTATGGGTTTATGGGCATCTTTTGTTCTGAATTAAGCTAGTCTTATGCTTTTTTAGGCTAATGGTTTGTTTGATGTTATGCGATTTTAGTAACAGGCCAAGTATTTATGGCATCTGACTATGTCAAAAATTTTAAGTTGCTATATAGGTGGATTCCTAAAGTACCTTGGTCTTCATTGTTCAGCTTCTATCTGTTATTTATCTCATGAGTCAAATAATTCTAATTCTGAATGTTCAGAACCTTTGCTACTCAATTCTAGAATGCCTATTTTTCTAATGAATGTCCTGAGATACTCAGTTTTTTTAGTTCATTGTATTTGTATTTGAGCAATGTGCATTTTTCACTTCAGATGGAAATACCACGAGCCTTTGTTTGTGCTGAGAGCAAAATATTTGATGTGTCTGAGTGGGCTACCTGCCAGGTGAGCGTCTGGCTTGATCTAACTGATTTTACTGTTGCTATTCTGATGTATGGCTTGCGGTTTGAATATTCACATGAAATTATTGTTCCATTTAAGGGAATATATGACCCTAAGTTATGTTACTGTTGTTGATTATCCAGGGAATGGAGTGTAAGCCTAACACTCATGGTCCAACTTTTATGGTAAACATGGTTGGCACAGATAGGATGCCTCAGAGATCATTCAGTTCCCGGTATCCCTTCAGCTTGGATGCTGAGATGATCCCTGAAGATGAATTTGAGCTGTGGCTTCAGCAGGCATTGGCATCAGGCGTGTTCGCTGACAGCCCAAAGCGCAGGAAAAGCTGGAGCCCATTCAAACTGCCTCAAAAGGGAATCAAAAGCTGGCGAAGATCATCATGAGAGTGCTGGCATTATGCAGCAGGGGTCTAGGTGACTACAGCATTGGAAAGAAGGCAATGATACAGGGCTTCATGAATGTAAATAGACTGACCCAACAATTTGCCTGGATCGATGACTAATTTTTGTTCGAAAGGAGAATGAGGGTGAAAAAGAAACACTCGAACGGATAGGTACAGCACATGTCACTGTTGAGCTTGGTTCTCTGCAGCATCTGACGAGTTTAGCTGTGAACCAGTGTGCTATTCATCCTATGATCAAAATACTGGTGGACCTGTGGTGTATTAATTTCAGTAGTTTAGGGATCTGACATGGAAGAATGCCGAAACATCGTTCAAGATGGTGGATCTGTGGTGTATTTCTGGCATTGTATTTCTGTAGGAGGGAAGGAAAGAAGGTGAAAGTGATACTGGAGAATGGCTGTAAATACACTAAATGCTCCCACCTGTGGAATTACTGCTTGTAACATTGTATACACTGATTAACCAATCCTGTCAAAAAAAACTTCCATAATCCAGGTCTGTGCTGTGATCCGTGACAGCACGACGTTCTGGTGAATCCAGGTCTGTGCTGTGATCCGTGACAGCACGACGTTCTGGTGATAATAGAGGTCCAATTCTCTACATCATTCTGTTTTCTGTTGCCACAGCTAATACCTCTGGTGATGATAGAACTTCCAATTCCAGCTGTCATTTTAGCCTGTTTCTAGTGCTGCTTTTGGTACCTGCTGTAAACTTTGAAGCTATGTGCCCGTCAGCTGAACAACTATTGTTTATTATGGTTGCTCTATTCCTCCTACATGGAGCTGGATACGTACAATTGTTTATTGGTGCTTGGTAGCAATGATTGTGGCTGTTGTAGATCATGGTTTAACACCTAATTATGGTTTCTCTTATGGATCAGAAGAAGCATGTCATGTGAAGAAAAGGGAGGATGCTATTCAGTCAAAGGATGTATGGCTGTTCTTCTGTTCCAGAAAAGGCCTTACCGCTTAACAGATCTTTTGATGTAAATAGTTACTGTCACAACTCACAAAATCTATCCTCCATATAGTTAATCATATATCCTCTGGACTTATTTACATCCCCTGAAATTGCATGGTCTATGCAACAACCAGACGTTCGACTAACCCAATTGGACACAACCATTAAGACACTATAAACCAATCAGACTATCTGCTTGCTATAGCGTAGTATATAGGAGTACGAGATAATCAGACTTGGGATTTCTTCTGTTCTTCAGCTAACCGAGATAATCAGACCATCAGACTTGCGATTCCTTCTGTTCTTCAGCTAACCTCCAAATCTGGCTGGCCTCTCTCCAGCTACTCACGAATGATAATATCTCCAATCTCACAGTTAATCCCCTGATAATATGTACAATATAAAGTCATCCCCTTCCCCAATAATTGGAATTCCCCTAATATCTATCTACAAGCCTCACGAATCCCCTGATAATATGTACGATATAAAGTCATCCCCTTCCCCAATAATTGGAATTCACCGTGCTACGAAAGGACTATGGTGCATTGTGACATTGTGCATGTCTCGTGACTACTATATTATTGCATTAATCGAGATGCTATTTTGTCAAAGCATTTTTTTAAATTTAGTAGAGTAGCAGAAACATGGCCATTACACTTACAAAAAGTGCATTATTCGAGATGCCTTGTATATATGGCCGGCGGCGGCTCTCTCGTTCGTCGTTTCGTTTCAGCACCTCGATCGTTCGCCACCGCGGGCCGTGGCAGCCCGGTGCGTCCGCCCACCTGAACGGGGATCGTGTTTTCTGGCACGTGGTCGAACCGCGTCATCGTTTTCTGGAGGCGTGCTAGCTCTAGCTAGCAGCCCTTGCTTGGGACTGACTGACAACTGTATATGGCAAGGATAGCAAGTAGGTGTTGCTGAGGATAAGAGGAGCATGTTCCATTTTTACCTTTAGGATTTTGATGAGATCAAAGCCACAAGGTCATTGGTACTACTTTATTTTTTGAGGTTGTTCAGTTGATTCAATAAGCAAGCCGATTTTTGACTGATTCAATAGTATTCTACGAGGGAATAAGCTGAAACAAGTTGTTGAAGGGAACATGGCCCTAGCTAGGTCATTGGTACTGCTTCTACTTGGTAAGTTGGTAGCGTCTTATGTCCGATGGTTTCATTGTATCTGATCGACGCATACCCTTGTGGTAGACCTGGTTTCAAACTTCTTCGCCTGGCCCGTGCGTTGCCGGACACTACTGAGAAAAAAAAAATCTGTGCACTATGGACACACTGCACACGGCTAGTTTCCTCGCTTTTTCACGTTAGGACGTTGGGGGATGCAGGAAAATTACCAGGGATGGATTCATTTTGTATCCCCACAAGAATGGAGAGTAATGAGGAGGGAAGAGAAAGGAAAACCCGCTGCTAGGATCATTTGTCGGTACCAAAACAACTAATCAAATCAAAATCAGAGCCTGTGCCACTGACCAAACCCCTCGCCTTCTGTGGAGGCAAGATCGGAGAGCCGACCTGCTGCGACGCCGCCAACGACACCAGCATCCGCCTCGCGTTCGTCAACTCCTCCTCCTTCTCCAGGCCGTCCACTCACCACTCCTGTTCAAGCGGGTCAAGCGGAGGTGGACGCCCACCAAGACGACGACGCTGCTGCCTGTGCGGCGGCGCAGGTCATGTGGAACCATTGCCATGTAACTATGTAAGCTCTGCTCTACTCCTATACCTTCTTGCGCTGTAACTTATCTTTTGACCCTATCAATTATATTATCAGATCCCTGTTATACTGATCAAGCCATTGTGTGTTTAACACAACAAGAAAGATGAAGGAAAACTTTACACTTTACTGTATCAATGCAGCGCTTACCAAATCTAAGTCTGAAATATTATTTTCAGTTGTAAACTCTTGGTTTTACTTTGAGATTTGACTGGCTGCGCTTGCACCAGTAGCGGAGCTAGAACGCCTACAAAGGAGATGCTGGACTAGATATTGGGTGGTGAATTGAATTTAGATTTTTCGGATAGGCGCCAACAACACTTAAAAAGGCTATATATCAAGCAATATTCATGGGACTCGTGATTTTAATTACCTTTTGTATACACCATTTGTTATGGTCCTTATTAACTTTTGCCTGCAGATGAACCAGGGCCAGAAGGAGCGATGTTGATAGCAATGTTGACAAAGAGTACTGGCCTGAGCAATACCGTTTGTGTAACAACCTTAAAAATCCAAACAACGAAAATCACAATGAGTAAAATTTTTTCTAAAAGTATCCTATTGTTGGTGAGTATCATATAGGAAACTACCTAGTTGATGCACAAGTAGTACCTAATGTTAGTAAGCATTTGCATTTAAATTACAAGAGCATGATTTGCCTCTTATTTAATTTTATGTAATGTCTAATAAAATCAAATAATCTTTTAACACGAGTGTATATATATGCTACTAACCTTGACATGGCTACCATCTTTACCACGAGACCCTAGTAGACCTATCATGATACACTAACTTGGTTTAGCACTAACTTGAGCATGACATAGTGGGAGACTTGGGAAAAGAAATAGAAAATCAATTAGTAAAGGAGGGGAAAAGGAAAAAGGCAAAGCAGCCCAGCCAGCCGCGCGGCCCAGCTTGGCCTGCTGGCCTCGCCGCGTGCGCGCCTGCCCCTGCGGCCCAGTAGCGGCCCAAGCCACCTGCCGCTGCCCCGTGCCTGCTCGCCAGCCGCCACCGCGGCCTGCCGGCCCAAATGGTCAGGCGGCCCAGCAAGCCGCCCCGCGCGCCCACCCGGCCTGCCTGCTCGCACCGCGGTCCATTTGGGCGAGCCGGCCCAGCAAGAGGCGCCAGCGCCGTGTGCCGCCCCGCTGCCACTGCCACACGGACCCCACCTGTCATGCCCTCCCTTTTCCCACTTCTGTGCATCAAAACATCTCGTCCGCCGCGCCATTTTTGGCAATGGCGCCCCCTGCCGTTCGTCCCGTGCCCGTGACCGCCGTGATGCCGTCCACCTCCGCCTGGCCGCTCCGCGCTTCACCGAAACCCTAACCCTAGCACGCGGCCACGCCCAGCCGCTGGATCGGCATAAGCCATCCACGCCGTCCGCCATGGCCGCCATGGCTATAAATAGCAAAGCTCGGCGCCTTTAGGGTTTCTGTGCTTGCGCAGTCGCCTTGGCCGCGCCCGCACCTGCCTGCTTGAAAAGGAGAAGAGGAGGAGTAAGGAGAAGAGGAGGCGGGGAAAGGAGAGGAGCTCGATGCCGGAGCCGAGCACGCCGCCGCCGTCCGTGCCCGAGGGAGAGGAAGCTGGAGCCGCCGTTCGACTTTGCCACCACAGCAGCTCTGCGTCCTCGTCCCCGACCACAGCCACCGAACCTGCTGCCACGGGCGCACCGCCGAGGTGAGCTCGCCCTGCTCGCGTCCATGGCCGCCGCCTGGCTCACCACCGATGTTCTCGCTCCCCTCTCCCTCCTTCTCTTCATTAAATCGACGAACGTGTCTGCGCTAGTCTAAAATGCCCTCCGGGCAACTCCTTGGAGCTTGGCAATGGCCACAGTGGGGCCATGCCCTTTTGCAGCCCTAGCCGCCATGTCTCCCGGCCGTCGGAGTGTCGCCGTGGTGTCCAACGTCGCGCACCCCCCGCTGAGCCTCCGGTAACTGCGGTAGATAGCTCTTCGAGCTCCGAGCTACTCGAATCGGAAGGGAAGGAAGAAGATGGCGCCGATCGATGCTCGTCGGAGCTCCGCCGCCGCCAACGCCGTCCGTCGGCCGCCGCCGTCGACCGCCCGCTAAGAGTCCCGTTTTTCCCAAATTGACGCTTTGGTCGTGCTTGCCTTGGCCGCGCGAGCCTAACGCACAGACCCATGATGCCTCCCGCGTGCCGCTGCCCCTCGCAGTTGCGGCCATGCCGTCGGGCGCCGCCGTCATGCGCGCGCCGGCGAGGCCATGCCCCATGAGCCCGCTCGAACCCCGCAGCCGCCTTCGCCTCGCCACTGTGATGCCTTGGCCGCTGCCCTGCTTAGCCCGCGCCAGCCGTAGCTGTCGTTCACCCGCTCGCCACCGGTGATGGCCGTTGGGCCAGCCGCGACACGCGAAGGAGAAGGGGAAAGTTCCCTCTCCCGTGTGGACCGAGTCCACAAGCTTTCGCGCTGGACCAATAAGCAAAGGCCACGTAGGCCACCAGTCTCCGGTCCACCATGGACCTGGCTCATGGAGCCAAAGGCCGTAGACCGAGCCCAGTATTGGCCCACAGCGCCACATGGCAGCATCATGGGGCTGACACGTGTCCGGGCTAGGCCGGCCCAACCCGGCCTAGATCCGGCCCTACCCGAGCCCATCCAGGCCTAGTCCGGGCCCGTTCAATCGTTGACCTGGGTCCCATATGTCATTGACTGAACTGTCTCGGGCCAACCACAGCACGCCACGTGTCAGCACCAGGATTAACTTGCTGTTTTTCTTTTTCAGAATATGCTTAAATCTTCGAAAATTCATAACTTATTCATACGAACTCCGAAAATTATGAACCAAGTGTCCAAATTTTCATAAAAATGAGCTCTATGTCATAGGATTATGTTTGAATGCATTCGGGGTAATTGAATTTCATTTGGTTCTTTGTGGTACTCTATAGGAGTCGCTAACGTGGCTATTTACGTCTCGTTTCAGAGGAGGAGCAGTTTGAGGAGAACGACTATGAGTACGAGGAGGAGCTCGGTGATGACTTTGCAGGTGCCACATCCCACCCAACCTCGTAGATCCTATTACACATGGCAAAATTACTAGTTGCAAGTGCTTTATTTTATGAATTGTTACCTGATGATAGGTTGCATGGTAGAAATTGCTTGATGAGCCTTACCTTGTCGTAACCTTACTCCTGCACACCCGTTGATAGGCTGGACGCATGCTTATTTACTTGTGATGCTTTACTTCTACTACGCTTATATCTGTGATGTGATGCGTGGTGGAGAGTATGGTATGGTATATGGTTAAGGCACGTGGTGCCACTTTACTCGGGGAGAGTGCTGCGTGTGTCCTGGGTGTGTGGTGAGGGTTAAGTCAATCTGACAAGATTCTATGATGAGCCATGAGGGCGAGTCTTGCCGGGGGGGTGTGTTCTGGGCATCCCTAGGTGAGGTATCTGTGGCGGATACATTGTGAGGTATATGGTGATCCCAGGGGTGAGAGCCTACGTGGAGCGAGGCCTCGGGTAGGAGGTGCTGTTGTAGCATGGACTGTTGTAGTCCCTATGAGAAGATAATCCTGTCTGATCCCCCTATGACCTGATATCTCTTGAGAACCAGAACCTTGGGACCTACGTGCTCACCGCTCGCCCCTGTATGGGTGGGGGACGGATGTCTGACTAGCTAGGACGGTGCCACTACTACTAGGTTGTTAGCAGATAGTGTCGGGAGGTATGGGCATTTGGACCCACACCCTCCTTAAACAACATAGTGACCTCGGGGGCTCGGTACTATGTCTCACAGTCTTAGTGTGCCGGTGGTACCTATCCGGGATGTCCCAGTACTGAGGGGTAGGGTGGCATCGCACCGGTTAGAAAGCAGTCGGAATCAGCTTAGGCGGGGCACTGCTGATGATGATGATCTTGTGGTTACGGGAGTACACGCTCTACAGAGTTATGAATCTATATGTAGTCTGCGGCCTCGGTATGGCTTTTCCCTCGACCTACGCTTCTTGGGAGTAGTGAGATGAGTCCTTCTATTCTTCCCCCTGGTGTTACCCTTTTCGGCTATGAGCCGCTGAGACTGGCTCCTAGAGGGAGTTGGACCTGTCGACTGAGTGCGAGAGGGTGAGATGTGTGTGATGGTGGGATGGGAAAGATGTGTGGATGAGATGGATTAAAACTTGATGAATTATATATATATTTAATTTTGGTCACCACTTTCATAGGAAACCATAGCCATATATAGGTCTCTTTGATTATACCCTTTGTATCCACCCAAATACTACATAGCAAAAGCAAAGCATATGGTGGGAGCTAGTGGCCAATACAAACCGTACTGAAACTTATTTGGCAGGTGAGCCCGACTATGACTACGATGATGAGGAGTAGACGTCTCGTTCCTATGCTCAGGCTTCTTTTGGAGATTTTGTTGTACTTTCACTTACCGTAGCTGTCCTAGAAGCTGCTACTACTCTGATGATTCTGCCAGTGTGGCGATGGACTATTTATGTAATCCCTTCTAATTGTACTCTTTTATTCGATGTATGGATTTTTGTATCGACTGTTGCTGGATAATGTGATGGTTTGAGCTTCAAACTACTATATTATTCTCCATTCTGGGTATTTTACTTTCGTGGAAAATTGAGGATGTTTCAGTTGGTAGCAGAGCCACGCTTGACCCTAGGACGAGACCCATAGGATTGGACGATAGAATTAGGAGAACCTTGATATCTCTCGGTTATACACCGACCACTGCATACGCTTTTATGCATGGCTTATCTCTCTCTGCAACTTTTCTTATTCCATTCTCGTGTCAACCTGCAGATGGACCCCAACTTGCTGCTTGGTCTGTTGCTACCAATGGATGTCGTTGAGTACAGACTCGACGGAGCAAAGTTTGGAGGCTACGCTCACATGCTTCGCGAGGTTCTCACCGAGCTTGGTGTTCCCGTGGAGAACGTCGAGTACCTTTGCCGTGGCAAGCCCGCCCTTGGAGGAGGCATCAAGAGCTATAAGGCAGTTCACATCAGCGTGCCTGCAAGCATGAACCTGCCTGGAGTTGCTGCCTTCACTGACTTCGCCTTTGACAACAACACTAGCATGTGTGTTCAGACCATTTCGCGCCAGGCCCTTCACACTGTGCTGTGCAACGGGGCTGACTACCTGAAGGAGAGTCGCTTTCGTCTGCTTCCTCGTGCCCTCGACGCACAGCAGGGTACTCCACGCTACTGAGATGTACCTGAAGTATCAGGATAAGTACATCGCTGAGCTGGAGCGAAAGGGATGCCATGATTGTCGCTACCTGATGGAGGTTGACGAGAGGATCTGCAAGTCAGAGGATAAGGAGGCAGCCTATAAGCAGAAGATTGCATACCTAGAGCATGAGTTGGCGTGCAAGGAGCACACTCACCGGGACCAGATCACTAGTCTGATGAACGAGATGGATAAGCTTCAGATCCATGACAGCCGGCTCGTCAGGAAGATTGGTGAGCTTGAGACTACTATAGCTAAGAAGAACGAAGACATTGCAAAGAGCCAGAAGAAGAGTCAAGATGCCACCTACAGGGACAAACTCCATGAGCAGTGCAAGGCTCAACGCGAGAAGTTGCTGCAAGAATACACTCTTGCTAGCTACAACCAGGGACACCTGATCAACTACGTCCATAAGACAACATACCTCATGGACAAGCTCAAACTCACCATGGAGGATTGGAAGAGGTCAGATCGCAAGAGAGTCAGAGAGTATGAGGAATTGCAGGACGAGCTTCCCTTGTGAGCCCGTAAGAAGGTCAGATTTGAGACATTCGAGCTGGGGAAATCTCGCCTCAACTTGATTGGGTGCCCCACCACTAGACTCAGCGGACAGTCAGTGTCCACCCCTCAGCTCGAGGAGGCCCGTTGTTACATTTCTCACCTTTAGATGAACGACGAGCAGATCCAAGCTTCTGGCATCGGTATTCCCACCTCAGCTTATAGTTTGGGCTAGTCCTCAGGGTTGGTTTGGCAGTGTTGAAGGATCAGGAGTGATGTTGGGCCCTGCATGGCCGAATGACCAGACTCACCATGTTGTTGAGTAGTTTGTCCACCCCTTTGCTAGAACTACCTGCATGTAGTACGTTTCTCGCGAGTCTCCTAGCATAGCTGCT
The DNA here is from genome assembly GCA_023333625.1 of Bothriochloa decipiens. Lineage (NCBI taxonomy): Eukaryota > Viridiplantae > Streptophyta > Magnoliopsida > Poales > Poaceae > Bothriochloa > Bothriochloa decipiens. The sequence continues at coordinate 5,838,939 of CM041646.1, forward strand.
GGAGATATCACCATGTATCCACTTGATGTAATGGATGATTCGGATTTTATCGCATCTTTATGGATCTTCATGCTTCTCTGTATGAGTGTTGGATAGATTTAAATGCTTTTAAATCATTAAGCTATCTTAATTATTACATCATTAGTATCAAGATATATCACATGCACATGTGCCCTAATCTGAGATTTATGTTAAACAGGATGTCCACTCGTCGTACCAGCCCCTGAACAACCGCTCCCCTTCACCTGTGCCCGCTAGGGGCCGTGGACGCGGTCGTGGTCAGGGTCATGGTCATGGACGCGTTGGTCATATACCCCTCAACTTTGAGGAGCCACCTCGTGCTGCCACCCCACAGCCTGCACACCCACCACCACCACCGCCGGTTGTTGAGCCGGAACCAGCTGCTGGAGGCGCGGCTGGGGGACCGCCACCACCTGCTGCAGAACCTGAGCCTGAGCCTGCTGCTGGAGGAGATGCAGCTCTGCCACCACCACCTGTGCCACTTTTGGCAGATGTGATGGCTCAGCAGACCGAGCTTCTTCGAGTCTTAGCTGAGAATGTTCTGCGCCCCCACCACAGGGAGCCACGCGATGACTACTACAAGAAGCTAGAGTTCTTTCTCAAGATGAGGCCCTCGATGTTCGATGGCACCAGCATCGACCCCATCGCTGCTGATGACTGGCTGAGGGAGATAGAGAAGAAGCTAGACTTGACCACCTGCACTGACGAGGAGTGCGTTGGCCTAGCCACTCACCAGCTTGTTGACGCAGGACGATCTTGGTGGGACAGTCTTTGTGAGACCCACCATGACCCTATCAACATCTCCTGGGATGAGTTCATGGAGGAGTTCCATGCATTCTTCATTTGCGAGAGCACGCTGGAGAAGGAGAAAGATTTCTGCAACTTCTCCATGGGGGCTGACAAGGTGCATGAGTACACCACCCGCTTCACTAACCTGCTGTGCTATGCACCTGCTTCAATGGTGAATTCTGAGAAGGAGAAGATGTACTACTACCACAAGGGCTTGTCTAGCCACATCAGGCTCTCCCTCTCAGGAACCAAGAGCTACACCCTGCGTGACTTGATCGACAGGTGCATGGAGATTGAGAAGGACCGTGATGAGGTTTACGCGGAGAAGGAGGCGCTTGACAAGACCAAGAAGCATCGTGCTGAGGGAACCTCCTGCGCACCTGCCCCGTGGAGGTCGCGTGGTGAGGCGTCTCAGCCACCCTGCTCTTGCTTCGCCTAGGGAGCTGCACACAGTTCGAGTCCGGGTGGTGGTACCCACACCAATAACTACCCCCGCCCTACTTAGGACCGCAAGCGTATGCTCATGCCACACCAGGAGGTAGCACGTGGAGGGCTGCCATGCCAACCCCCACAGGCGGCGCGACCTACACTTGCTTCGCCTATGGCCAGCTGGGTCACAAGGCAGCCGAGTGCCCAAACAAGGCTACACCAGCTCCCGCCAGGCAAAACCTGGGTACCCCATACAAGCAGGTGCTGACTGGAGCACCCCATGGCCGCCTCGCCAACCTGACAGTAGAGGCTGCCCAGAGTGCCCCCGACGTGGTGTACGGTATGTTTTTAGTGTATGGAGTTAAGGCATCCGTGCTATTTGATTCAGGAGCTACATGTTCTTATATATCCACCAAGTTTGCACGAGAGCACCATATACCTGTCACTCCATGAAAAGAAGCCTTATAGACCAGTTCACCTTTGGGCAATGTTTGTTGTACCAAAAGATGTAAGAGAGTGAGTATCACGATCGAGGGTCTTACCTTTCTTGCTGATCTTACCTTGCTACCCTTCGAAAGCCTAGACGTCATTCTAGGGATGGATTGATTAACCCAGAACAAGGGAGTGATATCTTGCTCGCCTAGATTTGTGGATATAACCCATCCAAGTGATCACCGGATCAGATGTGAGCCGAACAAAGGGATAGATGTTTCCATATTGTGTGCCCTTGAAGAGAAGTCACTTGAGGAAGTGCCTGTATTTCATGAGTACCCCGATGTCTTTCCTGAAGAGCTACCAGGGATGCTGCTGGACAGGGATGTTGAGTTCCTAATCAACCTATTGCCGGGTACGAGTCCTATCTCCAAGCGACCTTACCGTATGGCAGTTGACGAGCTCAAGGAGCTTAAGAAATAGCTTGAGGAGCTATCCGAGAAAGGGTTCATTAGGCCCAGTGCCTCGCCCTAGGGACCTCCTATTCTGTTTGTTAAGATGAAGGATGGTACGCAGAGGATGTGCGTCGATTACAGGAACCTGAATGCCGTGACCATAAAGAACAAGTACCCCCTGTCGAGGATAGATTACCTGCTAGATCAGCTGTGCAATGCCAAGTACTTCTCTAAGATTGACCTCAGATCAAGCTACCATCAGATGAAGATCAGAGAGGAGGACATTCCCAAGACAGCATTTGTCACCAGATATGGGCAATATGAGTACACCATCATGTCCTTCGGTCTTACGAACGCACTGGCTTATTTTATGAACATGATGAATAAAGTGTTCATGTAGGAGCTGGATAAGTTCGTGGTGGTCTTCATTGATGACATTCTTATCTATTCTGCCACCGCTGAGGTGCATGAACAGCATCTGAGGATAGTGTTGGAGAAGTTGAGGAAGTATCAGCTCTACGCCAAGTTCGGCAATTGTGAGTTCTGGCTTAAAGAGGCCGCTTTCCTAGGCCATGTACTCAATGCTGATGGAGTAGCTGCTTGATTCCAAGATTGAGACAGTGAAGGGATGGGAGCAGCCATAGAATGTGACCGATGTGAGGAGTTTCTTGGAATTGGCTGGTTATTATCGCCGATTCATCGAGAACTTTTCCAAGATAGCTCGCCCCATGACCAACCTCTTGAAGAAGACCAATGAGTTTGAATGGACGCCCCAATGCGAACAGAGTTTCTAGACCCTAAAGGCGAAGCTCACCGCAATGCCTATCTTGCCTTGTCCGATATCCACCAGGACTTTGTGGTCTATTGCGATGCATCTTGCCATGGGCTTAGTTGTGTTCTGATGCAGAACGGGAAAGTCATTGCCTATGCTTCCCGTCAGCTTAAAGAGCATGAACAGTGTTACCCCACCCATGATCTCGAGCTTGCAGCTATGATCCATGCATTGAAGATTTAGAGGCACTACCTGATTGGGAACAAGTGTGAAATCTACACCGATCACAAGAGCCTGAAGTACTTTTTCACCGAGGAAAATCTAAACATGTGACAACGTCGTTGGCTTGAGTTGATTAATGACTGCGACGTGGAGATTCTCTATCATCCTGGGAAGGCCAATGTGGTCGTTGATGTTCTTAACCGCAAAAGCCATTGTCATGCTCTGTTCATCACCACCTTTCCCAAGGAGTTGCAAGAGGGCATTGATGAGTTACAGGTGGAGGTGATACCCCATGGCCTATTGAATGAGCTTTGTGTACACTACACCCTCATGGATAGGATCCGTGAAGCCCAACGCCATTGCCCAGAGATTTGGGAGATACACGAGCTCCTGACGCAAGGCAAGTGCCTAGAGTTTGGTGAAGATGAGCAAGGTACCTATTGGTACAAGGATAGAATTTGTGTGCCTGCAGACCCAGCTATCCACAATGAGATCCTATCAGAAGGACATGACTCCAAGTATTGTATCCACCCAGGCAGTACCAAGATGTACGCTAATTTGAAGAGGAAATTCTGGTGGAAGAACATGAAGTCAGATATCGCAGGACATGTTGCTAGGTGTGACATTTGTAAACGCGTCAAAGATGGGCACAAGAGACCTGCAGGACTGCTGAAGCCACTTGATATTCCTAAATGGAAATGGGATAGCATTTCTATGGACTTCGTTATGGGTTTGCCTCGAACCTCGAAGGGCCATGATGCTATATGGGTGATAGTCGATCGCTTGACTAAGGTAGCTCGCTTCCTAGCCATCAAGAATGAAGCCCGAGTTGGCCAGCTAGTAGATTTGTATGTTGAGAACATTCTCAAGCTGCATGGATCCCCTAAGAGCATAATATCCGATCGTGGGCCACAGTATACATCCAAGTTCTGGAAGGCCGTGAAGAAGTCAATAGGGAGCAAGCTAGATTACAGTACCGCTTACCACCCTTAGACAGATGGTCAGACAGAGAGAGTGAACCAAATCCTTGAAGATATGCTCTGAGCTTGTGTTTTGAAATATGGAACTGATTGGGAGAAGAGTTTGCCCTTTGCAGAGTTCTCCTACAACAACAGTTACCAGGCTAGTCTCAAGATGTCACCGTTCGAGGCTATGTATGGAAGACCATGCAAAACACTCCTGATGTGGTCCGGAGCAAGTGAAAGATCATTCTTTGGCCCTGCCACCATCAAGGTGGCCGAAGAAGGAGTCGCCCAAGTGCGAGAGAATCTGAGGATTGCCTAGAGCCGTCAGAAGAGCTATACCGACAAGAGGCATAGAGACCTCGAGTTTGAAGTCGGGGACTATGTCTATCTCAAGGTCTCCTCGCTTCGAGGGACCATCAGATTCCATATGAAAGGGAAGCTAGCACCAAGGTATGTGAGACCGTATAGAATCTGTGCCAGAGTTGGCAAGCTTGCCTACAAAGTAGAGTTGCCCGAGCAACTAGCAGGTGTACACCTAGTTTTCCATGTGTCACAGTTGCGCAAGTGTCTAAAGCTGCTAGAGCAACCAAGATCCACAGAGGCACTTGATATTCAAGACACCTTGGAGTACAGAGAGCACACCATCTGCATTCTGGACAGAGCCACCAAAGAGACCAGGAACACCAGCACACCAATATTAAAGATTTAGTGGAGCAATCACACAGAACGGGAGGAAACTTGGGAGAAGGAATCAGAAACGAGGAGGCTCTACCCCTACTTGTTTCAAGAGTAAGTTGCACTTTTAAATCTTGAGGACGAGATTCTCATAAGGGGGTAGGACTGTAACAACCCTAAAAATCCAAACACCGAAAATCACAACCAGCAAAATTTTTTCTAAAAGTATCCCATTGTTGGTGAGTGTCATGTAGGAAACTACCTAGTTGATGCACAAGTAGCACCTAATGTTAGTAAGCATTTGCATTTAATTTACAAGAGTATGATTTTCCTCTTATTTGATTTTATATAATGTCTAATAAAATAAAATAATCTTTTAACAAGAGTGTATATATATGCTACTAATCTTGACATGGCTACCATCTTTACCACGAGACCCTAGTAGACCTATCATGACACAAGTGTCACGATCACTAACTTGGTTTAGCACTAACTAGAGCATGACATAGTGGGAGGCTTGGGAAAAGAAATACAAAATCAATTAGTAAAGGAGGGGAAAAGGAAAAAGGCAAAGCAGCCTAGCCAGCCGCGCGGCCCAGCTCGGCCTGCTGGCCTCACCGCGCACGCACCTGCCCCCGCGGCCCAGCAGCGGCCCAAGTCACCTGCCGCTGCCCCACGCCTGCTCGCCAGCCGCCACGACCTGGCAGCCCAAATGGCCAGGCGGCCCAGCAAGCTGCCCCGCGTGCCCGCCCGGCCTGCCTGCTCGCACCGCGGCCCATGTGGGCGAGCCGGCCCAGCAAGAGGTGCCAGCACCGTGCGCCGCCCCTCTGCTACTGCCACGCGGACCCCACCTGTCATGCCCTCCCTTTTCCCACTTCTGTGCATTAGCACATCCCGTCTGTTGCGCCATTTTTGGCAATGGCGCCCTCGCCATTTGTCCCGCGCCCGTGACCGCTGCGATGCCGTCCACTTCTGCCTGGCCTCTCCGCGCTTCATCGAAACCCTAACCCTAGCACGTGGCCGCGCCTAGCCGCTGGATGGGCATAAGCCATCCACGCCGTCAGCCATGGTCGCCATGGCTATAAATAGCAAAGCTCGACGCCTTTAGGGTTTTCGTGCTTGCGCAGTCGCCTTGGCCACGCCCGCACCTGCCTGCTTGAGAAGGAGAAGAGGAGTAAGGAGAAGAGGATGCGGGGAAAGGAGAGGAGCTCGACGCCGGAGCCGAGCACGCCATCGCCGTCTATGCCCGAGGGGGAGGAAGCTGGAGCCGCCGTTCGACTTCGCCACCGCAGCAGCTCTGCGTCCTCGTCCCCGACCACAGCCACCGAACCGCAAGCCTGCTGCCACCGGCACACCGCCAAGGTGAGCTCTCCCTGCTCGCGTCCATGGCCGCCGCCTAGCTCACCGTTGACGTTCTCGCTCCCCTCTCCCTCCTTCTCTTCATTAAATCGATGAACATGTCCGCGCTAGTCTAAAGCACCCTCTGGGCAACTCCTTGGAGCTTGGCAATGGCCACAGTGGGGCCACGCCCTTTTGCAGCCCTGGCCGCCATCTCTCCTGGCCGTCGGAGCGCCGCCGTGGCGTCCAAGGTCGCGCGCGCCCCGCTGAGCCTCCGGTAGCTGCGGTAGATAACACTTCGAGCTCTGAGCTGCTCGAATCAAAAGGGAAGGAAGAAGATGGCGCCAATCGATGCTCGCCAGAGCTTCATTGCCGCCAACGCCGTCTGCCGGCTGCCGACGTCGATCGCCCGCTAGGAGTCTTGTTTTTCCCAAATTGACGCTTTGGTCGTGCTTGCCTTGGCCAGGTGAGCCTAACGCATAGACCCATGATGCCTGCTGCGCGCTGCTGCCCCTCGCAGTTGCGGCCATGCCGCCGGGCGCCGCCGCCATGCGCGCGTCAGCGAGGCCGTGCCCCATGAGCCCGCTCGGACCCCGCAGCCGCCTCCGCCTCGCCACTGTGATGCCTTGGCCGTTGCCCTACTTAGCCTGTGCCAGCCGCAGCTACCACTCACCCGCTCACCACCGGCGATGTCCGTCGGGCCAGCCACGACACACGAAGGAGAAGGGGAAAGTTCCCCCTCCCGTGTGGACCGAGTCCACAAGCTTCCGCGCTGGACCAATAGGCAAAGGCCACGTAGGCCACCAGTCTCCAGTCCACCACGGACCTGGCTCATGGAGCCAAAGGCTTTAGACCGAGCCCAGTATTGGCCCATAGCGCCACATGGCAGCATCGTGGAGCCGACACGTGTCCGGGCCAGGCCGGCCCAACCCGGCCCAGATCCGGCCCTACCCGAGCCCATCCAGGCCTAGTCCGGGCCCGGTCAACATTGATCGTTGACCGGTCAACGACGTTTATCGTTGACCTGGGTCCCACATGTCATTGACTGAACTGTCTCGGGCCAACCACAGCACGCCACGTGTCAGCACCAGGATTAACTTGCTGTTTTTCTTTTTCAGAATATGCTTAAATCATTGGAAATTCTTAACTTATTCATACGAACTTTGAAAATTATGAACCAAGTGTCCAAATTTTCATAAAAATGAGCTCTACATCATAGGATTATGTTTGAATGCATTCGGGGTAATTGAATTTCATTTGGTTCTTTGTGGTACTCTATAGGAGTCACTAATGCGGCTATTTACGTCTCGTTTCTGAGGAGGAGCAGTTTGAGGAGGACGACTATGAGTACGAGGAGGAGCTTGGTGACGACTTTGTAGGTGCCACGTCGCACCCAACCTTGTAGATCCTATTACACATGGCAAAATTACTAGTTGCAAGTGCTTTATTTTATGAATTGTCACCTGATGATAGGTTGCATGGTAGAAATTGCTTGATGAGCCTTACCTTGTCGCAACCTTACTCCTGCACACCCGCTGATAGGCTGAACGCATGCTTATTTACTTGTGATGCTTTACTTCTACTACGCTTATATCTGTGATGTGATGCGTGGTGGAGAGTATGGTATGGTATATGGTTAAGGCACATGGTGCCACTTACTCGGGGAGAGTGTTGCGTGTGTCCTGGGTGTGTGGTGAGGGTTGAGTCGATCTGACAGGATTCTACGATGAGCCATGAGGGCGAGTCTTGCCGGGGGGGTGTGTTCTGGGCATCCCTATGTGAGGTATCTGTGGCGGATACATTGTGAGGTATATGGTGATCCCAGGGGTGAGAGCCTACGTGGAGCGAGGCCTCAGGTAGGAGGTGCTGTTGTAGCACGGATTGTTGTAGTCCATATTAGAAGATAATCCTGTCTGATCCCCCTAGGACCTGATATCTCTTGAGAACCGGAACCTTGGAACCTACATGCTCTCCGCTCGCCCCTATATGGGCGGGGGACGGATGTCTGACTAGCTAAGACGGTGCCACTACTACTAGGTTGTTAGCAGATAGGGTCGGGACATACGGGCATTGGGACCCACACCCTCCTTAGACAACATAGTGACCTCGGGGGCTCGGTACTATGTCTTACAGTCTCAGTGTGCCGGTGGTACCTATCCGGGATGTCCCAGTACTGAGTGGTAGGGTGACATTGCACCGGTTAGAAAGCAGCCGGAATCAGCTTAGGCGGGGCACCGCCGATGATGGTGATCTTGTGGTTACGGGAGTACACGCTCTGTAAAGTTATGAATCTATATATAGTCCATGGCCTCGGTATGGCCTTTCCCTCGACCTACGCTTCTCGGGAGTAGTGAGATATGTCCTTCTATTCTTCCCCCTGGTGTTACCCTTTCCGACTGTGAGCCGCTGAGACAGGCTCCGAGAGGGAGTTAGACTTGTCGACTGAGTACGAGAGAGTGAGATGTGTGTGATGGTGGGATGGGAAAGATGTGTACATGAGATGGATTAAAACTTGATAAATTATATATATATATTTAATTTTGGTCGCCACTTTCATAGGAAACCACTCATATATAGGTCTCTTTGATTATACCCTTTGTATCCACCCAAATACTACATAGCAAAAGCAAAGCATAGGGTGGGAGCCAGTGGCCAGTACAAACCGTACTGAAACTTATTTGGCAGGTGAGCCCGACTACGACTACGATGACAAGGAGGAGTAGACGTCTCGTTCATATGCTCAGGCTTCTTTTGAAGATTTGGTTGTACTTTCGCTTACCGCAGCTGTCCCAGAAGCTGCTGCTACTTTGATGATTCTGTCTGTGTGACGATAGACTATTTATGTAATCCCTTCTAATTTTATTCTTTTATTCGATGTATGGATTTCTGTATCGACTGTTGCTGGATAATGTGATGATTTGAGCTTCAAACTACTATATTATTTGTTATTCTGGGTATTTTTCTTTCGTGAAAAATTAAGGATGTTTCAGTTTGTATTGGCTCGAAGGCAACCCGTGCACGCTGAGATCAGTATGGAATTGATGGAATAGACTATGGTGGTGTCTCAATCGAGAGATCGAGAGAAGATGAACAAGAAAAATATAATCGATCAATTTAGCTATTTCTCAAACTTAAGAGCTCACCATATAACAATTATGGTCTGTCTTTCCGATGAAATATTGGTACGTATATATAGAGATACAAATTTTTATCTCCTTATTAACTAGCAATATGGTTTTAATTTTGTCTTATCTTTATTTGGCTATTCATAGTAGATATATTTTTTTTCTATTCGAAGGGACAACAATATGTGCACATGTATATGTCAATAAAAAACATACGTACTACTAATTTGATGCTGACCTATAATTTAAATTTAAAATTTATTCAATGTAGAAAAGTATAACTTAAGACAAAGCTGAATTGACCTATGTAATTTTGAAGTCTGAAGGGAGTAGTAGCAAAAGAAAATAACAGGATAAGTTTTTTTTAGTGGTCTGCGCAGCCCAGGAAGCCCGGCCCATCGAATCACTCAAGCAGCCTTTTTCCTCCTGTTTTTTTGTCCTCTCTTTTTCTTCCCTTCCTAATAATAATGCTTCGGTTAGGCGTGTGGTGTCTAACAAGTTATCGTCTGAAAGCTTGAAATTTTCTATAAGCTAATTAAATGGAATTTGTTTTGCTATTTAAGTTGATTGTGATGTGTACTGCCTTTGTTTCACTATGCATTTCATCTATACTACAAGACCATTAGTGCTAAATTGGGGACACTCATGTGACAGTTAAACCATTTATGAGTGTGGATGCATGTAGGTCTCGTGGACCTCTAAATTATGATGAACATTTGCAAAGACAACTGGGCCTAACATGGTCCTAATTGCACAAAACCGTAAACCATGGTGTTTTATACTGTTTCTCTCGACATGATATGGATCTGAGAAGGTGTGTAAAATATTATCACGATAAAATTAATTGAAGCTGTGTTTGCATCAGCTGCATCTTATAAAAGGTTGTAGCTATTAAAAAGCTAGCCAATGAAGGGCTGTCTAATTAAAAAGATATGAGTTTTTTTTTATCGCTCAGCTTTTAAGTAACTGCAGGTCTTTCGCACATATATTAGATAATACTATTAATTAGTCGAGGTTTATTGCTGAGAAATAATCTAATATGCTTGGATCATCTATGACATTTAACATTAGCTTTTTATTAGCTCTAGCTAATACAAATATATGTTTTTTTTCTTACTGACCGTACTACAACGAAGTTGTATGGTGTATCTGATCGACATTATCTTGCAACTATTTGTTTGGCAATAGTGCCTCCAGAGATCAACAACGGAACTAGGGGAGTGCCAGCAAGGGCCTATGCCCCACTCCTAACAATATGAAAAAAAATCTTAAAAAAGGGAAAGAAGTAATGGAGGAAATAACAATAACTGTGGGGCACCGTACCTCTCAATCTCGGGATTTAGAAGTTTAGAAAATAAAATTGAATTTAGATATTTCCCTTATTGATAACAACCGACAGAGTGCGAAAATGATAATTCTACAAGTTGAGAGTAATACCATGTACAACTCGTGTTTTCAACTCTGACAAATTCGCAAGTTCTCGCCTTCTCAAATTTCCAAACCTCTTCTCGATGACCGATGACCGATGAGCCGATATTTTTGTTTTCGTTAAGATTTACTCACATCTACTAAACCACAAATCTTTTATAGGTGGAAATGTTTTCATCATCTAGAAAAGAGATTTCAAACTGCCTAGTGAGAGGTTCATAGCTAGCCATGTAGGGCAAGTGCCCCATTGTGCCCTATAATAGATGACTCTTGAAGGTGGTTGTTGGGGGGATGGCCACGTCGTGGGCACCCCCACCTTTCGGTTGACAACGAGGCACACCGTCCGCTGGGCATTCGGATCATCTTCGGGACAGTGATTCGAGGGCCGAATAATAATTCGGCCGCCCAATAGCGAGGTTGAGCCACGACCCAGGCAAAGAGAAATGCATTGTGGGCTTTGCGCTATTAGGTCCGCTTTCGGTGTCCTTTCGGCTTTCATTCAACATCTATTTGGTGACTTACCATTATGACCAGGTGCAGGTGCAGGCCTCGCCCAATGTGCGAGGACAGGTCCAGGGCGAACGGCAGGATGACGTCGGTGGGCCCCGTTCGGTCGGTGGTTGGGGGACAGAAGGCATCGCGGAGCGGGATGGCGGATGTGACCCTGGCCGCCAGCATATTCTAGGAATATGTAATAGGTAAAGAGGACAAAATGGTCATGTAAAAGTCTACGATTATGTATAAATAACACCCCCAACAGTAACGGGGGGAGAGAGTCACTGATTACCTAAGATCCTCATTTGCATTATTTTTCACAACCGCTTTGCACTGTTTGTGGTGATTGCATCACCGATTGCGTCTCAGAAATCGGGGGTGCCTCTAGTTCCAGTTTCTGTGTCAACAAACATTGGCGCCCACCGTTGTTGTGCACGAGCATACCATGCCGAAGACGCGCACAGTGACAGATATTCTCAATGCAATGGCAACGTCCAAGAACAACGCTCAGTCGGCCAACGCGGTCGGCACGTCTGCGGATCCGGCTGGGAATGCAGCAGCAGTGGCGGCCGAAACCCGGGCGGTGATTCCGCACCCACCCCCGCCCCCGCAACAACATCAGACGGTTATCTAGCCAACTATTGACGTGGAGGTCTTGGTAGAAGAAGAGCAGGGAGTTGGTGATTTGCACGAGGTTCGGGATGAAATACTCGTACAGCATGCAGCACTGCTCAAGAGACTAGACGAGTACCAGGACGACATCCAGGTTCTCGAGGAAGAAAGGTAGCGCATGGCCAATCAAATCAGAGCGAGAAATCGGGTGGCCGCAACCCAAGAGGCAATCAGGCAGGCCGAAGCTACCAAGCTCAGGTTGCAACGGGACCTAGAAGCTATGCAGGCGGCACCGAGGGTGCAGCACCAGCCACAATCGCACTACCAGCCAATAGTACCCCACCCGATTATCGACCTCGCTGCAATTGATACATCATCACCACTATCAGTTGAATTGCAGACATGTCCCTGGCCGCCTGGATACAAGCCCAGGTTTCCTAAATTCAATGGAAAGTCAAACCCCAGAAGGTTCATCGCAAGCTATGAGGTAGCGGTGCATTCGGCAGGATGAGACACCAACACCTTAGCAAAATCGTTCATCATGGCAGCCGATGATGTCGCTCACGAATGGTACATGTCACTACAGCCTCTATCAATCAGTTCGTGCGATTAGATCAAAGCCGAATTGGTGAATACTTTCCAAGGTTTTCAGACAGAGAAGAAAGGAACAAGGGACTTACTCAAGCTGCATCAACCGGATGATGAGCCCTTGTCCAAGTATCTGGACAGGCTCATTTAGCTCAGAGTGCAAACGTCGAACGTCGTTGATGAGGTGTTTAATGCAGTGGCCATAGAGGGGCTCAAGATGGGGCTGTGCGGGGAGCAGTTGTCTTGTGACTCACCAGCAACGGTCAACGAATTGTTCACCGAAATGCGCAAATTTGCCAGATTGGAAGAAGACAAAGAGCGCCAAAAAGTGGCGAGAGATAGCCTCAAGCAGAACACTCCAAGGCAGACCCAATCGACAGGGCCAAAATTTAACAATCAGCGTCCATTCATCAACAATGTTTAGGACGATTTGGCCCAATCAACTCCCAGTCTCGCGCAAGAAAGTCAAGCTAGAGCACCTTGCTCAGAATACCAGAGGTGGTAGACCACTGCGCAGTGGTCACGGCAGAGGACGTGGCAGGAACCAGAGGGTCCCTTACTGTTTTGTATGCGGTGAAAATGCCAGACACTTTTCGTGTGACTACCGATACGGCCAAATGGCGAAGGAGCAGAAAGAGAAGGATGAGGCAGCAAGTACCACCCAGTCCAGCAGGCATGTGTTCCACAATACCAGTTAGGGCTTAACTCCAAGTCAGGGTTCAACTTACCAGTAGTTCCACTATCTGGTGCCCCTTCAGTCACCAAAAATTCATTACTATCAGAACCCATATGCCTGGCAGCTACCGCCAACCAATTACTACCACCAGTTCGGCCAGAATCAGGCGCACACCCATTCGGTTGTGGTATCATCGCCAGCAGTGATGGACCGACACCATCTGGCACTGTAGACTCAACAATCACAGCTGAAGCAAGAGCAATCCCAAGATGTGCAGATTGTAAATCCCATTCTCCAGTCGAAGGGAAACATTTTCGCGATCACTGGTGGATCCAACCTTGAGCATGAAAGCAAGAGAGTGAGGAAGGATTATGAAAGGAGGGTACTTACAGTCTCACCAAGAGTATCATTAAACAGGCCTGCTTGGTCAATGGTTCTGATATCATTCAACAAAAATGACTTCCAAGTCAGAGATTATCCGCATTCGGATGCATTTGTCATTACAGTTCATGTGGCCGGTTACACCTTGCATAATGTGTTGCTAGACAACGGCAGCTCTGCTGATATCTTATTCACCAAGGCATTCAACTTAATGCAACTCGATCATCATACCTTAGAGCCAGCAGGAAATGCCCTATTCGGGTTCGGTGGCAACAAAATTGATGCCTTGGGAAAAAAGAAGCTCACGGTCTCGTTCAGTGAAGGCACTAAGGTGCGCAGCAAAGAAATCCTATTCGACGTTGTTGATATCGGCTACCCGTACATAGCCATCTGCAGTCGGGGCATTATCAGTAAATTTGACGTAGTCATCAGGCAAAGCTACCTATGCATGAAGATTCCCTCGCCTTTCGGCATCATAACTGTGCACGGAGATCAGCAAGCAGCCAGGCGCATAGAAGGCAAGTCGATTCCAGGGTACAGCATGGTCAACGAGGCTAAAAAGAATAGCATTGAAAGCAAAGAAGAGGATCCAGACAGTGAGTCAGATGGCGACACTGAATCTGAAAAATCCAAAGTATCGAGAGCCACCACAGCGGAAGCTACAGTCAAAGTCCCCCTCTTCCAAGACAGACCGAATAGGTGTGTGCACCTGGGAGCAAGTTTAATCAAAACCGAAAGCAAGGAACTTCTGCGATTCTTAGCAAAGAATGAAGACGTATTCGCTTGGTCCACCAGGGAACTGCAAGGGGTCAGCAGACAGCTGGCACAACACAATTTGAACGTGTCAAAAACAGCCAAGCCTAGGAAGTAGAAGATGAGAAAAATGTCCGACGAAAGAGCAGAGGTAGTGGCAGCCGGAGTGCAAAGACTCCTGGACATGGATGTAATTCGATCGGTTCAATATCCAGAATGGCTGGCAAACGTGGTCATGGTCGAAAGGAAGAGCAGAAAGTGGAGAATGTGTGTCGACTTCGTAGACCTAAACAAGCATTGCCTGAAAGACCCATATCCACTTTCGAGAATTGACAAGCGCATGCCGGAAGGGCTCCAAAACGCAGGGCCAACCTTTTCTAGAATGCCAGATGAGAATTTCAAGAACAAAAAACCAAGAAGAATCTGGTTACATATGTCGACAATATCATCGTCAAAAGCGATATCAAGGGAACTCACATTGAGGACCTTAAGTAAACATTCATCAATCTCAGGAGCAGCGGGCTTAAGCTCAACCCGAAAAAGTGCATTTTTGGCGTTCGGAAGGGTAAGCTCCTAGGCTGTTTGGTATTAGCCAGGGGCATAGAAGCAAACCCAAAAAATATAGCAACAATCACCAATATGGTGCCCCCAACAAACCGAAAGCAAGTGCAAAGGTTGACAGGCAGGGTCGCGATGCTCAGTCGTTTTATCCCAAGGTCAACCGAAAAGGGCCTTCCTTTCTTTCGGGTGCTCAAAGCGGCTGATCAATTCGAGTGGGGAGCTGAGCAGCAAACTGCTTTCGAGAATCTAAAGAACTACCTCACAAGGCTAACCACATTATCTAAACCATCTCCAAAGGCCAAATTATTTTTGTATCTGGCGGCTTCGCTGGTAGCTGTCAGTGCGTTCTTGGTAGAGGAAAAAGAGCATCAGGGAAAAATGATGCAGTTCCCAATCTATTTCATCTTAGAAGCACTCGCTGGTGCCAAACTAAACTATTCAGAGTTGGAAAAAGTAGTCTACGCGGTGGTCATGGCTTCCCGCAAGCTCAAGCATTATTTTCAAGAGCATGATGTTAAACTCTTGTCATCCCAACCGCTGAAGTCATTGTTCCACAACGGTGAAGCGGTTGGCAGAATAGGAAAGTGGGCAGCCGAATTGAATGCATATAGAGTCATTTTTTAGCATAGATCCACAATCATATCCCAGGTCATCGCGGATTTCATAGCCGATTGGACACCAGTAGCAGACGATACTACTCTTCAAGTCCAACCGCCAACCTAGACTATTCACTGTTATGGCGCCTGGTGTTCAGCCGGAGCCGGTATCTCCACTATCCTTACGCCACCATCAGGGCCGAAAGTCAAATATGTAGCAAGACTCATGTTCCTAACAACAAACAACACAGCCGAATACGAGGCAGCATTGCTTGGGCTTCGAAAGCTTCGGGCCATGGGTGTCCGCAGATGCATCAACAAGTCAGACTCGCAAGTCACTGTTTGGCATGTCGAAAAAGATTATTCTAAAAGGGAACCCGAATTGACCAAGTACCTAGCAGCTGTTCGCCGAATGGAAAAGTTTTTTGATGGCTTTACTTTGAAGCATATTCCAAGGGTAGAGAATACATAGGCCGATGAGTTAGCGAAAGCAGCACGCAGGGTTTGGCATTGCAATCAAAGATGAAGAGGACAAGCCCCTATCCGTGCATAACATCACCAGCAAAGACTGGCGAGCACCGATAATGGCCTTCATCAATGGCACATATGAACCAGAAGATAAGCATGATATGCATCGAATGCAGTCAAGAGCCAAGCCATACTCTATCATTCACGGCGATTTATACAAAGAGGGAGTAGTCACACTATTGCTGAAGTGTATCAGTAGAGAACAAGGCAAGCAGCTGCTAAATGAGATACATTCGAGAATGTGCGGTATACATAGGGGACCTCATGAAATTGCTCACAGGGCAATGCGGCAATGTTTCTACTGGCCTCACACAGCCAAAGATGCCAAGCATATCGTCAAAATGTGCAGAGCTTGTCAGATGTTCACCAAAGAAACAGAATGCTCCTGCAAACCCTACATCATCCGCCATGCCAACATGGCCCTTGCAGAGATGGGGAGTAGACATAGTCGGCCCATTATCCCAAGCTCCGGGAAACTTGAAATATGCAGCAGTGGCACTAGTTTCACCAAGTGGGTGGAGGCAAAAGCTCTAGCCAAGATCACATCGGGTAATCTCATCAGTTTCATCTAGCAAAGAATCATGTGTCATTTTCGCGTCCCGTCATACATCACAGTGGACAATGGCAAGCAATTCGATTCAACCCAGTTTCAGCAGTTTTGTGTTGAATTGGGAACCAAATTGGTGTTCACTTCAGTCTATCACCCAGAATCAAATGGGGCAGTCGAAAGGGAAAATGGAGAAATTTTCCAAGCAGTGTCCAAGATGTTAGAGGGCATCAAAAAAGGAGAATGGACCTGTGAAATGGTAACAGTAGCGTGGGATCATAATATCTCCAACACAAGATCCACAGGATTCACACCTTTCCATATGTTATTCAGTGAAGAAGCCATAACGCCGGAAGAGCTCAAATTCGGCTCATTCAGAACCGAAATAGCCGCAACAACTCCCATCCAACGATATGTCGAGCTGGAAACAGCTGAGTTACGCAAATGCCAGGTGGCAGAGAATTTAGACCGATACCATGAAGAAACAAGGGCCTGGAGGGACAAAAGGTCCTGCGCAAGAACATAAATCTTGGTGACATGGTGCTAATTCGTCACGCAAACAAGCAGGGCAAGTTGCAGTCACAATGGTACGGGCCATTCGTCATCTCAAAGGTGATCAAGCCCGGAGTCTTCAAGCTCACCAATGAAGAAGGAGCCAAAACCACGCATACCTAGAACACCGACAACTTGCGGCGATTCTACCCTTGAGCCGAATTGCCCCCAACGGGGCTGTAATTTTTGTTTCTCTTTTACCATTTGAACTAAAGAGATGCACTCTTTTTCCTCACAGGGGAAACCCAAAAACGGGTGTGAGGTTTTTTAATGAGGCACTCTAATGTAACTGATGAACCAGAATTAATTTTCTCTTTCCTCTTACACCTATCGGTTATGGTCGAAATCTTGGGTCCCATTCGGGACGTCCTCGCATTTTCGACAGCAAGTGGCATTCTGGTAAAGGTTGCACGCAACCTCAAGCCCGGTGGCTTAATAAAACAAAAGTCCAGAAAGGACTAACCTACAAGCCTAGATTCTGTAGCAATTCTGGTCCGAAAAGGATCGGTCCAAATCACCCAATATAAAGTCCCAAAAAAAGGGACCAAAGCAATAGCCCAGGGGCTATCAATTTCATCGCTTTATGAGCGGAGATACGATCCGACAGATCAAATA